>CM031235.1:801442603-801705103 GCA_018340775.1 Taxus wallichiana var. yunnanensis
CCACCTTTTGCGCTTGTACCAAATCTGCATGTGAATAGAAGACAAGATAGCCACCTTTTTGTTAATGGTTAGTTCAGCAGAAAGAGTACAATGTTGAAATAAGGTAGTATTCCTAGATTTCCAAAGCTGAAAAAATAACAACAAAAGAAATGCAAAAGGGAAGCAATGGAGGAAGGCCAAGTAACATGGTCACCAAACAAAGTAACTTTCCAATAAAAAAATTAGGTGAAATGGCTAAAAAAGGGAGTGAATCCAATGCCAAGCATGTTGCGTGCATGAAGGAAAAACCAAAAGACATGTTTGAAGGACTTTGGGTGACCACAACAACTACAGACCAGATTAGGAATGCTAATATGACTTAATCTTTCCCCTAATGGTAGGCCCTAATAGATCAGACACCAAAGAAATAAATTGAGCTTTAGATCAAATAGGGGTTCCAGGCCCATTGGAGATGCTTTAACCAGGTGACATGAGAAGAATGTAATGACCATCTGGTATTGAGCTTATCTAAAGCTGATGAAATAGGAGATAACAAGGAGTAGATAACTCCTGAATTGTATTGTAACAATGGAATGTCCACGTTCCAATGTCAGTCTTTCCACCAAGCCTTGGGTGGTTGAAGGTCCATCTTGTGTAGCATAACATCGGGAAGAAAATACTAAATAGCAAAAATTGAAGGCACATCAGAATTAGCTAGGTTATATTTCTTTTTCATCATTAGCTAAGGAAGTCAATTCCAGGAGGAAACCGGGTCTCGGATGGTAGAGATTCCTTTACGAGTTAACCGAACTTATTTAATGTTGGGATTTTCTACAAGAGGGTGATCATTAGGAGCACCATAGATTGTGCTCATTGAAAGAGAGACCTTTTCGAATCCATCACCAACCCACCACATGAAGGGTTTGACCATCTCAAATTCTTTCCATATACTTTTGACCACAAAGGTGCCGATATTATAACTAGAACTTTAGTAATTAATAGAGTATGAAATCCTAATTTTTTCCATAATTTTTTACCATATGGTGCTCCTGAAGAGATACAATGTTGTAACAAAACTTTCCAAGCTTGGTTTTCCTGGATACAATGAACAACCCACTTAGCGCATAGAGAGATACTCTTCCTGTAGACATCAACAACACCCATACCACCCTGATCCCTAGGAAGAGTGCAAACCTCCCAGGAAACATGATGAAAGTGCCTCCTGCACATTTTGTTCCGATTCAGCTAGAGTGAGAAAAGAGTCATCCGCAAAGTGGCCATTGATGAGTTGAGATTGATGATCAAGCAGATATATGCCTCTTAATCTCCCTTGAGGATATCTATTGGAAAGAAGGTAACCAAAATCATCCCCTACTAGGAAAAATACAACTCCGAGCCAAAGGAAACCTTGCCTTATCGATCAAAATAACCCAACGGCAAAAGACTGGTGTCCATTGATGGTGAGACAAGATGAGGCATCAACAAAGAGAGTGCTAACTGCATTGAGGAAGAAATCACCAAACCCCAAGGATTTAAGCATGACAAGAATGAAAGGCCATTCTATACCATCATAAAGATTTTTCGAAATAGATTTCAAGAAAAACCACCTTTCAAAGAGAATAGAGAGCCTATTCTAGCCCTTCCCTAACAACAATAATATTATCTAAAATGAAATGGCCTTTGACAAAACTAGATTGTTCAGGTCGAACAATTTTGGGTAGCAAAGAAGCCACTTGAAGAGAAAGAGCCTTTGCTCTAGAATCTTATAGGAAACATTAAGAAGCATTATGGGTCACCAGTTGGTAATGAGCTCTGGATTACCAACCTTGGGGATGAATTTGATATTACCTTTATTAATATAGTTCCCAAGGGATCGTGATTGCAGGGCTTCCTGATAAACCTGTAAGAGATCTGCCCAACAATGTGTCATGCTACCTTGTAAAATTCACAAGGAAACCCATCCAAACCTGGAGATTTTTCATCCACAAGACAAAGAAGGGCATTATGAAGCTCCTCCAGAGAAAGAGAAGCATCACAATGCTTTCGATCCTGCAGGCTAAGCTTACAAGGAACCACTTCAATACATTGATGCAGAGCGGTAGTGCTTTCAACAGAAGGCTCCTATGCTTGAAAGACAAGAGTATAATGGTCAACAAAGGTAGAAGAAATTTCTAGTAGGGTTGTGATGCAAGCATGGGCAAGCTGGAAAACTTTGATTTGCTCCTTGACATTCCGAGCTCTGAGAATTTTGAAGAACCCTTTTGAGGCCCTATCACCAGTCTTCAACCACTGCAAACGAGCCTGGATCTGGGCTCCTTTGGCTCTATGTTGTTCAATAACCTTGAGCTGATGTCGAAGCTTAGCATCTTGGACTTGAACAATGATGTCAAACGGTTGGAGCTCGAGTAATCGAGTTGTGTGTTGGAACTCCTATTGGAGAGCCTTGTCAACATGCTTACGGACCCTTTGCCACCTATTTGCCAAAGTGGTGAAGAAACTTGGTAGTGCATTGAATAATGTCATTCCACCATGAAATCTAGCTACAGCATAAGGAGGATGTGGCACCATATTCCAAACTTGGGAAATGTACGCCAGAACCCCCAGATGACACATCAAGGATACATTCATATAAAATTACGTGCTTGGAGTTTTAATAGAGGCCCCATCCCAAGTAAGTGTGAAATATATCAAAATATGATCTAACAGAATAATATCGGACCACGTGGTGATAATAGAACGACATCATTGGATGCCGTTGAAAAACTCGTGTATTGAGAAATCATGACACAATCAAGCTATTTGAGCACAAGCTTGCCAGACTTCTCGAAAATTAGACCAAGTAAACCAATTTTGAGAAGTAAAGTCCCACCGCCTTTTAAAAAGAGGGTCTTTAATGCCCCACCTACTTTTGAAATAGAACCATGCTTCATGCTCTCCAATGCACCATCTCATCGTAGAAGACCCAATTTGTCATCGGGATGTTCCACCATATTAAAGTCACCGCAGAATAACCAATAAGAAAAAGGTAGATTATCCCCTAACCATCGCCATAATGTCATCCTTTCTGGACCATTATTAGAGGCATAAAGATTAACAATACCAAAAGAAAAGCCATTATCATTAAAAAGCACCCAAACCGCCCTGTTTTCAGGATCATGACCCGTGGCAGAGATCATGGCAGAAAATCTAGGTGACATAGAAATAGAAACACCACATTTTCCTTCCAAATGAGAGGAATAAAAATGCAGAAAATTTGGAACAATACACGATAAGGAAGTCTGAAGAAAAACCCGATAATCTTAACCTCTTGTAAACAAACAATATCAATATTACCAATAATTTGACAAGCATGCTTCATAGAATATTTTTGAGAGGATTCTGTGAGACCTCTAACATTCCAGGAGAGATAATTCATGAAAAGATAGACATGGAATGTTCTTCCTCCTATCCATCTTACAACATATCCTCTGAATTTAAAATACCAAAGTGATTTGACATAAAACTAGACTAGTCTTAATACACTTTCTCCATCAGGTTAGGATGGCGCTTAGGCCCATTCAGTCCAATGTTCCTTGTAGAGTCCCAAGAGGGGCTCTGAGACTGACATTGTGAAGATGACGGAACAAACGAATTCCCAACTATCTGTTGAACTAGAGTGATTTGGCTTTGCATGATAAGGGTACCTTGAACAAGCTTGGCAGGAACAAAAGTGGAAGGTCAAGGATTCGAGGGTTGCTTAGGGGGAGGCGGAGTAGCTGCCGAGGTAGGTTTGCTTGCCACCTTCTTGTTAGCAACCTGGGTCCAACCTTTAGTGTTTTCTTCCTACGAAATAGATGAAGTATGTTCATCAAAGGGCTTGGCATGTTGGGTCAGCGGATAATTACGAATGTGACAATCAGACTCTTAACAATGAAAGTAGGTATTAGGAAGGCTAAAATAGACAATCTTCTGTGAGATACGCATGGACATAACTTATATGTCAATGTTGTCTAGCGAGATCGATGCTAAATCAACCTCGACGAAAACCTGTTTATGCATATGAGAATAAAAGAAATAGTCAAGTCAAGACAAATCGATGGCCAAGCGAGTGCGGAAAATATCATTCCAAAATGGGTAAAGTTGTAATGGAAGACTAGGAAGTTTGACCTAGACCGAACTTGAAGAGAGATGTGGTTAGATGGGTTGAAATAAGGGCTCCATCGTGATAAAACAAGTAAAGTGTTTCCAAGGTACCAATAAATGGAACGCTCAGAAGTAGCTAAACTTGCGAAGGATTACGAAAAGTCAAAAATAAAATCCCTTGGTGAGGTTCTAGACACCGCAAACCTTGATGCCGGTGGACTCTCAAAGGGATTTAATCCAATTATTGTAATAAGACTCGGATGGAATAAAACCACATAAATACACAATGAAACAATTGTTATGGTAAAACTATACAACATGATCAATAAAAGAAAGCTCAATAGTGACATCCGGGGGAATGAGATATATTACTATTATAACCAAATCATAACACCCTCTCGATTTGTACAAGCTTGTTTTCTTGAGCTCATGGTGTGACTTGGTAACATGGGTGCTATCTCTAAGTTGTGGGACTTGCTACTTGAGAAAGACCTCCAGAGAAAGCCGGTTATTGCTCCTAAACTACCTGCCACAATCTACTCTAATTTAGGAAAAACTATCTTATCCTAATATAACTTTCCAAGGGACCAGGGAGAGAGAGTGCATGAAAAAAAGAATACACTAAAGAGGTGATACACCAGAAAAGGAGGGAATGATAACAACTTTTCATTGAGTGAAAAATGGAAGAAAAGTGCAAACTAGAGGGGTTGATAACAGTTCTCCATAGTCTAGAAACTACATTCAAAACAATATTTCATACACACACAATGATAATGAATCCTTGCACATGATCATAAAATAGACACAATATATTTGCAATAATATTGAAGAGGCAAGGAGAATGCAAACAAACACAGCAAGGGAAGATACATCCACAAACTTACATCTATTACTTCATTGATATGCAAAGTTCAATCTATTACAAATTACAAGTCTAGATCACCATGCAAGGATTATACTACAAGGGCGTGCAACACATTGACTTCAAAAAACCAAAATGATAGAGTTTTTCTACATAAAAACTATCTCCACTTACACCGAGCCTAGTATTCCAATTTATATAGTTTGGAGGAGGGAACATTGAAATCATGAAATATGCCTTTTAACCACTTGTAAGAGGTAATAAACAAATTATAATGATGGTATGTTACTTGCAAAAGGATCCCCATGTTGTCCCTTAACTTGCAACAATGAAAGAATGATTTCCCATGCTCATTAATTGCACTCCCAACCACTAATAAAATCATTATTCTGAACTTGGCCACGTTTTCAGAAAAATGCCATTAGGACTTTATTAAATTATGGATTTCTTGATCTCTATGCATCTGTCTTGGATCCATGATTCGTGCACGCAGTACAAATTTTGTGTGATTTCATTGAGAAATGTAAAAGATATGGCATTCTAAGTGTGAGCAGCTATTTTGAGTTTGCCAGGGATTTCTTGTATTTTACGTGAATGAGCATTCAAAATTTGGAGATAGATATGTTAATTTTTTCTCACCCACCTACTCTCATTAACAAAAATCCAATATTTTTGGCGTAGAGGATGTCGTGCCCTTTTTGAAAAGTCAAATTTTGTAAAAATCAGAGTTATGAGTCAAAATTTATGATCGTTCAAGTTTGGGGATCAAAGCGCTCAAATTTCCCTTTGTATTGCGGGTATTGCAGGTTTTCAGGGAACTCATGTCCCCATGGTACTTGGACCGTGCGGGCTTCCTTTTCCACGTTGCCCAAATCATGATTTCTTGTCCTTGCGTGTCTCCCATTGACCGGCCAGTGGGTTGTTGACTCCCGACATATCCCCATTGCTTTGAGTGCGGTGATATCGGTGATTTTGGGACCGTGTGTCCCAGTTGCTTTTGGACATTATTTTCTTCCATATTGACACCGAACTAGCTGAGACCAAATCGTCTTTTTGAGAATTTTGGGTATTTTTGTCCCACCTATCTTGCAAACCGTGTAGGACAAAATCTTCCACTTTTTCTGCATTTCTCTAGCTGCGGCTATTTTGGCTTTTCGAGGCCCACATGTACTTCCATCCCAATTGTCCCACACAGACATGATCAAGACAGTTTTTTTCACTTTTAACACATTTTTTGAGCTCCTTCATTGATCAACGACTTGATGATGTGAGGAACTAGTGGCTGACCAACTTGTACGTTAGGATGTGGGGATCTCGATTATCTGCAATACACTGCTTTCTTTACAAATCAAACCCGAACCGGGTACGACGAACCTTGGTATAATCTGCATTGGTTCCATCCAGTAACCCCAAGACCCATTTTGTATCAAAATAGGCCCTTGACTTCATTTTTTTATTTTTTTGCAAATTTTCACTAACTCCTCGAATTTTTCTTTGGATAGTGTAGTGCCCACTTCCCTTCGACACCTTTTTTATTATTGTTTTTGATACTACCATCTTCATTTATGGATATATTATATTTTTGATATAGCATGATTAGTAGATATCAGAGATATTGAACTGTTATTGATTTGATTCTTATATGATGCATATGGACTACTGGAGACATTTGATGTTGATATTGATATACTTTTGACATGGTTATTTAGTCATAATTCTAACATGTGATATATTTAGTCATATTGAGTAGATCTTGATAATTGGATTAATGTGATGATCGTTTTGACATAAATGAAATATGGAATAGAAATGTGCTAGAAATTGTAAGTGATATCGTATTTGCATAGATGATATTAATTCATATATAGTTGATTTTAGATTTATATCGTATATTTTGGCATGAATGTTTTAATGTGGCCACGAGGCCGAAGGAGGTATTCTCTATTTTGCAAGTATATTATATTCACAATAATATCGGGGATTGGAGACCAACCACATTAGAATTCAAGAAGAATTCAACTAGGGTCACCATGGCAACGTGTAATTGTGTGTGTGTGTGTTAGAATTATTTGGTTAGGATAAAATTGTGACCTAGGGGTCATGTGTTGTTTTGTTTTAATTTTCCTCTTTGATAATGTTGGTATGTGTTTTCCTTTAGTAATGAAATTTACATGTTTTATTATTTATATTTTTGGATTTATGTTTACCCCTTTATTATTCATGGGTTGTAGTGTCTTAATTAAGCTAATTTGAATTTGTCCTAAACTAATTAAATATGTGACCAAAAAGGATTTCATTTATTAGTCTTGATTTACTCTTGGATTTTGTGTTGAGTGAAGTGTGTTTGAGTTTTGAGTGTAGTAGGGGAGAGGACCCGGTTGTGGTGCAGGGTCCAGTAGTGGAGATAGTAGGTGAAAAGACATTCACCTTTTTAATAACATATTTTGAATGATATGTGAAGTTAATACAACCTAACTGTTTTCTATTGTATCATTATTATTTAAACATGGAAGCATGAAATGTTGAATAAGACAGTTTTAAAATTGGTCAATATTCTCTTATTCATTGATAGAACTAAAAATATATATTAATTTATATACAAGTGTACAAAAACCAAGTCTATGTAGTCAACTATTCATTAAGTAATATTTTCATTGTATGTACATCATATCTATTACAGTCACTTCAACAAGTCATTTCTCAAGACTTTCTAAACCAGATCTCAAATATAATGCACTATTTTTGATGTAAGAGTCTTCAATCCCAAGTAAACACCTGCATAACAATAAATGAAATTATGGTCAGGCTCACCTTTCATAGTGTTTAAAAACTCAGTACCATATGAACAATAAATTGTGTAACCAGCTACATAAAATAATAAAAATGACCAACTAAAATATTATCCATTGGATTAAATCCCAATAAATCTCAACCATTTGATTGAACTATCATATTGAATCCATGTCAACTAACATCAACCAATCAGAATTTAGGATGATAGAATAAAAGCTGAAGGATGGATTACAATTCCATTTGTTCATGCAGTTTTCATCTCTCAAAGTTGAAGAAGTGAGGAGCAGTGCAGTTCAGGTAAGACACTTATGAATTACAAACTATTTCATAATTCAAGCCCTCTATTTATTTTTTCAGTGTTTGCATATTGCAGCAGAGTTGTATATGCCAATTGCATTTGCTTTAAAGTTTCTGAAGTCTTTTCAACAAATCTAATTTGTGCATATCCTGCCATCATGGCATTCTATGAGACCACGTTTCTTTGAGGAATTCTATCAAACAGTTCACCTACGTTTCCAACAAAAGCATTTTCTGCATATCCTACAGTCATTGGGGTCCAGAAGAACATATTTCTTTGTGGTATTCCATCAAACACTTCACGTGCTTTGTCCATGTTCCTGCATTTTGAATACATGTTTACCAGGGCAGTTGCAACTCCAGCATCTGACACATTTAGACATTTCTTTTTGCTTTAATGAATGTTCATACCCTGTTTCAAACCCCCGTTTTGCACAGGCTGGAAGTACTCTGCCAAATGTAAACTGATCGGGTTGGGGACCAGTTTGTTGTTCTGGTGAAACAGTGGGACTGCCTAATCAGGATACCCATATCTTCTGTACGTTGCAAAATCATATGCCATGACAGTGCGTGCAAACAGCAAATACACTTCTTTGGGAACATATATTCTTCTTCTCTAGTGTATAGTCATCACTGCTATATAGGCATAAGTTTAATTGTATACATAAAAAGATGGAAAGTATTCTAATTACATGTGCAAAATTTATATTGAAAACATAACTTTAAATTGAAAACAGTGTTGTATATTCCATCAGTGTTGTATGTGCACACTATAGTAAATTCTGAAGTTCTTATTATGCTAAGTAAATTCTGAAATACAATATGCAACACAGCTAGGAAGTACAACACTACTGGAATATACAACTCTGTTGGAATATGACCACAACAGCGTTCTATAGTCCAGCAGTGTTGTATATTGCATTTCTGAATTCACTTGTATTGTTCATTTTTTCCAGATATCTCATTCTCCAGTTGAAAAGTATTTTTTCCAATCATCACTGTGATATTAGCATAAGTTTTATTGTATACATAGAAATTTGGAAAGTATTATGATCATATGTGAAAATTTTATATTGAAAACATAACTTTAAAAACTACATAGGAAGAGTCCGACGAATACAGTAGTTTGTCAAGTTTTCGTTAGAAATATGGAAGGAAAATTTTTAGTTCTATCAATGAATAAGAGAATATTGACCAATTTAAAAACTGTCTTATTCAACATTTCATGCTTCCATGTTTACATAATAATAATACAATACAATACAGTCAATGTCTTTCACCTACTATCTCCATTATTGGACCCTGCACCACAACCGGTGCCTATCCCCTAGCAATGCTCACCCACCAGCCGTTAATGTTTTCATTATAAATTTTCCCTTCCATATTTCTAACGACAACTTAGCTTTAACAACTACATAGGAAGAGTCCAACGAATACAGAATGAGAATGGTATGGCAGCAAAACCATGGAAAAGTCCACTACAGGCAATCATATTTATGCCATGGCAGCAAAAAACTACATAGGAAGAGTCCAACGAATACACTAGAGAATGGTCTATCATGAAAAAAGAACAATATAGTGAATTCTGAAATGCAATATACAACATTGTTGAACTATATAGCATTGTCTTCATTTAGTCAAATATACATTTTCTATCCAAGAACTTTCTGTATTCAACATATTCCATACAAGTTTCATTGTCATAATGAAAACTACAAGTCAATTAATTCCTAAAAATGAAACAAAATCATTCATATTCTAGCAATCATCTTTCCTTCAACAATTCCAAAATCATATTCCAACATTCATTTTTGGTATATTTATAGTTTCTTTTCCAACAATCATCTTTCATGTTGTGAATCAGGTATTTCATTTACACCATGAGAAAAGGTGCTATTGCTAGAAGATCAAGGAGGCCCAAAGTGAGAGGTGTACAATTATCACATAATTTAAGTGATGAAGAGGATAATTCAGCACCAACTGGTAATGAACCGTAAATGTAGAAAAACCCACCCACCGCTTGTCTCGGTTCAAAGAACATCGCAACAAATAAGCTTAGTGTCATCCGAGGTTGGAAAAAGAAGATATGGAAAAGGCGATAGATGATGTTGAGTTTAATGGGTTCTCAGTTAGAGCAACAGTAAAGAAGTATTCCATTCCACCCACATCATTACACTATTGGCTAAATGGTCTCACCCACACAAAGAGGAGGGGTCCTCCAATGAGTTCTAATGAAGAAGAAGAAGAGGAAATTGTTGAATGGTGCAAAGAAATGGCTGATATGGGTCATGGCTTGGAGTTAATGCAACTAAAGGCAAATGTTGCTCAGATTTGTGAAACAAGACAAAACCCCTTCAGAGATGGGTTTCCTGGTAAATCATGGTGGGCTGGATTCAGAAAACGTCATCCAGACCTTGCAATCCGAACCGCTGAGGGACTTGACAGGGATAGAGCTTTAAACTTGCGCCCTGCAATAGTAACCAAATTTTATGATAATTTGGCCAAATGCTATGGAACCTATTCATACGGCGCTCATAAAATCTGGAATTGTGATGAGACTGGTTTGCAGGCTGGAAGAAATTGTGGAGTGCGTGTAATTGCTAAGAGGGGTAGTCGTAATGTCCCAAAGGTAATACCAAAGAGCAGGGAGTGGATCACTATATTGTGTTGTGTCAATGCAGTAGGTTTGTCAATCCCAGGATTTTATTTGTTCAAGGGAAAGAGAATGATAAAGAATTACATTAAAAATTGTGAACCTGGAGCATGTATGGCTGCACATCCAAATGCATGGATGACAAAGGAATTGTTTTTAAATTGGCTATGTCATTTTGCACGTTTAGTACTAGGCAGTTTTTCTCCAAATAATAGACACCTATTGATATTTGATGGCCATGACAGCCATGTAGCATTCCAAACTGTGGAGGAGGTAAACAAATGGGGCATTGATTTGATAACACGACCAGCACATACTAGTCATAAGTTGCAACCTCTTGACGTGAGTGTGTTCAGCCCTTTCAAGACATATTTTAGAGCTGAGAGGTCCAAATGGATGGCAGAGAACAAATGTGCAGATGTGAAAAGGAGTGACATTGCTGAGCTTGCAAGTAGAGCCTTAAAAAAGGCACAAACACCATCTAACATAATTGCAGGTTTCAAAAGAACTGGTATTTGGCCATTAAATTATGATGCTCTCCTAAATGACATGGCATGCAGCCAGGCATTTGACATGCAAGGTGAGGAAGATGTTGATGCTGTCACAAACATTTTGAGCCTATCTCAATGAATAAATCCTGAATTAAATAACAGTGAAGAGGTGGTACCTGAAACTCAATTCATGCAAAATGTTGACTCAAGAGATGATATGGAAGCAGCTGCAACACATGGAGTGGAGCTAAACGGTGCTCTTGGAAACCCAAGTAACATCATCAACAATAAGGAGGGGTCTTCAGATTTTGTAAGTAACAATGATTTTTCCTTGCCAAGTCAAGTTAACCCGCCACAATGGTTAGAGGATGCCATGAAAAACATGGGTTACAAGCTACCATCCAGCACAGAAGATCAAAGCTTAAATCTGCCTTCCTTTCCTGAAGGACTAGAACAAGAAGCAATAATTCATTACTATATAGATGTTGGAGATGAGGATGAACAAGATGAAGTCGAATTTCAAGAGGATGCTCAAGAAAATGAAATTAACTTAGAAGTTATGCAACATGAACCTCAACACCCTGAAGAGACTGAAAACCAAGATGGACGTGGTACGTTACTTTCCCATTTTCTATGACTTCCAAGGGAGATCATAAACAAATCAGATGGTTCTATTAGACTGAGTATGCATTCACATATTTTGACTGCACTTGAGTACGTGGAGCTATTGGTTGATGTGGAAAGAAAAAACGAGGAACAAGAAAAACTAAAGTTAAGGAAAAAAGAAGTGGCACAAGAAAAAAAGGTTGCTAGACTTGCAACAAAAGAAAAAAAATTGCAGGAGAAGCTTGAAAGAGAAAGGGAGAAGCAAGCTAAGGAGCAATAGAAAGAGATTGAGAAGGCACACAAGCAACAAAGGAAAGAGCAAGAGAAGAGGGAGAGGGAACTTGCAAATCAATTAAGGGAATATGAAAAGAGGATGCGTGTAAGTTCTCCAACTGATCATGAAAATCGAAGGATTTTTCAAGATATGTTAAATATTCAAATTCCAGGTTATGCTCAAATTAGAACACCTCCATCACTTATGAATAACTCTTGTACAGTTCCATCTTGGTATGTATCACCTCATTTACTTTGTACAAGTTCAAGTAGTCCTAGTAGTTCATTTGCAATGCCACCATGGATGGAAGATTCAGCAAGGCAACCAACTCCTTTGTCAACAACAGTGCAAATCCCTTTTCAAGTGGACAACCAAATCCTTTTTTAGCAAGGGGACCATATCCTTTATCAGTTGGGCAACCAAATGCTCTGTCAAAAGGGATTCTAAATCCCTTTTCAGTTTGGCCAATCGAACACTGTATCGGCAGGAAAAGAAAATCCAAAAGTAGTATTGAAAGAGGGCAATATTACTTATACTAACTAAGATATTGAACATGTGCCCGTAAACAATTTTTATTACCCCATATGATGATGGTAGTAATTTTTTTGGTGATACAATTTTGCTAGATGTATTCACCAAAGTCTTCCTATGTAGTCTCTAAAGTTATATAGTGCAATATAAATTTTGCGTATGTAATCAGAATACTTTCCAGTCGTCCATGTATACAATTAAACTTATGTTAATATATCAGTATGATGATGCTCTATATTTTACACCCTATTTGGCGGTGTAATCAGAATACTTTCCATCGTTCTATGTATACAATTAAACTTATGTTAATATATCAATATGATGATGCACTATATTTTACACACTATTTGGCGGTGTAATCAGAATATTGATATAAATTTTGCGTAAGTAATCAAAATACTTTCCATTGTTCTATGTATACAATCAAACTTATGTTAATATATCAGTATGATGATGCTCACTATTTTAATAGTGCAGTGTTTAAAAACACTAAGGATCATTGCCTGAGTGAGAACCCTCTCACCTCTGCCTTTTCTTCTCATCTTCGTAGCAGGCCGAGCCAATGCCAAGGAAGAAGTCGGTCAGGAGTGGAGAAAACCCACGCACCCACCGATCTGCAAGATCCCAAGAAATGGTCGCTCGAGCTCTGCAACTGAACACGCCAAAAACAACACTGAATGAGCTCCATCTCCATTTCCCGTGAAATCCCAATGCACGATTTGGCGGTGGCAGTTCCATAAACCAAACCGCACACATTAACGGCTGGTGGGTGAGCATTCAATGCATGGTGGTAGCCCGGACAACAACTGGCGTGGTGAATGGACGGCACCTGGTCCCAAGCAAAAAAACCACCTTTTTTTGACATCCCCCCAAAACGTGGCTCATACACGTGGCGCTGAGGTGGCAGGTTCCAGGTGGCAAAGGAATGTAGGAGGTCAAGAATTTAGTGCTGCATATTCTGGTGGTGTTTTTACTCGACCAGGTGGCAGTGACGTGGCACAGTGACTGTGCAAAGATAGGGTGCACCACAACCGTGCAATGCATTACAACAATGCAGCCCGTTGGAGCAACATGTATATATGAACCAGGGAAGACACTTGAAACATTTAGACTCAAGATCGAGAGAACGCTAATACAGAAGTGAGCAATTACAACAGAAAACAATGTAAATGGTAGTAACAGAGAGTGGTAATGCCAAAAATGATGAAAGTTATCTTCAAACTTTGAAAGCCAAAAAAGGCATTTGGCCCATGCTGGAACCAGGAAGACACTTTAAGCTAGAAAACAATTTTGGGCAGTAAAATTCCATAGAAAGAAATACATTTGTATACAGCAACCGAGATCTTATCTCTGGTGGTGAGCTTTTATGCCAACCCTCAACAATTTGCAATATTTATTCCTATTATCTAAATTGGTTCTGTCCATAAAAATCTGTCTATAATTAGACCCAGAAATTGCTTAAAGGGGTAATTGGGTATTAGAAAATAGATTACGTTAAGTCCAATGATGAGGTAATGCTGCTAAGTACTTTAAAAAACAATTGGATACACTAAGAGGTGAAGCAGAAATTACTAGATATCTTCATTAAAGTTCCTCTTGTTTCTATATAAACACTAAAAAAATTGGGTACTGATATGTTTCTAACTCGCACTAAACAAGATATTGTTTATTCAGTTCCTCTTGTTTCAAATTATATAAACACTAAAAAACAATTTCTAGATATCTTCATTAAAGTTGTAGTAAAAGTTTAGTTTTCTGAAACTCTGAGATGAAGTATCGGTGGAAGCTGAATGTCTGTAATGGAAGCTGAAGGCTTACTTTTTGTTTTTGTAATTAGTAACTAGCATTAACAGTAATTAGCAACCCAAGTTGAAAACGCATGGCACTCATAAACGCATTAACAGACATAAACGCATTAAAAGTTACAGTAATCCCATTAACAGTAATTAGCAACCCAAGTTGAAAACGCATGGCACTTAGAAACTCGAGACTGGCACACTCATTAACAGTTAATTTTTTGGACTGAAAAGTTACTCTTTTGGATTGAAACCCGACACTGGCACAAACACTTGGAAATGGCCTAAACCAGCGATTGCACATGAAATAAATCAATAAACCAACGATTTTACGCTTGGATTTGTAAAATAAGACAAATGAAAAAACAAATTTCTTTTGCTGAATGGCAAACAACAAACTTTCCATAATAGTGCAGTGTTTAAAAACACTAAGGATCATTGCCTGAGTGAGAACCCTCTCACCTTTGCCTTTTCTTCTCATCTTCATAGCAGGCCTGAGCCAATGCCGAGGAAGAAGTTGGTCAGGAGTGGAGAAAACGCACGCACCCACCGGTCTGCAAGATCCCAAGAAATGGTCGCTCGAGCTCTGCAACTGAACACGCCAAAAACTGGACTGAACGAGCTCCGTCTCCATTTCCCATGAAATCCCAATGCGTGATTTGGCGGTGGCAGGTTCCATAAACCAAACCGCGTGCATTAACGGCTGGTGGGTGAGCATTCAATGCATGGCGGTAGCCTGACAACAACTGGCGCGGCGAATGGACGACACTTGGTCCCATGCAAAAAAATTGACTTTTTTGACATCTCCCCAAACGGCTCATACACGTGGCACCGAGGTGGCAGTGAGGTGGCAAAGCAATGTTGGAGGTCAAGAATTTGGTGCTGCATATTCTGGTGGTGTTTTTACTCACCCAGGTGGCAGTGACATGGCGTAGTGACTGTGTAAAGATAGGGTGCACCACAATTGGGTCCTCTCCCCTACACTCTACCCTTCATGGGAAACTCGAATTTGGCCTTAAAGGAAAAATTTGGAAGCTTGTGGGACAAGTCAAACTTGTCCCACACCTCTTAAATACCCATGCCAACCCTACCTATGGGTTGGGGGGTCAAATTTAGGCTCTTTTAGGTGTTTTGGGGGGATAAAAAGGTGAAATGTTAATTGCACTTTTTTCAAATATTTATTTTTGTCCTTTGGGGGAGTGGGCTTAGATGGAGTGTGTAAGGTTCTTGTCATTCCTCCAACCACTTATTAATTATACATTGGAATATGAGGTTGACCAAGTGATGTGGAGTGGAGAGGAAATGAGGTGGCATCCTACTTGGAGCCACATCATCCCTCCCTCTCCTTTCTCTATTTATTGAATTCTTGTTGCTTGTTTTGGGGTTGGATGATCATTTTTAGTCTCTTGAATTTTTGGAGAGTGAGAGGATTTTTGAGAGAGTTGTGGATTTTGGAGCTTTGTGGATGCTTGCTTGGTCTTTAGAGAAGCTTGGAACTTCATACTTGGAACAAGCTTTACCATGGAGAGGTAGGAGCTTCACCTTAGTTTAAATTATGTTATTTATTTATTGTATGTGTGTATATATTGTGTTGAATGTTGTTTTCTCTTTGAAATGTTTGTTGTGTGTGGGTAGAATGCCTAAGTTGGGAGTGGGAGGAGACTGTGGGGATTTTTTCTTGTAGGGAGGTATAAGAGATCACTTTCTTGTGGAGGGAGTTTGGGTTGGGTGCCCCATCTAGTATGAGAAATGCTTGCATTTCTTCTTGTTCTTATTATGAGGGAGCCATAAGAGTTTTGAGGGAGGCATAAGAGTGTATGGAGGTATAAGGGGTACTTGAGGGAGACATAAGAGTTGGTAGGGGAAATTGTGTTTTGTATTGGAGGCTTTTAGGTGGGCACCCATTCCCATTGGGAGACATAAGTGGTCTCCCCATAGGTCTTACTCTTTTGCTTTCTTGATAAGCCTTGTGATCTTGTTGCTTTGTTGTTTTCTTCTTGTTGAGTTGTTGTGTTTTGTATGTAAATGGAATGAATGTGAAATTATATGTTAAGTATTGTGGAAGCTAGTAGTTGCCATGAGTTGAAACCTTCTCCCATTGTGATGTGGTTAGGGCTCGGGGGCCAATGGAGAGGATGGATTCTCTTCTCCATTGGGTATCTTGGTTGGGTGGAGAGCGTTTCCTCTCCCCTATTTTGTTGTGAATCAAGCAAACTGGTGGAGGAGCTTCCTTGTTGATGTTTGGAGCATTGGAGTCTTGATGATGACCATGGGAAATTTCCTTAGTATTTTTACCCACTTAGAGTGGAAGAAATTGTGATAATGTATTCATTCTTGTATTTATATTTTGTATAACTTCCCACATCAAGTGGAGAACAATGTATGGATATTGTAAAGAAACATATTGTATTCTTTTGTGTCTATGGAAGTGTAGCATATATATGAAAGGAAAGTTATATTCAAATTGTTGTTATTGTTATTGTGTTGCATGTGGAAAGAAACAAATGAGAAAAGAAAGAAGAAAGAATGTTATTGTAAAGTTAGTTTGCAAATAGAAGAGAAAGTATTTTCTCCTTGTTGAAATCTTGAATGTATTGTGAGAAAATAGTGCTTGTATTGAAAAATTAATCTATTTTACAATGGAAAAGAAATCATATTTTCATTGAGTATTTATTGTATTGTAAATGTGAGGAAAAAGAAAATGTAGAGATTGTTAGAAGATGAATTTGTTTACAAAATATCATTGTATGGAAAATAAAGTTAATATGGTTATTTTGAATGTATGAACATTGTAGTAAAATGAAAGAGGAAAATAAGTTAGATTATATTGCATTTGGAAAGTTAATTTTATATGAAGAAATGACAAAGAAATAAAATAGATTTACATTCCTTTGCTCTTGTAATGGAAAGAAAGAATCTAGTTAAACAAATGGAAATTATTCTTGTAAGTAGATGAATTTTAATAGAGTTGAAAACACTTTAAAAAGGACTAGATTTAACTAAGAAATGAATAATAGAGCACTAAATCTCAAATCTGGAACTTGGAATGAACAAAGACAACTCAAAATGCATTTTTACATCCTTTAGCAACTTTAGTTTTTGTAAAATTCTCGGCACAAAGGTTTTGTTTTTTAGAAACAAGACCGCTGCCCTATGCAGTACGGTGGTCCCGTAACCACTCTGCCAGCAATGGCGGAGGTCTCAAAACCGCCACTCAGTAGGGTGATGGTCCTGTGTTTATCACCCAGGTAAGGCAGAGGTTTCATAACTTCTTGCTTTGGAAGGCGGTGGTCCACTTTCATCCACCTGGTAGGGAGGAAGTCCCGTGACTATCGGTCTGCTTTAGGCGGTGGTTCTGTCACTTATGACGTGCATTCCGCAGACCAGCGCCTGTGCATGAAATTTAACTATTTTTCACTAATTCCTACATTACAAAATTTAACCTATTACTTCTAGCAAGTAAAATAAAGATAAATGCTTAGGAATGGGACAACAAAACACTCAAATGGTGAATCTAAAAGCATTCTTTCATTTATAACAAAAGGGGGTAGGGTTTGCCCCAAATTTAAAACCCAATACACTAAAATCTTGGAATAAAAACTAGATTGGAGGAGGAAACTCCTCCCAATCCTTGAAGGAAATAGATTACATAAATAAAAGACAAAACTAAACTAAACCTAGACTAAATCTTCATGTAGAATTCCTCCATGGCTTCTTCCCTTTGCTCCCATGGCTTCCTCCTCTCCAACCTGCAAATTTAACAAAAGAAAATGAATCAAATGAGAAGAATAGAATGAAAAAGGTTTTAATAGACTTTCTTAAGGATTTTTAGGGCTAAGTTGGGAACCCTAGGATCTAGTGGCTAAGATGGATTTGATCCAAGGGTGGAGGATTGACCCTACCTTTATTAAGAAGATATATATTTTAAATGTTTAATGTAAAATCCTTAAGGGTATGTGTAGATGAATGAGTGGGGCCTTTTGATTTCCTAGGGGTGTAATGTTTCTTCCTCTTTAAACCCTTAGTGTGTGTAGGAAATTTATTAAAGGATCTTTAAGCTATTAATGTAATGAATTTAATAATTTACCATAAGGTTAACCTTGTTAGGAATGACCTTAATCAAAGAAAAGAAAATACTTACTAATCCTTGTTACCTTCCTATATAACTATCAATTAATGTACCCTTGCTACATCCTTATATCGTAACCTTCTCTTTTAACCTAAACAAAAAAATTAGTCGCATTTTCGGGTTAAGTGTTTGGTTGAAGCGAGTTCCTAGAACGTCGTTTTTGTGGTTGTTATAGATAGGAAGTTAGCGAAAATCCAAGGAATCCCTCGAAACCTGATTTTGGGCCTCGAACCATTTCTTCTTGCTCAAGCCTGAAGAAATTGTGCAAGTTATCAAAATTACCTTGGGGGATGAATTTTGGATAACAATTACCTCGTCGTACACTTTCGGGACAAATTTCCTCATGTGTTTGGGAGCAATCTTCACCATCGTGTACAATCGATGTTGTAACAAAATTTTTGCGGCTATTTTAAAGGGTTGCCTCCACCAAAAATGGATGGAATAAATGCCCAAAGCGCTGTGAAAAATGGTAACAATAACAGGAAAAACATTGAAAAGACAAGGACAAAATAACTAACATGGGCATAATCATGTGAGAAAACCCTAGCAGATCCAAATCCTTTGAAAGATGTCCATGGAATGGAGTCAAATAAGAAAATATTATCCCACAAAATTCTCTTGGTCTTGAAATTTTTGGTTCTTTCAATTGGTTCTAATCCAAGTCCCTTATTAGTTTGCTTCAATTTCCTCCATAGAGAAAAGTGCATATGGCTTATAGCACGCTCCAAGCAACTAGATTCCTACTCTCTTTCTACCTGTCTAGATTTCTTCCTATAGAAAAACACCCCCTTAGAAAGCCATGTAATGCCCAAGCTTTTCCTTACATGCATTGTTATGGGTGTTTTAACAAGGGTGGATGATTTCTTCCTTGCTTGAGGATTCTCCTACCTTCCCGTGTTGACTTTTTCTCTCTGAGCACCACTCACCTCACCTTCAATGCATTTTTCATGTTTCTTTTAGTGAAGCAAACATTTACCCCTTATTTAATCAATGTTGTGATTTTGCGACCATGGGTTCTGTTCTACTAGACTTCCATACCAACAATGATGAGGCCTAAGGGTGTCACCGGTGGACAATATTGGGTAGGGTTTATTGTAGAATTCTTTGCACATGCCGCCCTCTATGAATTCATTCTTCCCCTCATCAAGCTCATCTACAAGAAAACCATGCGTAGAGTAACATGCTTTACGGTTATGGAGATGCATCTCATAATGTCATTTTCTACAACTACTTTCTATACGATAGAACGGTTATCAACAAGTATTTTTAGGTTATTGGGAGGAGGCCAGGAATCGATGTGGGTGAGATCAATTATTACACAACGCTTATGCCGAATGCCATCTCATTGGCAATTATTCTTCATTGGGGTATATGGGGTCATCATTTTGACTTCATCTCTTATGAGTAGTATTCTTCTAGCCTTTTTAATTCTTGTGACAGAGGTGCTTTTAGTAATCATTTATCATGAGAAGTTTGGTGGGGAGAAAGGCATGGCTCGCAGATGGATTTGTGGGGACTTGCTTGGTATTTGTATGGGGAACACAAGACTTTGAAATTACAGGTGAGCAATATGGAAAAGGAGAATCAACTGAGGCCATGAATATTTGAGTATTATAGGAGGAGAAGAAAATAGTATGGAACTGATTGTTCAATACCCAAACCTAATAAAACCCCATAATTGGTTGTCAAGTCCCTATTTTGTTATAATATATTTTCACATCTTTTATCTTTGCTGAAATGGATCTGAAATGTTTTTTAAAACTTTGTTGCATAGTTTTTCCAAAACTCATTTCTTTCTTTCTTTTAATCGACTAATGAGATAGGGTGAACTTATCCATAACCACTCAATCATTCACCAATCAACCCTTGAACCATAACCATTCGAACTGATTGAAATGAATTGTTGGTTCTACTATGAAATTAAAGATTACATGCTTTGTCCTTACGTATATTTTATCGTTCACTACACTACATTTGCGGACATTTTTGACCAAACAATTGTTTAATTAATAACCCATGTAATTTCATATATGTTATTATTTAGTGTTATATTTATATATGTATGAATTTTATAAAGAGAAATAAGGGGTGATAATGTTCATTGGTGGAAATGTTAAGGATTGAGGAACTCCATTCCACCAAATTTACTTTACACATAATCCCTACATCATCCTTTATTTATTAGTATCTTTTGAGATTGATATTTTGATGGATGACTAAAGGCCATATTTTATACCATCATACATATGATTATACCACAACCAATTTAATGATTTCACTAATTTTTATAATTTCACATAAATAGAAATCTTTGTATATTTTTAAAAAGAAAAAAGAAATATTAAAATAATGATGCTAACTTATTAAGATAAATGGAAGCCACAAACCCTAATACCCTCGGATGACTTGGAAATTCAAATTACTTAAAGATGGTTATTTTTATGAATGACATCGAGATAAAACATATTTTTTCTCATAAGTCTACCAAATGGTGAAAAGAGGTTAAAGAAACAAAGCTCAATGTACATGATGAGACTCAAGGGGTTACAAATACACTCAATTACTTTTGTTAGATGTTATAGACATCTAAATTATATTGTGCAATTTCACCCGTAAGTTGTATAAATGGTACTAATCCTTTTCATTGCCAATTAATTAACAACTTTCCATTAATTAACTGATTTTCTTCTATTAGATAACAATTAACATCGCTTTGTTAGTTAAAATATGCTTTCAAATTAATTAGTGACCCATTACTATTTACTTAAATTTTCTCTTCTATTTAATTAATGAACCATCCATTAATTAAATCTCACTCACTAACATCTCTAAAATCACTAATTTTCCCGTAAAATTCTCACCAATAAATTCTACAAGCATATTAATTAAGCCCCATTTTCTCTCATCAAATTCCCACAGATAATTAATATTAAATTAATTACTCATAATTCCACTTCATCACTTTTAATTTCACTTTTACATGACTATCCCAAATTCACTACACACTACTACATGGAAGATGGCCGGTTTAAGAAACTCTTTTCGAGATAGAAAATTATTTTCATCAATATAACTAATTCTAACATTGAATTTTTATTTATTTTAAATTTTTTGTATCTCTTCTATTTCTTGCCTATGAAAAAGAAATATATACAATAAAGAAACTATAAATTAGGGGTCGATCAGAGGGAAAATCAACAAAGAAATTAGAGAATGGAACTCATTTAGGGCTGCCATTGGTGGATATTAACTTTGGGTTTTTTCATCTCTATGCACACAAAAGATCAATAGGGTGGACTAACATCCCAAATGCTTGATTTTTATTATCATGTAGACTTCATGCCTACATCTAAACCCAAATATTATTCAACATATCATTATAACACACAACACAAGGTGTGTTTTTTTATCCCGCATATGATATTGTGTATCAAGATTACAATAATTTATGTGTTTTAATTTTCTAGTGTTACATTTTAGCCAATTTCTATAACATGTACTCTTATGAATGTTTATTGATAGGGTTAAGGTTTGCAAATATTACTAGTTGTAATGTGAATTTCAATAAAAAACAGAGCCTTTAGTGTCATTTGTTTGTTATGTTTTTGGTATTATTCTCTTAGATTACAAATTTAGCATATATAGATCTAGGGTTTTCTTACTCAAAACACAAGCTTGGGGTTATCCATTCAATGGCCATCAAATATTAATATTACCATGAAAATATAAGGATTTTTTTAATCTTATAATTTCTTGTGTTGAAGAATAGATTATTGCACTTTTCCATATAGAAATCACAAATCCCATATAGAAATGCCCTTTCTATTTGGTTACAAGAATGAGATATATTAGGATGAAAACATATGTAGCTCTGCATCTGTTATGTCTGTCCATACCCTATTTCAAATCTCTTTCCCTTTTTCCCCCAAGTTTTTGGTCACCCATTTTCATGGATTCATCTTTAACCCTATTATGTAAAGGGTGTTTATACAAATATGGGTGTAAGGAAAACTATTCCCCTTTCGAATGGATTTATCTTCTACCTTGTTACAAATATGATTTATATGATTGTGTGCCTACTTTAATAGTTCTCTTTTGAATATGACGTTTTTATTGTTTCTTTAATAGACATGTAAAATGTGGAAACATGCACAAGTCAAATGAAATATTTGAAAACATTCCTAAATTAAATATGGTGTCATGGAGTATAATGATTTCACCATGGGTTTGTTGAAAATAACTTTGAAACATTTAGGAAAACATAAATAGAAGGTGTGAAGCCAAAGTATACAATCATTTCTAACATCATGTCTTCCTCTATCAAAATGGGAGATTTAGAATATGGAATTTTCCTCCTCCTCAAGTACAAGAATTTGCTTGTGCTTTGAAATTCATGGCAGTGCCTAAATATGGTAGAAGTTGAGTGTTTTATCTTGTTTCTTCAGGTTTTAATGGCATCCCAAACTATCTTATGAAAATATGCAAAATATTAATAACAAAAACATAGGAAAAATATGTATTTAAAATGTGGAAGCATGTGAACTATTCGACAAAATTTCTAAAAATACGTGGCCTCAATCCTTCTATAGCATTAACACATTTATAATTTCCATTTCAAATTTCAAATATACTTAATTAAATATGGTAACATGGAGTATAAAATACCATTTAGGAATAGATGTAGCCTAAATCCATGCCATATTCAAAAACTAGTAAACCTATTATGAGTGTACATGTCATAGTTATATTTAAAAATGATTTGAATAACATTGGGCATATAAATGGCATTTGAACCAATCTAAAAATAAAATAAATGAAACTAGATAAAAGTTACATCAATAATTTACTTAGTATCTATTGTGCTTCAGTAAAAAAAGGAGAAAAAATACTCAATATTATTAATTTAATGCTCTCAAGAAGGAAAAAAAAAAACTAATGGCCTTAGTGCAAGGTTGATAGAAGAAAAATAACACTTGGAAATGTGAATGTCTTCATATGTTCCAAATCCTAACATAATAATATAAATATTTATGTAGATGGTAAAAATGTGATGTTCCCATGATTTTTATTGAATTTTTATGTAGAATAAAGGGATGATTCCGGTTTGTTAAAGGAGGAATTGTCTTCCTAGACCATTTTGATAAGGTCACCTTTGGATTTACCTTGATGTATAGATCTAGACCTTTTAGATCTAATCAAAATATCATAGGACTATTATGTGGGTTAAAATTGGTATTTGATTGTAATTATAAAGGAAGAAACTATTATGTGTAATGAAGAAAATATTTTTAGTGCTCACATAATATGTATGGGTGTTTTACTATTACATGTAAATAAATCGTTATTAAGAAATAAACAAATCTAATAATATATTTAGGTGTGACTATTATGTTTATTTGTATTAAAAATGTCATTAAATATATTTTTAAAGTGAGTTGTGAGAACAACTCACATAGATTAAGAATGAGAGATATTTTAGGGAGAAGGAATATGGATTTTAGATATTGGAGAAGATATTGTGAGGATAGATTATTTATTGGGGTTGAAGTTTGAATCCTTTCTTTAAGGAGCTAATTGTAGACACCAAAATCGTGTTGTAATTACCTTGGTTCCCTACCGCAGCCCTATAATCACCTACCTCCTGCACCCCACACATTTTAATTTAATTACTTTAATTAAATTAATGCCATTTACCTCCATATATATTAATTTAATTATTTTAATCAAGTTAATGACCTTTCATCCACACACATATTAATTTAATTATTTACATTAAATTAATTCACCACCTTCACACACCTATTTAATAAAATTGCCTTTATTAAATACACTTCACCTAACCACCCCCATCATTTGACCCATTAACATAAACCTAAGCCGCACCCAAATAAAACCTAACATTAGACCCATCCCCTCACCTCACATTAAAAACCTCCTAAGGTCGGTTTCGTCCCTAGAAAAGAAGAGACCCTTATTAAGGAGCGGAACAACTTCCTAGGAAACCTTTTGAACAACCCAAGATATCTCCCCCAAACTGACGTCGGTTCACCCTAAACCAATGTCAGTTCCCCTAAATCAAATCTGACGCTAGTTATACGGGGATAGACCAAATGCCTATTTAGACCCATTTACAACTCTGTAATAGAGGTTGGTGGTTGATCGTTCATGGTTAAACCTTTGGCATCGGATTTCCTTATCGCGAATTTGATATTTTCAGACGCAACAACAAAGCAAGGATTAATTTGTGATCAGCCAAGACAACCAAGTTTACTGGCACAACAGTAAACTTTCTACCCAGTATTTCCCAACACCGCAACCTCTTCATCCTTCTTTGGGTCTTCTCCAATCCATTTCATTGGCTTATCTCATATTTACACCCCCTCTGTGATCACCCAACACCTTCTACCAACTCCATTCTTGCCTAAAAACCTTTAAAACCTGGACTGTGTGAGTCCACCAGCCCCTGACCTAACCACCGTCGGTTCTCCCTAACCGTCGCCGGTTACCCTCAGATCAAGATCGGTCTCTGTGTTCCCTACCTTGACCCAGAACAAAATACTAAAACACCTTACCTATTGACCCAGTTTGTCCAAAATCATACCCTGACCTATACCTATGCCCGTGACAGTACTTTACCTCCCTGGATCTCCTTCTAGCCTAGCCTGTTAGATTAGATCTAGCCTATTGCATTTGTATGAGATGCCTAAATCATATTAAACTACAATAGGACAATATTTACTTTATTTTCAGCATTGAATTGTTTTAAACAATGGACTGATAGCCATCTAGGAAGTATCGCACTTCCAGGATCTAGCACTTGCTAGGCAGTCCATTGCATATATTGTTTAACTCTTTTTGGTGGTCTTGCTTTGATTCTTATACAAGTAGTTCCTTCTAGCCAAAAGGAAGGTCTCACAATCACTTTGATTGGGAATTCAGATACGTGCGCATACAACCTTCAACCATCTTGAACCAGGTATTCCTCTTACCACCTTTACCTTATCTATTTCGTCCAAGACTTCTCAAAAACTAAGAAATCATGTGAAAAATTTTGGCATGCCGTGGGACCCATTCGGGTTCCTTGTATCTTTCTTCATGCCAAGGTGAAAATTGTGTGTGTTTTTTTCCCTTCTAATAGAATTCACATTAATACTTTCTTCTTGGTAACATTCTCTTCTTTCTATTTGCTCCGAAAGACACATTTCTTTTGGTGTATCTAAAAAGAACCTTCCTCCCCTTTGTTTTCTGCATTTTAGTGAAAGAGAATCCCTCTTCTTGTTCATCTATTGCTATCATCAAATATCATACTTTTGATTTGGGTTTAAAACAAGTGCACTGCATTCTGATTTAACTCATTAGCTCACATTAATTGAGGGCAACCTATATGCTGGAAGTCATGACCAGCTGATGGTTGACTAACGAAATGTAGAAAAGAACTTCTATCCTTTTCTCTTTCTCTAAGTCTTACCAAACCACACAAAAATTCAAAATACATACATTCTTAAACAACATCCTACCTGGAAGAAGCTGTAGGTGATCACACGATCACGGTACAGTGGGCACCCAGCTCACTGCTATGTCGAGTCATACTTCAGAGTGAAGCCCGCCCCGCCATAACATTCCTGAAACCTCACCTTTTAGAATTCTTTCTTCGTAGGAAGCCTTCCTCACCAAGAAATTCTATTATTCATTCATAACAATCAGTCCATACAAATAGCATAAGCTCAACAAACATAATAAAATAGGCACTCTAGGAATGTTCTTTCTTAGTGTTCTGCTTGATTTACGTTTTGAGGTGAGAGCTTTCGATCATCCTTTTTATCTTTCCTTGCACACTCCCAATCATAGTCGGTGTATTCTGACTCCATTTGAGTGTGCCTGGACCACATTTACATCATTCTCAGACTTCTGGGTTTGATTCAACACCAAAATTTTAAATAACAACCACTTTTCTTATTCTCTGTCTCAATTTCACAAGAATGTAAAGCTACGGTTATCTTTAACTTAACATCGGTTTAACCTAACGGACGCCGTTACGAAGTCTTCTTGGATACCCATCCAAAGACACCTATTTCACTTTCTAAGCTGTAAAAGGCTCCTATCACCTTTCATATCATTGTTACTTCAGTCACAGTCACCTTACATCTCATCCTGTGTGAAAATTGTCAGTCTGGGACCATCATTTAACAAATTGTTAGTTTCTTATAGTAACCAACACCGGTTAAGCCTAATCGCATCGGCTTACCCAAATCGGCATCAGTCACCCTGTGTTGTTTTACAGTTCACCAGCCAACCTAATTCACTTACCATTGATGTTTCCCTAGTTCTATGCTAGTCAGACATAATACAATCTTGCCAAATCAGTTCCTACCCTCATGGTGCTGACCCATAGTTAGGTGAATGGCCTCGCATTTCACGCTAGTTGACTACCGCTTCCACCTAGCCCTTCACCACCTAGCTCTTCACCACCTAGCCCTTCATCACCTAGTCCTTCACCACCTTCCATCTCATCATCCATGGATCCCAATCAACCTATCACCATTCCTACATGCGACACGGAGTTTGCATGACTCATGGATCAGAATCCCACTGCTTTGAGCCATTACCTCACCCATGCCTCTAATCGAGATGGCTCGAGATGTATCCTTATATCCATCCCTAATGATCGCTTCCGCCTCATCTCCACCTCCTACCACGGTGACCTCACCCGTTTTATTCCCAGTTGTGTCATAGCTAGGTCCTATGCCAACTTTGACCTCCACATTCACCACCTCTATTGCACCCGCAGTCTCCACCATACCTTCATCCACCACCCAAAACATAGCATCATCCACACCTATTGTCTCATATATACCAGTCGAAAAACTACCACCCTTGGTATCGGTAACCTCTACCCCATTTCAAAACATTGTTCTTTCTATTCCCCAATCTCTACCTCCCATCTCTACTAGGGTCACTACGAGTGTCTAGCCCTCACATGCCTACTACCACCACCACCTATTTCATCGGTCATTCAGTCTAGATATATACTGTTTATGTCTCTCTCTCTCAATTTCTACCTCCTTATTCGACATCACCATATTTTGGAATGATCTATTCTTCATATGTCCCACAACAACCTCCTTTCACTCCAGGGGTGCCCAATCTTCACAACCAAACAACGACTTTATCAAGTTGATTATGGATAAGATGTAGACGTTAGAAGCATTTGTTTCCAAATCTTGCAATTCTCTTACCTATGACGAGATTTGTAATGAGCCTATTCACCCATCCATTCCCATTCGCCCATATCCCATACACTGGGAGATGCCTAAGTTTAACTGCTTTAACAGTAAAGAAGACCCACATAAGCATTTACGATCTTTCAAACATGGGTGTTACTTAATCACCCATGATGATGCTCTGCTTTTGCGAAACTTTCCCATGTCCCTAACTGGTCCAACATTAGACTGGTATAGTGGATTACCTAGACATTCCATCTTTTAATTAAACCAAATAGCCCAAGCCTTCTTGGATCAATTTTTGATTAACGTCGTCAAGAAGGTTACAATGACTGATCTTTATTCCACGTGTCAATACGACGATAAATCTATCACATATTTTGTCACTCGTTGGCATAGCCTAATCAACCAACTCACTTTTCAATTACCGCAAACTAAACTCATAGAACTATTCACGTAAGCTTGTGCTAGACATATCTCACCTACCTTCAAAGTACAAACCTTTCAAACATTCAATGAGGCTTTCACCATGGCGTGTAAACTTGAAATTTGCACCATCGAAGAGAAGAAGATACAATTGTGAAACAAGAACTCCTCGTTTAAGACACATGATACATCCTCTTCCTTGAAACCTCAGACAAGTTATTCCAAAGCCAAAGGAACTGCCAGCACAGTGGTACTTAAGGCTGGCCCTTGCCATCCATCCAATCATGCTAAAACTTCATCAAATCATCACCACCCCAAGCATTCCAATTCAAATGAGAACAAAAAAATACACCTCATATTCCTCTATTTTAGAAAAGCTTATTAAAGCTAATGCCATCACCCTTCCACCTATCAAACCACATACTGGTTTTGACCCCTCTTTCCCTATACCAGGTTGGTACAAGGAAAATGACTACTGTAACTATCACCATGTAAATGGCCATAGTGATAGCAATTTTATCACCTTTAAAAACATTGTTCAAGGAATTCTCAAAAGTGGTGAGTTAGTCCTAGATAACCCTAATGCACCTGCCAATCAAGACCTTCATATCTTCAAGAAACCATTCCCTAATCATTCTCCATCAAACTATCAAACTGGTAATGCCTCGCACAATGAAAGTAATACATGTGAGGTACATGTTATCTTTACCGACTTATCACTTGAATCCCAATTATCTCCTATTCCCTCTATCGAGGAAATTCTAGCCCGAAATCCTATACCCGCACAAGAACCTAATTTAGTCGTTCCTCTGCCCAAAGAGGAAACCCTTCACCTCCTGTACACCTACGGAGGAGTCTCTCGTTACCACGATATCATTTCCTCTTTAGCTTCCCTACCCGGTGGACCGCTACCAATTATACCTCCTCCACCCACAGAGGAGTACCCATCATCCTCTCCACCTATTTAGGACCCAATAGATTTGCCGTTACCACTCGGTGACCATTCCCCAATAGCTACCCAAGATCATATGGACTTACTTTCGGCTCTCCTACCTACAGAGGCTGAAGCCGATGAAACTCCTGTTTCTCGGACACATTTTATAGGAATACCCACTCATGGCACATCTACCTCATCTACCACAAAGTGCCATTCTCACGTTTGGATGACTGCATGGATTATGTTGATAGGTCTCTACTTTAGGGGCGTCTGTTACTCTCGGTCTCGATCCAAATGCAATCCTCTTCCATTGACACCTCTACCATTTATCCAAAGATGTTTCAACAACCCAAACCACACATGAACATAACTCTCGATACATCTTCTATGGCATCATCCTCATCTATACCCACCTCTCTACCTACTAACCGGCGTATCCCAATGCCATCTCTTGTATTTAAACCCATTAGTGTCCTAGGGGTCACACCTACATCAAGCCTTGCACATTCTCCCGTCAGGATACACTTGACCACATCTTCCCATATACCTATTGAACCAATCCCTCAACCTAAATGAAAAACCAAACCTTCTCATCCACATGCACCACCCTCGACTACACCTTTATCACCTTCACCCCTACCATCTATATTGGGTCATCACCCCTCTAATTTAACAAAATCTAATCTCTCTAGGGTAAACCTAAAATTCCCTTGACCCCTTTACCATAGCCTGCAACTCTACCTAGGAAAACCTTGCGTCCTTCATCACCATCTATAACTTCTTTGCCTCCTATACCACCATTACCTTCTATACCTCCTTCACTACCTATGAAATTTTCTTCCACCTCACTGTACCTCCCTCTCGACCTCGACCAACACCTACCGCTACACCTCAGTTGTCCCCTTGGGTCACTCGTCCTCTCCCACCATCTGCCTTGCCATCTAGCATCACGTGCTCCCCCTACACCTCTACCTAAGAAAAAACACCAACAATCGAAAAACTGTTAATTTCCAAAGAGGTGGTTAAACCTACCCCTCTTTCTGCTGCTGCACCTACACCAAAGAAATTACAACCAAAATCCAAGACTGCATTACCTCAACTACCACCACAACCACCCAATCTTCCAACCAAACCTACTTTCACTTTGCATTGTGATCCACAGGTGGGATCGTATGCCACCATCTTGGCTAACCTCCTGGAAAGCTTTACTATCACCCTCCCTCCTCTTCGACCTTATGACCCTCTCAAACCTAAACTGGAAGGGTTTGATGATACTAAAATTTGTGCTTACCATCATGTGCCAAGACATGATGTTGAGAACTGTAAGGGTATAAAGGTTGCCCTCATTCAATTATGTCCTTCTGACCCCAATTTTGATTACGATGACCTCCTAGATGATGAACCTATTTCACCCTCACCACCTTCTTCACACCTTCCTCCTACAACTATACCATGCCCTCCACCCTCACAAATCATGGAGCCACCACCAAATTTGAGATTAACATGGTTTGCATTATAGAACTTGCCACACCACCACCTAAATTTCATTGCGCCTAGCTGACCTCACAAGGATTTTCTCCTCCACTAGGTTTTTTCCCTTCATGTTGTTATACCACTTATCCTACACCTTTTCCATTTGCTAACTTCCCTCAAATCAACATGATACATGTCACTACACGTGCGCATAATGGTAAAGAAAAGGAAACCGACCTACCAACCAATCCTATACCCAACATACCATATGAACCCATACCTAAGATAACTATCCACGGTCCCGCATACCCCATCTCTAATGGCATCACACATCGCACCATGCTAAAACAACTACACCAATCTCCCTGAAAATGTCCTTATATGACCTCATCCAAACATCGGAGTCTCATCGTCAAGCCCTCATGGAGGTCCTTCAATCTATTGAGGTTTTACCTAATGACCCCACACCCGTATCCTCCATCATCACACCCCATCATGTATCCTCTCTCACCAAATTACCACCTTCATCCTCACCTCACCTTGCCCACCAAGCGGCCTCCCTTAGCTTCTCAGAGGAGGAGATTATCCCCCACCAAACCGATGACCCAGATCCCGCACTTTTCATCTCCATCCATATCGATAATATACGCGTTCGACATGTTATGATCGATGGGGGCGCTAGCATTAACATCATCTCCTCTCACGCATTCGAACAAATGCACCTACCCACCAACTACATGCATAAACATCCGGTCATGTTGTACTTTCAATGACGCTATCACCTCTACACTCGGTATAATTATCCTCCACATTCATGTGGGTCCTCATACTATTCTTGAGCTATTCTATGTTTTGGAAGGAGAGTTTCAGTACAATTTTTCTCGGTAGACCCTGGATTCGTGCCATGGGTTGTGTTCCTTCTACTTTGCATCGATGTGTAAAGTTTAAACATGAAGGACATTCCTATACCATTCCATCTGACCCATCACCTCTTAAAACCTGCAACATGCTTTACCAGCCCAATGATGTCCTTGTACCTATTAAGGCATCTGCCTCCTTAACTACATCTTCTTCACACATGACCCTATCTACCAACGCCATTCCCACCTCACCTTCACCCAAATATTATGTTCCTATAGCCACCGTCACTTCTACTAGTCACACATCGACTTCCCACCTAATCGACACCTCCACCAATCTAAGTTCTAATGCTTCCTCCATTCCAGCCACCAATATATCGACCACCGATCCTTTAGGAGTTTTTCAATGCCTCACTATGGGGGAGTATCACCTGTACAATGTCAATACATTCCTTACTCCATAAGAGTATGGAAACCTCCACCAACATTCTCACTATGATCACCACATAGGCGAGCGTCTCCTTTATGGTCCTCCCCACCTCTGTACCCATCTTACCTATGGGGGACTTGCCACTTACACACCTGAACCACCATCACAAACCCAAACTTTTTTGGCTGACCTTCAGTCGCTTACCAACTGCCGATTCACTCACACTTTCCTACACCGCTATGCCTGGAAGGATTTCGGTTTTGGCCTTTATGAGAAAGGTCGTCACACTGTTATTTCGTGTAAAACACGTAAACACAATGATCGTAGTGGAATCAGTTTTACCAAACTACCTACCAAAAAACCCTATATTGAACTCATTGAAGACATTTACCCTTCTCCACCTTCTTCACCTACCCCACCTTCACCAACAGAGTCGATGGATTCTGAATCTATTCCTCCTACCTTTTTTTTTTCTCCATAAATACCATTTCCTTGGGGCCTCTGACGTATCACCGTGATGGCGAGGCTCCTTCCTCTCTTCCTTTCTTATATCCTGACATGATAGGGGATGATACTCCTTCTATTAATGTCATTCAATGCTAGGATGATGAGTCCATACTCACCTACCTTGGTGTCAAAGAATCTTCTATTCACCACTTGTTACCTTCTAAGATGCAAACATTGTTGAATGAATCGACTATCGAAGTCAACATCCACACTCAAGATAACCCCCACATTCTCAAGATTGGCCAATCTTTGGATGCTGCTGAACAGGAAGCCCTAGCTTCTTTTCTTAAAAATCATAGCCATGCTTTTGCTTGGTCTATCTTTGACATGCACGGCATTGATCCCACTATCATGGTCCACATCATTGTGACCATCCCTAATGCCAAACCCATAAAACAAAAGTTGAGGAAATTGCACCCTCACATCACTCTTCTTGTCAAAGAAGAACTTTAACGCCTTCTCTCAGTTTCCTTCATCTTACCCATCGATTACCCCCAATGGATTTCTAACATTGTCCTTGTCACTAAGGTGATAGGGGGACTTCACATTTGCACCGATTTCCATGATCTCAACCTTGCCTGCCCAAAACATGACTTTCCTCTACCTGGAATTGACTAGTTGGTTGACCTTACTGCTGGCCACGAGATGCTATCACTTATGGATGGTTTCTCGGGTTATAATCAAATATTTCTCGCCTAGATGATCAACACAAAACCACGTTCATTACCCCTTGGGGGACCTTCTGCTATCAAGTCATGCCTTTCGGCCTTAAAAACGCTGGTGCCACCTATGAGCGGGTTATGACTTACATCTTCCATGATATCATGCATCACATATTGGAAGATTACGTGGATGATCTCTTGGCCAAATTTAAACGTTGAACCGAGAACCTCACCGTCCTTGAAACCATCTTTGACCGCCTCTTCAAATATTGTGTCGCCTTGACCTAAAAAGTGTGTCTTCACGGTTCTCTCGGAAAGCTCCTGGGATTTATCGTTTCCTTACGTGGTATAGAAGTTGACCTTAAAGTCAAGGCCATTCTAGAAATGCCTCCACCCACTAACCTTAAACAACTCCGTAGCCTATAAGGTAAACTACAATCTATTCGTCGATTTATTTCCCAACTCTCCGACCGTTGTCAACCATTTCATCACCTTCTCAAAAAGGATGTCTCTTTCAAATGGGATGACGACTGCCATAAAGCTTTTGAGGCCTTAAAGCAATACCTTCTCCAACCACCCATACTTATTCCACCTAAAGATGACCAACCCTTCTACCTATACATCTCAGCTACCAATCACTCTCTAGGAGCCATGCTCACTCATTGTGATGAACAACATAGGGAGCAGGTGGTTTATTACATAATCCGTACCCTTCTGGACTATGAAACTGATACACTCACCCTGAAAAACTTTGTTTAGCCTTAGTTTTTGTTGCCACAAAACTTTGCCACTACCTACTCAACCATAAAACCTATGTCAGTAACCAACACTGACCCCTTGCACTTTATGTATGCTAAACCTTACCAAAATCAACGTGCCACACGTTGGCTCATGCTCCTTGCTGACCTAGACCTAGAATTCATCCACCAAAAATCTATCAAGGGCCAGGCCATTGTTGACCAGCTCGCTGATGCACCTCTTTCTGGGAATCAATCTTCGAACTTTGATTTCCCTGATGAATCCATTGCTAACCTCTCTTTGGATGATGACCCATACCAAATGACCTTATTTTTGATGGTTCCAAATGTCAGCATGGGGGTGGTGTAGGCATTATCCTCATTCCTCTTGATGGTGAACCCATGCCTTTATCATTCAAACTTGACTTCGAGTGCACCAACAATATCACCGAATATGAAGCGCTCGTATTGGGTCTCCTGACTACCTATGCCTTAGATGTCAAGTCCATTAATATCTTTGGTGATTCTCAACTGGTAGTAAACCAAGTCAATGGTGTATATCAATTTCATAATGAAATACTTCAAGAATAAAAATGCTACATTGGCATCATGTTGACTACCTTTGACCGCTATAAAATTCAAACCGTTCCACGATCCACCAATAAATTCACGGATACCATGGCCTGCCTCACTTCCCAAATACCGCTTCACCTGCCGATTCAGACATCTTTGTTACCATAAAACACATATCGAGCCCTTCTTATAAATATGGTTGTGTCAATCTCATTCAAACTGCCTCCCTAAACACACAAGACCTATGGTATAAGCAGTTTGCGGACTACCTTTCCCTTTCTATATTACCGCTTTGATCTCACATGTAATGGACACCATGCCTTTCTTAAAAAGGCCTCTCGTTATGTCATAATGGAAGGCCTTCTCTATAAATGCAGCTTTGATGGCATTCTCTTATGATGCCTCACCAACTCTGAAATCCCCTATGCCATTAAAGAAGTTCATGATGGCATATGCGGGTCACTTCATGGCTTGACTGCTGCTAAATACATTCTTCACCTAGGCTATTCTTGCCAACCCTCAATCATGATTGTTTCAACTACATTAAGTGTTGTGTAAAATTCCAACAACATGCCAATCTTCATCACAAACCTAGTCACACCTTACAAGTTGCACGAGACATTTGTGCCTTCTCTCAATGGGGTTTGAATCTTGTCGGAGAGATCAATCCTCACTCCTCCCTAAGACATCAATGGATCATCACCGTTACCAAATATTACACAAAATGGGTTGAATCTGTACCCCTCATCTCCACTAAAGTTGAGAAAATATGTGAGTTCATCAATCATCACATTATTTGTCGCTTCGGTGTTCCACATCACCTTATCACTGATAATGGAAAACAATTCAAAAACAAAACTCTACAGAAGCTTTGCGACACTTTCGGTATCCAACTTAGCTTCTCCTCACCATATTACCCACAAACCAATGGCCAAGCCGAATCCACCAACAAAACCCTAAACAAAATTCTCATGAAAGTGGTGAACGATACTGGGAAGGATTGGCATACGCACATTCCTTTCACCCTCTGGGCATACCGTACTAGTATTCGCACCTCCACCACTGCCACTCCCTTTTCTCTAGTCTATGGTACCGAGGTTGTTTTGCCTCTCGAATTCTAGATCTCGTCTCTCTGTATCTCCCTTCAAGATATGCTCACTGATGATGACTTTCACCAAGACCGTTTAGCACAACTTGAGTTATTAGACGAATGTCATCTTCATGCCCTTGATCATCTTCAAGTCTACTAAAAACACATCAAGCGTGCCTATGAAAAACATGTTCATGAATGCACCTTCAAGGTTGATGATCTCGTCCTCAAGAAAAATCAACACATAACCAAAGCAGAAAAAAGCAAACAGGAAAATTTGCTCCTAAATTTGCTTGGACCATACATCATGACCCATGACTATGGATCAGGTGCTTATCGCTTATGCACTTGATGGTAAGCCCGAACTCGAGCCCCTTAATGCCTTGCATCTTCGATTGTACTACTTTGTTGACTTCTAGTCCTATATCACTATTTATCTAGTTCATGCTCATCCCTTGAGTGCCCTTTACCTTTTTCTTTTCCACACCTCATCTCCACCGACTAAACAAGGATCATGTGATTACCCGTCACCCTTTTTCCTTATCTTAAATATGTGCACCCCACTTCTGCACATGGCACGATCCTCATGGATACTTTTCATCTTCTTTTAGATGATATCGCATGGTCATTCACCCTTGCCTTCTCAACAAGAACCAAATCCTTCGTTATAGTCTTGTCCATGACTTAAAATCCAAAAAAATAAAGAGATGAATCCCTCGGAAGAAAATCTTCCCATATAAGGGACCCACTCCTTGAGTCAAACTTCAAAGTACAAAAGATGAATCCCTCAAAAGGACATCTCCCACCTTCAAATTGTCACTATAAGTAGACTGCTCCCTTGAAGGACAGCTATAAAAAGCTCACAACTCTCTACATAGTCTATCCAAAAAGAGGACTATTTTCTCAAAATCAAAATTCAGAAGCTTCCCGCATCGATCAGCTTCACGAAGACCTCAAGGAGACATATATTCATCCCATATAGACTTCCCACATCGATCAATCTATCTAAAAAGTCAAAAAGAAAAAGAAAAATAAGATTTTTCGTCATGGACTTGCCTATTGTGATCTTGGCTCTATTGCCCAAGGCATTCCTTTTCCCATTTTATGACCCAATTACCTTCACCTCCTTACCCATTGTCTCTTCACCTCATACTGCCTCAAGGGACCTGTTGAACCTACGACATTTGGTGATTCTCGTGATTCTGTGACTACCTATCGACCTAAAATCACCCATACCTATTTACCTATATTCCACCTAACCTAATCAACCTTGACCTAATCATACCTATGACCTAGAATCAACACTACCTATCAACCTAAAATCACCCATACCTATCTACCTATATTCCACCTAACCTAATCAACCTTGACCTAATCATACCTATGACCTCAAACCCAACCTAACTATCAACCTCACTACCTATTCTTCTATCTTCTCATATTCTTCCCTAGCTTATGGGAGAACTACATCGGTTTGAGGTCCCTTTTCACCGGGACTATGTAGGTAGCACTTCCAGGGCATGGGGCCTTGGAAGGTTAGCTCGACCATTCTTTACCCTAACCATTTTCCCCACCTTTACCTGATTTCCTGTTCATATAAAAACCTCGACATTTAAACCATATACCATATAACTTTTACCACTTATATTATTTCACATTTTCATACATAACCAACATTTTACACATTTTATACCATCGTATACATTTATATTCCCATTTGTTACCAAAATACTGAAATGAACATCCATGCCTAAACCAACCTAGCTCAATCCATGCCTAACCAACTTGACTCAACCATGCCTAAATAACCTGACTCGATCCATGCCTAACAACCTAACTCAATCCATGCCTAACCAACATGACTCAACATTGCCTAAATAACCTAACTTGATCCATTCCTAACAACCTAACTCATCCATGCCTATAACTTTGACTCAACCATGCCTAAACAACCTGACTCGATCCATGCCTATAACTTGACTCAACCATGCCTAAATAACTTTGACTCAACCATGCCTAAACAACTTGACTCGATTCATGCCTAACAACCTAACTCATCCATGCTTACACACTGACTTGATCCTTGCCTAACCTACTTGACTCAATACATGCCTAAACCGACTCGACTCTGTCATGCCTAACTCACCTAATTTCCATCCATATCAAAGTAACAAATCCATATCTCATCTAACACAAGCCATAAACCAATATCTCCTAAACACATTAATACCATGAATCTCATCATATAAATCAATAATCGTATCTCAAAATACATGCCTATCTCATCATGGCCATCATCTCAAAATTTCCGCACGCAGGCCGATATACAATACAAAATGTCATCAAAACACAGGCCGGTCTCATATATACAACAAGAATGAATGAATCAATACAAAAATCTTGGCACGTAGGCCGGTATCATGTACAACAAAATAATAAATACAAAATCTCTTTGGCACGTAGGCCGGTCTCATATATAATACATACAAAATGACTCGGCATGTAGGCCGGTCCATAGTAGATCAATCATCTCCTATCGATATCGGGAATGCTCCTATGGCCGTGTCTCTCCCGAGGCCCTCTGCCACACCTATCTCGGGGCCCGAAACCTACCTCACCTCTTGTTGATGGCCCCTCACCTAGGGTTGGCCTTTGCACACTAGTGACCTCACCACGACCTTGTCCACGAGTTCGTCGGCCCCTGTAATCTCCACACCGTGTGAGTGCGGGATCTGGTTCTCTCACTTTGGAGGCTCGCTTTGTGCTCTATACTCAGCATAGGAGGGCACATCTAGCCCAATAGTTAACAAACTATCCTGGTAATACCGTGCCTCTCCTAGGGAATCTCTGAACCTGGCTATGGGAACTGTTTGTGGAGGTGTCATGGGTTTTGCTAGTCATATAGGTACCTATATAATGGGACCCTATCCCTGAACCTACACTGAGCCCTATGCTGGTACTAGAGCTTGAGTCGGCCCTGGAGTCTATGCATATGCCTATATCTGGGCCTGCAAGGTAGTAATATATGCCTATGAAGCTATCACTGCCACCTGTAGACCCGTAACCTGCCCCCGCACTGTGGCCAACTGGCCCTATAAAGCCTACACCTATGCCTATAGAGCGGCCATCTCCCCTCCATCTCCACCTACCTCCTCTCCATCTCCATCTCCCCTACCAATGCTGTGTGTAGTACTGTCTCGCCTTTCTGAGCCTACACACCGTAGCTATCTCATCCTATAATATGACATGACCTATGCCTCTCGAACACCGTAAGCTGCCCCTGCATGATCCCAAGCTGCATCACCAAAGTAGCCACCTACCCTGTAGGGCGTCTCTCTCTGAAGGCTGTAAAGGTGGCTAAGTCTAGCTGCTCCCTGGCCTTGGTGGTACGACTCTCAGTTGTGCCACCCACCACTGCTTGTACCCATCTGCAACCCCAACATCATCAATTTGAGTATCTACTAGCTACTCCTCTCCGCCTGGGCCGACATCAGTGGGTCATGGTGGAGACATAGGTCTCTCCAATACATCTCTCCAGTACTGAGGGAATGGAGGTGGTACACCTTGGACCAATCCAAACTTGCGTCTAACCCGCTCTACGGGTATCCACTCATGCTCTCATGCTCTCCTCCCCTCTATCCACAGATGTATCTGTAGCCCAGCTAGCTCCATGGCCATCTGTTTGTATGAGGGGAAGCCCACATATGACCTCTAAATGATGTCCACCCTGGACAGCCCCTCTAACAACCTCCTGTAATAAGTTACATCATGAGTAGCTCTAGCACCTTGGGCCTCTCCCATGGCTAGTACCCACCACCGTATCCCACTCTCAAAACTCTCCATGGGAATGCGTCAGTATGAGGCATCCCCACTGGTTGAACACAAACAATGTGCTCGTATGCCCAACAATACAATGTACAACGCACTGGATGTTGAACCTCCGAATCACCCATAGGCCCATAACTCTCTATACACCTGCATCGCAATGCGGTGCCCATCTAAACCGTGTTCTGATTATCATCATATCATGGAGAAATCCCATCAGTGACCTTAGGAATCTCCCCCCTTTGCATCCGGCAAAGGCGTGCGGTAATACCGCCTCCATCAGTACAACTAACATCATCTCCTTTGGATGAGTTCTATACATAGCTCCATAGCTCAAAGTTAGTGCTTTATGGAACATCAGTCCGCTTACACCCTCACCAAAAACGGGTGCTAGTAGCTCCTCAGATGCCTTTGAAGAGATGTAATACACCTAGGCCCCCAATATGGGCAACCGTAGGATCCTGTAGACGTCCTCCAGGGTGATCGTCATCTCACCCATCGAGTAAATGGAAGGTGTTGGTCACCAAGTCCCATCTATCGATGAGGGAAACCATAAGAATCACCTCCCAGACTACATGTCGGTAGCGCCGCACACCTATCAATTCCACCTCGCCACATGCTTCCACTCCACTGTGTGCATGATCGCCCATGCTTTGTCGATATAAAAGGGTGGCACTGGGCCTTTATCCGTAGCTCATCTCGGGCTGCGTCACACACCAAAGCATTGTATTAGTATACCCTTCCCAACTTACCTTATTTTACCCCACATCCCGAACCTATCTACCCCAACCTTCACCCACACCTACCCTAACCCTCACCCACACCTACCCAAACCCATCTACCCTACCTATCTACCCTAACCCTCACCCACACCTACCCAAACCCATCCCCATGAAACTCAACCTTACCCTCACCCAAAACCACCCTCCACACTTACCCACTTACCCTACTTTTTCACCCTAAACCCTTCCCCTCTCACCTAACTTCTTTCACACCTTACCCTTACTCTCTTCCCTTTTGCTAGCCCACTTTACCCTTCATCCAAACCGACCCTTGTTATCCACGGACCAACCACGCTCTTCCCTTGGCGGCATCGGTCCTTTGTTCCTTTTACCAATACTTGGTCTCTAGCCACCGACGTCGGCCTCATCTTGGTGACGTCGGTCACATCATGTCACCCGCCCCAACTTCCCAACCCTATTTTCTTCCCTCCTACCCATTCTACCCACCCAAATCCCTCCTTACTTCCTCATTTTCTCTTTGCCCCCTTTTAACCCAACTTCTACCCTTCTCTATCCCTATTTCCTTCTCTTTTTCCCTTATTTTCCAATTTTTTACCCCCCAACCCCCATTTTTAACATTTCCTATATTTTAAACCAAATTGACAACCAAATCAACAACAAAAGGTTCAAATCTTACTTGGTCCCACTGCGCCGTCGTGGTGGAACCTCCAGCCTCCACGCCGCTCCTCCCGATCCCTCGCCGGCCTCTGCCATCCTCCAATCACCACCGAATCTCCACACCAATCAACTTACTCCACCTGATCTCCTGGCCCCACCTCCCACTCAACCAATCCTACCTACGTGGCTCGCCAACCAAGCTCTCTGACGCTCTCTTTTTCCTCTTCCTCTTCTCTCTCTTCCTGTCCTTTTCTCCTTTTCCAAAATGCACAAATGAATTTTCAAACGCGGGTTTTTCACTTTTTATACCCTGCCCGCCTCGACCGACGTCAGTTTACCCTTGACCACTGACGGTCGTGTGCCCTTGTCAACCGCCATCGGTTTCCTTGACCGTCACCGGTTCGTCCCGACTGATGTCGGTTACCTGGATAGTCATTGCCCTCCCATTTACCTAATTTTGCTTCCCTCCCCTTTCTTTTGCCTCACCTACACCTACCTGGCCCACTTTACCTTCCCCTCTAGCCCTCCACTTTCATCACCCATCTCTCGTTAGCTATTGAAGCCTTATTATCTTACCCCTACCTCGGCCTTACCTGTGCTGTGACCTATCTACCTGGACCCCGACAAACTGTATGTGACCTTTGACCTAATGTGCTCGCTATACCTTGCTACACTATTACCTATGTTGTTTGACCTAATGACCTTACCTTGCCTATTTCCATGATCGTTTATCTTGAACCTACCTTTGGTGTACTGAACATACCTACAATGTTTCGTACCTAACCTACATTGTGTTTCCCGACCTTATCCTATACCTTGGATATCGATTCACTCCACCCTTGTTTGGATAAATTTATCGACCTTAGCTAATGTAGCGTTTGCATGCTCTTCAACATGGTACCGTGTCACGGTTTATACGTGTGCGTGCGTTCTACTACTACTACCTTTGACCTTGGCCTATTTACCCATTTACCTATATGCCCAATTTTCCCTTTACCCCATTCCTCATTTCTCACTATTCTTCTTCAAATCCACTTTTATAAAACCACTCGCCGATTCGTCTGTCACCTCATCGCCTCTGGTTTGAGGATCACCCTTATTACCACTTGGGGCAACCACACTCTATTCTTGTTCATGTCACTTACCAATACAAGCTACGCAACAAGAAGGGGAAAATGTAGACACCAAAATCGTGTCGTAATTACCTTGTTCCCTACCGCAGCCCTATAATCACCTACCTCCTGCACCCCACACATTTTAATTTAATTAATTTAATGCCATTTACCTCCATATATATTAATTTACTTATTTCAATTAATTTAATGACCTTTCATCCACCCACATATTAATTTAATTATTTACATTAAATTAATTCACCACCCTCACACACCTATTTAATAAAATTGCCTTTATTAAATACACTTCACCTAACCACCCCCATCATTTGACCCATTAACATAAACCCTAAGCGGTACCCAAATAAAACCTAACATTACACCCATCCCCTCACCTCACATTAAAAGCCTCCTAAGGTTGGTTTTCATCCCGAGAAAAGAAGAGACCCTTATCAAGGAGCAGAACAACTCCTAGGCAACCTTTTGAACAACCCGAGATATCTCCCCCAAACCGACGTCGGTTCACCCTAAACCGATGTCGGTTCCCCTAAACCGATGCCGGTTATACCGGATAGACCAAATGCCTATTTAGACCCATTTACAGCTCTGTAATATAGGTTGGTGGTTGATCATTCATGGTTAAACCTTTGGCATTGGATTTCCTTATCACGAATTTGATCTTTTCAGATGCAGCAACAAAGCAAGGATTAATTTGTGATCAGCCAAGACAACCAAGTTCACTGGCACAACAGTAAACTTTCTACCCAAAGATTCCCAACACCGCAACCTGTTCATCCTTCTTGGTCCGCACCTCACAAAAGAGTAAGTATTCTCCTCTAATCCATTTCATTGGCTTATCTCATATTTACACCCTCTCTGTTTATCACCCAACATCTTCTACCAACTCCATTCTTGCCTAAAAATCTTTAAAATCTAGATTGTGTGAGTCCACCAGCCCCTGACCTAATCGCCGTCGGTTCTCCCTAACCGTCACCGGTTACCCTTAGATAGACATTGGTCTCTCGTGTTCCCGCCTTGACCTGAGAATAGAATACTAAAACACCTTATCTATTGACCCATTTTGTCTAGAATCATACCATGACCTGTACCTGCACCCATGACAGTACTTTACCTCCCTGGATCTCCTTCTAGCCTATCCTGTTAGATTATATCTAGCCTATTGCGTTTGTATGAGATGCCTAAATCATATTAAACTACAATAGGACAATATTTACTTTATTTTCAGCATTGAATTGTTTTAAACAATGGACTGATAGCCATCTAGGAAGTATCACACTTCTAGGATCTAGCACTTGCTAGGCAGTCCACTGCATATATTGTTTAACTCTTTTTGGTGGTCTTGCTTTGATTCTTATACAGGTAGTTCCTCCTAGCCAAAAGGAAGGTCTCACAATCACTTTGATTTGGAATTCAGATATGCGCACATACAACCTTCAACCATCTCGAACTAGGTATTCCTCTTACCACCTTTACCTTATCTGTTTCATCAAGTACTTCTCAAAAAACTAAGAAATCAGTGAAACACTAATCAATCTATATATGTAATCTCTCTAATGTATTATTATCTCAAACGAATGAAAGCAACAAAATTTATATTAAGGTTATTTTCAATTTATTTGCTAAAACTTGCACCAAATTTTACATTAACATAAATAAATTATGACAGAGAATCAGAATAGGAATGCATGCATTCCTAATGTATAAAAAGTTAGGAAATACAACCTTATGATCATATGTACTAGGTATACATTACATATGTTTGATTGACTAATTCCCCTAGTAACATGTGGACTCCATAATTTATTATGATTCAATGAGTCTAAAGACTTCCAAATTTCCCTTATACTCATGTTCCTAAGTTAACAAATCCACCCCTAGGTTTATTCAACTTGTACCCATCCTAACAATAGCTTCTCAAATAATGATCACTAGGTAATAAAATAATCATGATAGTCAAAAAGTACACAAATTTTAAAATTTTGTACATGTGTGCCATGTCATCTCGCACAAGACAATATCTTACCCACACTTTAACAAGGATCATTTAAGCAATGCATTAATTTTTGGACATTAAGTTGTTGAAATAAAATTATTATTCAATAATAATTATGTCATTAATCTTGCTAAAATATGACAGTGTGATCAGGTTTCAAAACCCAACCCAATTCAATTTTCTACCTTTTTATTTTACCCCTTTAAAAGGAAATTGCATTCATGAGTAATGCAAGAAAGATTGACACAATAAAGTGGAGAGAAAATAGAAAATCTTATTTGGGTGGGAACAATATGAGGCATCGAATATGTGTTGGACATGCAAGTATTGAATTCTTACACTTTTATTTTTAACTTTCCATTCATGTCTTCATCTTATCTAGGAAATTAAATGTCATCTAATCCATAACATTGACACCCAAAAAATAAATTAGAAAAACAAGCACATCCCATTTAATGGGTTTCGAACCTTGGACCAATTGGATTTTACCCCTTTAAGCGTAAATTTCACTCATGTGAATAATCGAGAAAGATCAAGATGATAAAGTGGAGCAAAAGTAGAAAATACTATTTGGGTATAAGGAACAATCTCACTTGTGGTATAAGTGTGTGTGTCATGCAATTAATTAATGTAGTGCCACCATAAAATTACATTAAAAAAATAAAAACAAATAATTGTGTGAATTCGTTTGGTGAGGGAGGTAGTGGAATAATTTAAGGAGAATGGTGGAGGATGTGGACTAGATGGCAGGTTACGAGAGTCAAACAATGCGTATGGGCAACTCCGACAAGGCACATGGGTGTCTAAAAATGCCTACTCGCCTATTTTTTCCCTTACATTACAATTAATTTTTTTTTTTGAGATTTGAAGGCATTAACCAAACCGAAACCCTGGTTCACGTTGAAAAATTTAGCATTATTTGGATAGTTGCAGCAATGGAAATTCAAAAGACATGGGTTTCCTCACGGGATAGTCACACTATTTCTCCTATGCAACAAACGAGTCTCTAGCCTGATCAGTTTACATTTTCTTGCATCCTCCCAACCTAGTGCCAAAATGTGAGCTCTGGAACAGGTATGGACATCCATCAAAGCATAAAATATTGAGGAATATTGTCAGATGTTGTAGTTGCAATGGCCCTAGTGGATGGTAATGCAGAAATTACGTGTTGATGTAAAGAAAACCTTGAGATATGTTGCTATGCAGTTACCCTTTTCACTTGACACTTTAAGAAAAATTTACGAGATGATCATTACTATAAATCCAAAATTTTAGAAGTTCTTTTTATATTGTATTGTTTGAAGGCTTTGGTATCAATGGAGCTCAAGTTTGAAGTGAAGTTCATGAAGGATAATGAGCCAATGAGTCCCCTTGGATGGATTTTCAGTACTTCCTTGCTTATGGTATGCAATCAAGCCATATTTGAGATGGAAAGTCCTGTGGATGTGTACAACACCAAGAAATCCATTAGGGATATACTGTTTCCATGCAATCCTCACTTTTATTGTATAATGACTGAGTATAGGAATGGAGTGTTGAGTTGGGAAAAGATTGAAGTAAACGTGGATGATCATGTGATTGTTCCAGAGTCCCCGTGCTAAAATGAATACAACTAATTTGTGAATGATTATATCTGTAATATACACCTCACCCCTCTTCAGAAATGTTGGCCCCTTTAGGAGTTCCACATCCTAAACTCCAATACCAGCAACGCAAGGGCCACACTAATTATAAACATGGATCATTCCATAGAGACAAATTTTCCCTCATGGCTTTACTTTTTGGCTACATCACAAGAGTAGACAATCCAAATCTTTTCCTTACCTTTCCTTCTTCCAAATCTCTTCCCAGGAAAACAACTAGTTCATATTGTTCACTCGATTTTGTTGAGTTTTTCTATGGGATATTGCATAGGTTGTTTATGCTGGTGCTTGTAATGTGCTACACTATTTCTGATTTCATTATCGGCTTGCTGAGAATGAGATGGATGGAGGATATCAAGATTCCTATTCGGGGGCATCCAAGTGTTGAGATGTTGCCTAAAGTCATGTCCTCTATCATCTTCCCCATTGAATAAATTAGAAAAATAAAGAACTATGTTAGAGGAATGGTAAATGATGTGGTGATGGGGATAATATTCTATGGTTTGCAAAAATGTTTGAATATTTACTTTCTCACGAAGAGCATACAACAACTCCCAATGAGCTAAAATAGGTGAATTCAAGAATAACACACCTTATTACAATGAGCACTCGAGTAATGTCCGGATTGAAGAGCACCGTAATAAATGTTGAAAATTAATAGTGGACGGGTTGTGGATGCATGCAAACTATTTGGTAGAATGTAAGAGAGATTTGGATCTTTATGGAATGAAGGTGAACCCACCTAGAGCACCTCTTACCCTATGGGTGCTAGTATTGTCAAGCCATGGTCTCCTTACCTGCATCTTTTATAATTTTTGTTTGATTTTGTTCTTCATTTACAATATAATAGGAATATTAAACTATTAGATACTAAAACAATTGGATATTTTAAATAGAAGGCTAGTGCAATCAATAAAACAACACGTGATTTATGTTATCAAATTACATTTTGACCATCAACCATGTCATGACCACAACTATATACATTGCTAAACCAAGGGTATCAAAACTTGGTGCTTGTGTTCGTTGGTTTTTGAGAGAGATAGATGAGTCGACTCACAACAACCATATTTTTGTACCTTGCAAAGTTAGAATTTTTTTTTCCAGAGGCATACAAAACTACACTCCAAGCCTCGTAAAAAGAGATGTCAAGCATCGTATGTGTTCCTTGTTATGTAGAGAGTTACATTAAGCATTAGCTTGACCACATTTGAGCATTGTGATCTCTTTGTCACTACTCGAGGAGCTTTGTTACTCTATTTTTCACTTGTAGGAAGCTTCTAAAATTGAAAACATTTCAACTAACCATTTAGACCACGAGAAAATAAATGCTTACCCACCTTCGCAACCCTCTAGTATTTTTACTAGACAATTTCTTGGAACCTTCATTTGGGGAATAACGCATTCCTGGATAGTTTGGAAAGGGTTTTTTTAGGCCTCTGGTCACTGTTGACTAAGTTAAATTAGATTGATTACGACCAAAGGCTCCAAAACCTAGCTTCCAATTGAAAAATATTCACTCATTTCGAATTCCGTTAGTTCATGTAAATTCGTGGCATTTAGGAGGACACGTAGGAATTTACCCATTGTGCATCATCTAAAAAATGTGGCTTTTGAACATGGTTTCTTAGCGTCTGAGTCTAAATTGGGCATTTTTGCTACTAACAAGAAAATGTAAAAAAAAAAGTTGTACGACCCAGGTCAAGTTATCAAACCATCGTGGAAACTTATCAACACTTGTAAATAACTGTTTGGAACTCTATCTTTTGACTTGTTGTATGAGATTAGAATTTTGGAAAATATTGTTTCTCTCTCTTTCCTAACTCTCTCTCTCTCTCCTTAGTTAATAAATGAGGTGAAAAGAAAAGAAATGAATGTATGTCTCTAACCCTCTCCTTTGGGATGTAAGTTATTATCATTACTATGTAAATGGGAAACTAAGAACATTCATTATGCATTATTTAGGTGGATGCCATGCCAACAATTTAGTGTTGATTTCCTGGGATGCAAGTAAGATGATGAAATTACATGGTTGTAATCCATTTTGTGTTATTGTAATTTATGTATGTTAATGAATATATATATATATATATATATATATATATATATATATATATATGTATGTATGTATGTATACATGTATTTTTATGGTACAATGAAGACTTATTATTGAAAGTTTACAATATGAATGAGATGCTAGTTTTAGGGTATTTGGGAAATGTGCATTTAACTATAGGTGTTATTTTGATTCAGATTCACATATGGTAAAAAGGGGGTTGGATATATATGTTAAGTGATATTGTAGAGGATAGTTCAACATTTTTCAAGTATTGAAAGGTTTATTAGTGAAATTTTGTAACATTTTAAAGATGCTAGTGTTTAGGGAAATGTTCATCTAAACATGGGTGTTATTTTGATCCCAAGTGTTGTATAGTAAGAAGGTGGGATATGTATATATATATACATATATATATATATATATATATATATACATATATATATATACATATATATATATATACATATATATATATATATATATATATATATATATATACATATATATATATATACATATATATATATATATATATATATATATATATACATATATATATATATAGATACATATATATATATATACATATATATATATATACATATATATATATATACATATATATATATATATACATATATATATATATACATATATATATATATACATATATATATATACATATATATATATACATATATATATATATACATATATATATATATATACATATATATATATATATATATATATATATATATATATATATATATATATATATATATATATATGTAACATTCCAATTTTAATACCTTAGAAACAAAGAATTTTCTTTTACACGATTAATGTTCTCTATTCTAAATACATAATTTAGAACACACATATCATAACAATCATTCTTATAACAGATAACCATATGTAGTTGTAATGACTCAGTGTACCACCGATCTATTCATTCCATGACTCGGTGAACTTCCGATCTATTCATGTGTAACTTTGAGCTTGAAGTTTTCTACTAAATACTTCATATACATGGTTCTCTTACCCAATTCTGGGTTCTGAGTGATCTATCCAAAGAACCTATCTGAATAATTGTTACCACTATTCATCGGCATCATGATCCTTAGACTAGGTGACATAGGACAACGCAATCAGCAACTTGCGATACTTTGGCCAAAGATTCATAACATACTATTCGTATTACTTATTCCTTGATGGCATACTCGTTAATCCGGAATACATCCTTCACCCCACTCTATTGTTATATAGAACATCTTTACTGACTTCTATCAGTCCCCTTGTCCCAAGGTTTCACTCTAGATTGGGTTAACATCATAGTCCACGTTATGAAGAGGATCTTAAAGACTAAGGATAAATTGGCATACCGGGTAAACCAAAGTTAAATCCGTGTGCCAAGGTACCCTGATACTCAAAGGGCTTCCTCATAACCTAATTATGGTCCTAACCAGTCTCGGAGAGAAATATTGATCAAGTCCCGTGTGTAAATCTTAATGATCAATGCAAAAAGGGTGCTTTACATGTCATTTGCATTGTTGTATCCTCGAGAAGATCCTAACCTTCTCAAAGGTACAACCTTGTAGTTGAAGTGTGTCAACATCCTATGGAACAACCTCGAGAAAGATGTACATACCTCCAAGAATTACTTACGTTAAGTTATATTTGGGTTACAGGACTACATATTTAGGCAAATTTTCTCTAACCTTGAGTCCAACACTCCTTAAGTTACCTTTTTGTAATTAGGGTTCAGTTTTATGAAAAGGGTCTTAATTTTCTTTTGATTGTTTCCTAGTTGTTAGTTTGGGCGATCAACCTTTTATTGAAAAAAATAGGACAACAGCCATTTAAGTTTCTTAATTTATAAAAATAACTCAACCAACGAGGGAAATGTATCAACCTAATAGGTTGAGACATATCAGACTTTATACCGTTAAGTCTTAACGATTTATAGTCAGTTATTCCTTTTATAATTATTGAATTACAAGAGGAAAAGTCCTCCTCTTCTTATAGGTACAGGTTTAGGGCATAACCCACTCTCGATGTTCCCTATAAATGTAGTGATCTTATTTTCAGTTTTTACTCACAATCATAAGTTATAATGAGTCACTAATTAAGAATGTAGTAATCAGCCACATCATTAGCTATGGCTTACTTAAGAAGATCATCTATAATCCATTGTTCAAAATAATAAGAATGCACACTCATTCATATAGCCAATAAGAAGATCATCCCAACAAAATAAGATACACATTCTTCATAGGTAATTTCCTCACAATTTCATTCGTTTCCAAAACCATACAATTACAACTTATGCACTTCTGGCATGCTTTAAGACAATAGCCTTCAATAAAAGAGATAACCTTTCTTTTCACAATACAATTTAAAAATCTAATCAGAATTCTTCATAAGAACCAATTTAGAACAATCAATGCATCTTATCAGATTTTGTCTTCCTTTGCCACTTACGAAGACCATCTGCAAAATTGCTAGCACGGGTCAGTTCAATGAACTGAGCATGATAAGCACTAATCCTTAAAACAATTACATTCCTCTAATTGTTTCAATTAAACAACCCTATTAAAATGACTTCACTTAATTCATACTTTATATCCTAGAATGAAATCAATATAAAGAGAGTCTAAGTACACTATTAAAACCAAAAGGACAAAAGGAATATTCTATTCTACTTGTCCTCAATTTAAAGCATAATTGAAACCAACAATTACCTTCACAATCCAAAATCATAATACACCCTGAGATTTCTTTCTACCAATTATAATACAACTTCATATTACAATATAAATTACAAGACGTAATTTCAACTAAATCTATTTTGGATGATTCATCCCATTTCTTGCAAGAAAGTAAGAAGGAGCATCTTGATTATTATGCACCTAATCATCCGAAAAAGCTGAAACAGTGTATATCATGATTTGATCGCCTTTATTTAACACTAAACCAATTGAAATATTAAATCCAACGGATCATACAAAAGTAATTTAAACAAGAGGAATGGATTGCTATCACTTGCAAGTTCACTTGCCAATCTGTCCTTCATCTTAGTATAATTGATTTTCAATCATGGCAAGTATGTAAAGCAATAAATACTGGATTACTTTACAATAAGAATAACAAATAGTAAGTTTATATCAATATCATAACCTGCTGTAAAATGAAAGGAGTTTCCCATATTAGGATCCCTAATCCTAATATTCCTTCCATCTTTAAAGTAAAAATATGCCATCCCATAACTTTACTAATTGGGTTCCTTAAATAATTTCAAAAAAAGTATATTAACATACAAGAAGAAATCGACATAACTTCCCTTCTTTTACAGCCTCTTTCCAACCTATATTTTCAACTCAAAGATAAAATAGAGATGACCAAACACTGTTGTAACCAAGTTTTAGAACTAAATCCAATTTCCATGAAATAATAACCATTTAATAAACTTAATCAAGGAATAAGGATTTGTTTCTGGCACTTAATTACATTCAACAGTGTGATTCAGGTAGAAACACTATATAGAATTACCCTTAGATCCTTACAGGATCTACCACTATACATTCTATGAAACCAAAATCATATTCTACATAAACGCAATTACAACCTATCAAACTTGATATAGACCTGATTCAAATAAATGGCTATTTTCCTTCATATGCTCAAACCATTCGAGATAAGAATCAAGTTAGGTTATCTTAATGTTTTTCCTGATTACATGGTAATCCAATACCAATCAAACTGGACCGAATCATCTTCAGTGCCATTTCTTTTTAAACACTAATCAAGATTGAATATTCAGTATGTGAAATGTATTCAAATCCTAATTTCGAAAACACCTAAGGTCAAAATATTCTTACCATTATAAAGAATATGCAACAACAGTCAAAGTAAAATAGACCTTCCATAAGCTTCAACCATTTTACTTCTAATGTCAAATTCAAAATATCTTTTAAAACCCAAAATTGATGAACACCATTTTCCATTACAACTTATCTAAAAAAGAAACCAAGAATTTACAAGAAGAACACAAACCCCATTCAACAACTAATCTTTTGTATAACTCATATTGCCAACATATATGGACACCTTAAATTAACAACTAAGCCATACATTGTATTACTCAGTAGTACTGAGAATATTAAAAGAAAACAAACACCTTCACAAGAGGTGTTAAGGACTCAATCATTCCATGTCTCCAAATACACAACATGTAACAATCAAGTTTTCTTTTCTTGAGATTACGAGAAACCCGATCTCGCAATTATTTTCCAGCTTCTCTTGATCATAAACTTGTTACAGTCAGTGTTTCTCATGGCGGAGCAGACAATCTAACAATTCATTCATAGCCAAACCAAAAGAAATTAACTTAGCATTAAAACACGTAATCCTTTACAAATGATTCCTTTCATGGAACAATCTTTTATCCACGTAAATCAAATAGACAGAAGCTTACAACAGTCGCTAGTTGGTTACCCAAAATGGGTATGAAAACACAACAGTTCACAAAAACCCAGATCAACGAATACAACCAAAACGTTAACTTCAGTAAGGATTTTAAGAAATCAAACACATTTACCAATCTCAACACCAAGTAAACCCTATAGAGTCTAGTACAAGTTACTTTGTTGCAAATACCCAGCGTAGAAGGGTAATACGACAGTTTTAACAGGATAAGAACTCCAAGCTTAAACCACAACAAGGGAACAAGAAAACAACGAAAACAAGTTTCCTTTTGAACTAACATTTCCAAGTTCAATCCAGAGCCCAAGTTTACATAAAACCCACAAATCATTTTTTTACCATCTAAGCAAAAAATGCACGATTATCATCAAAATAGAGTTGTTTTAATGAAAACATTTAAAGGAAAGCAAGATTTTAACAGTTAGGGCATATCATGCCTGATAGTGTCGCTTAAAATTCAAGAAGACCTCTGGATGAGCTTGCCCTTTCTTCTCCTTTCCATGAAAGATTAAACAACAAAATATTGCTTCATCCATGCCTTATATACTCCCCATGACACAGAAGTAAATTTGAAACATTCAAAATTGCCATGCATCGGAGAGTAAACTGCTGGTTCGAAAACCCAGTGCTCATGCAGAGCAAAAAACGGAAGACACAACAAAAGAAACAACCAAACAAAATTCACTTTGCATGTCGCTCAAGGCGGCCTGAGCTCGATAACCTATGTAAATTAATTACATTAAATTCTTTTCTCCCACTTGTTTTCCATTGTCACCGTCTGCCAAAGTTGCCGAGTTCTACATCACAAAACACAAGAGTTTCCATTTTAGAGATGCTGCCACGTAAGCTTCCCTCTTTCTAAATTAACCTCTGCTAACCTTGGTAGTACTCCCTGCCCCTTCATCCTTATCCTTTCCTTAAATTCCATTGAAATCACCACCCCAAAGCTTGCGACCCTCCCTTAGGTTCCTTTCCATAGCATTAGTTTAGGATAGGTTAGTGACTTAGGTTAGATCATAGGTTAGTTTAATCTTAACACATTAGTATTAGGTTTAGATAACCCTTAGGAATATCAAGTACATAGTTTTAAGAATAGGTTAGATCAATCAACCCTAGCAACAATAGGTTATAGTTTAGGTTTAAAACTAATAACCTTACTAATTCCAATTTAAGTCTATTTTAATAGGTTGAAATCATCATTCTGAATTCAAACAGAATACAATGTTCCCAGATCAGATTCTAGATTTGCATCAAGCAATTAGCTTTAGATGGAAAACTTACATATCCTACCTGGCTTAAGGTCTAGGTCCTTTCCGATGCCAAAATGATTGAGACCAGATTCCGATTGCAATGACCTGCTAGGATTAATTTTTGGAATCCAACAAAACTTCCACTACGGAAATATTTTCATATGAAGAAGATTTTAAAAGAACTTATACTTTCTAAGTTCAATCAGACTTAATAATTCACAAAATGTCAATACATAATTGTTCATCCCGAATATAATTAAAACATTCCTTAGATCAATGCAATTGACCCAAGGATGATTCATAGAGATAGATAAGTCTACGATCTCCTAGAAATATAATTTTACTCGTATGTGAGAAATGAAAGAAAATAAATCCAAGAATATTCCCGTTCAATCACAGATCTTGAGAGCAGAAAGGACACAACCAATTCAAGCATGATTTCCCGCAATCAAAAGAACATATCATCATATGGAAAATCACATATCAACACTTGAATGCAAAGGAGAAAGTAACAACAGTTCAGGGTGTTACATGCTTCCCTCCTAAAAGAATCATCATCCCGATGATTACAACTTTTATTTACCTTTTGGTCAGTCAATTCTTTCACTTACTATCAAATCAACTATTTCAAACTTAAATAGTTCCAGAAATCAGTATTATGTTACTATTTATTCAACCTAAATAAATGTTTGCCCCAAAAATGGCTTACTTAATGTCATGTAAAAGATAAAATCACAATTTTTATCAGTCAACAGATTCAGTTCTGTTCAAAAAGAAAAGGAAAAGTTGTTCTCATATCTTCCAGATTCTCCCAAGTTACACTTTCTTCGTTAAACTGGTCCCACTAGACCTTACATTATCATATTTCATGATTCCTTAATTACAACTGATGAGTTTTCAGCACTCGAATGGGTTTAACCATGATTATCCCTGGGTCTTGGACCTGCAAGGAATTCTAATTTAACACATGTGACAAATCAGAAACGTATTTCTTAAGCAAAGAAATATGGAAAACATCAGTGACAAAGCAGGTGGTAATGCTAATCGATAAGCTACGGGATTGATTACTTTGACAATTTCAAAAGGTCCCACAAAATGAGGTGATAACTTGGCAGCCTTGCCAAAAGTTATAGAGCTCTTTCTTGGTTTAACAAGAAGAAAAACCTTTTCACTAAGCTCAAATTTATGATCAATCCACTTTAAATCAGCATAACTCTTCTACCCGTATGTTGCTTCTTTCAAGTGTTCACGAATCATTTTAACTTGCTATTCCATTTTTGTAAGGATTTCAGTCCAATTACCTCTCTATCCTCAATGTTGTCCCAACTAACAGGGGTTTTGCATTTTCTTCCATAAAGTGCCTCGAAAGGTGTCATCTTAAGAGAAGCATGATATGTATTGTTGTATGCAAATTCGACTAATGGGAGATACTCTTCCCATTTATACTGTTGGTCTATACAATACATCCATAACATATATTCTAACACTTGATTTACTCTTTTAGTCTGTCCATCTGTTTCGGTGATACGCAGAACTAAAGTTCAATTTAGTTCCAAGAGCTACATTCAACGTTTGCCAAAATCTTGACATCATTATAGGATCCCTATCTGATATAATCAATTCAGGTACTCCATGTAATCTGAAAATTTTGTGTACAAATCATTAGCTAACACAGGAGAATCATCCTTCAGATTTCTAGCAATAAAATGAGCTACTTTAGTTAGTTTATCAACAACTACTAAAATAACATCATGTTTATTTCTTGACATAGGAAAACCTTGTACAAAATCCATGCTTATTACTTGCCATTTGTACTATGGAATGCTATGGGGATATAATAAACCAGCCGGGTGCATATGTTCCACCTTCACTCACTGACATTCAAGACAATGAGTCACAAAATTAACAACATCCTTTTTCATTCCCTTCCAGAAATATTGTTGTTTTATATCAGCAAGCATTTTAGTAATACCTGGATGTCCAAAAAGGTGAATTATGAAATTCAGCTAACAATTTCTTTCTCAAATCATTAAGCAAAGGTATGTATACTTTATTTTCATAACGTAAGATTCCTTCATTATCGAAATGAAAACCTTTATACCTTTCATCTTTTGGATCTGCAACAAGCGCGTTTTTACTTGCTGAAAGTATAAATCAGATTCCATTGCTCTTTTTACTTCATCTTTATATTGAGTTCTTAATGTTATAAGAGCAGAAATGTGCTTCCTACGACTTAGAGCATCTCATTACTTTATTCTCTTTTCCTTTGATGTAACTTATATCAAAATCATATTGAGACAAAAACTCTAACCACCTTCACATGTCTTGCATTCGATTAGGCCGAGTGAAAATATATTTCAGCCCAAGATGATCGGCCAACTCAAAAGGTTTACCAAGTAAATAATGCCTCCAAACTTTAAGTGCATGTACTATGGCAACAAGCTCTAAATCATGTGGAGCATAATTCAACTCATGTAACTTAAGTTTTCTACTTTCATACACTATGACATGATCATTTTGTAACAAAACACCTCCAAGGCCTTCCCCGGATGCATCCGTTACAACAGTAAAGTCTCCATTAGGATCAAGTACAACTAAAATAGGTGCTGAAGTCAACTGAATTTTCAAACTTTTAAAAGCAGATTCACACTTATCATCCCAAGCAAATTTCTTATCCTTTTTCTGCAATGAAGTTATCGGTGCAGCCACTTTAGAAAAATCTTTAAAAAATTTTCTATAATAACTAGCAAGGCCCATGAAGCTTCTTACTTCATGTAAATTCTTTGGTGTGGGCCACTCGGTTATTGCCACTATTTTAGAAGGATCTACAAAAATTCCTTCTTTACTTATAACATGACCCAAATAATGAACTTCGGTATCAAAGAAAGAACATTTGGATAACTTACCAAATAACCTTCTCTTTCTCATAATTTCCAAGACTACTTTCAAATGCTCATTATGCTCCTCAACACTTTTAGAATAAATGAGAATGTCGTCTAAGAATACAAGCACAAACTTGTCCAAGTATTCTTGAAAGATATTATTCATTAAGTTCATAAAAGTATGCAGTGCATTAGTTAATCCAAAGGGTAAAACCGTGAATTCATAATGTCCATACCTTGTCCGGAAAGTTGTTTTATGAATATCTTCATCTTTAATTCTTAATTGATGATACCCAGATCGAAGATCTATCTTGGAATATACCGATGCTCCACGCATCTGATCAAATAAATCATCAATTCTAGGAAGTGGATATCTATTTTTGATTGTTGCTTTGTTTAACATCCGATAATCAATACACAATCTAAGTGTTCCATCTTTCTTTTTCACAAATATCACTGGTGCTCCCCAAGGTGAAACACTTGGTCTAATCAAACCTTTAGACAAAATTTCTTGCAATTGAGCCTTAAGCTCAACTAATTATATGGTAGTCATTCGATAAGGTTCTTTAGAAATAGGTTCTGTACCTGGTTTGATTTCAATGGTGAAGTCAAACTCCCTTTTGGGTGGTAAACCCGGTAATTCTTCCGAAATATGTCTCTAAAATTCTGTAACAACAGATATCGTTTCATGAAATCGCTGTCTTCTTCTACAAATTCAGATATTTTTACCGTATATAAGGTACAACCTTTATTTTTGGCCTTTTTAAGTTGCATACCTGACAATTTCCTAACTGAAATTTCTCGTTTTACACCTTGAATCTCTGTTGTTTTATGTAGATCATCTAAACATCTTATATGTTTTTCAAAGCAGTCCACTTTTGCTTTATGCTTAGCTAACCAATTAACACCGATGAAAATGTCATAGGATCCCAAAGGTGCAACATAGAGATCAACTTCGGTGGAAAAGCTATGTAAGTCAAGGACTGCCCCAAAAAGACACATACTAATGTATGAATAGAATTATTACCATAATGTACAGTCCATGATTTATCCATTTTTCCATCTTTTCTTTTAAGTTTTGAAGCGAGTTTACTATAAATAAAACATTCAGTAGCTCTGTATAAAAAAGAATAGTTACAAGTATGCCAAATAACTTACCCAAAACTTCAATAGGCGTAACTTGCTTTTCAACTTGCTTGTCTGCCATCTCTGCGGCATGTATCTTATGCTACTGATTACGATCATCCTTCTTCAAAGGACATTGATTTGCATAATGATCTTTGCCACAATTATAGCAGCCTCCTACAGGTCCCTTTTTATGCTCAAAATTATTTCCAACCCTAAAATTATCATGTTGACCTCCATAGGGAACCACGCCCATTATTATTATTCTTTGCAAAATTATTCCTTGCATTTCCAGTAGGCTTGTTCACTGTTGTTTTCTTATTATTTTCAGCTGAAAACTTATTTTTGTTACCAAAATTTTTCCATGGTCCCTTCTTAGGTGCAAGAGAAGCTGAAGAAGGATTTGGAATTTTCTTCCGCACTTCTTCTTTATGAGTAGAAATAGCTTTTAATTTCTGTTCCTGCCTTATGGCCTTTTCAATAACCCCTTCCATAGTGGTTGGGTTGTGCAAATCAACCTTTCCCCTAATCACGAGATTTAGTCCCATGATGAATTTTTGTATTATGAACTTCTCGTCAGTTTGATACTGTGGTACATACTTGAGGAGTTTCATAAACCGCTCCCAATACTCAGTTATAGTTAGCTTCCCTTGAGCTAAGTTATGAAATTCTGTCATTTTCTCGATCATAATTATATGGTAGTAATTCTATAAGGTTCTTTAGAAATAGGTTATGTACCGGTTTGATTTCAATGGTGAAGTCAAGTAATTCTTCCGAAAATATGTCTCTAAAATTCTGTAACAACAAATATCGTTTCATGAAATCGCTGTCTTCTTCTACAAATTCAGATATTTTTACCGTATATAAGGTACAACCTTTATTTTTGGCCTTTTTAAGTTACATAGCTTGACAATTTCCTAACTGAAATTTCTCGTTTTACACCTTGAATCTCTGTTGTTTTACGTAGATCATCTAAACATCTTATATGTTTTTCAAAGCAGTCCACTTTTGCTTTATGCTTAGCTAACCAATTAACACTGATGACAACGTCATAGGATCTCAAAGGTGCAACATAGAGATCAACTTTAGTGGAAAAACTATGTAAGTCAAGGACTGCCCCAAAAAGACACATACTAATGTATGAATAGAATTATTACCATGATGTACAGTCCATGATTTATCCATTTTCCATCTTTTCTTTTAAGTTTTGAAGCGAGTTTACTATAAATAAAACATTCAGTAGCTCCCGTATAAAAAAGAATAGTTACAAGTATGCCAAATAACTTACCCGAACTTCAATAGGTGTAACTTGCTTTTCAGCTTGCTTGCCGCTCTTTGCGGCATGTATCTTATCTTTGCTTGATTACGATCATCCTTCTTCAAAGGATATTGATTTGCATAATGATCTTTGCCACAATTATAGCAGCCTCCTACAGGTCCCTTTTTATGCTCAAAATTATTTCCAACCCTAAAATTATCATGTTGACCTCCATAGGGCTTCTACCCATTATTATTATTCTTTGCAAAATTATTCCTTGCATTTCCAGTAGGCTTGTTCACTGTTGTTTTCTTATTATTTTCAGCTGAAAACTTATTTTTGTTACCAAAATTTTTCCATGGTCCCTTCTTAGGTGCAAGAGAAGCTGAAGAAGGATTTGGAATTTTCTTCCGCACTTCCTCTTTATGAGTAGAAATAGCTTTTAATTTCTTTCTGCCTTATGGCCTTTTCGACAACCCCTTCCATAGTGGTTGGGCTGTGAACATCAACCTCTCCCCCAATCACGAGATTTAGTCCCATGATGAATTTTTGTATTCTGAACTTCTCGTCAGTTTGATACTGTGGTACATACTTGAGGAGTTTCATAAACCGCTCCCAATACTCAGTTATAGTTAGCTTCCTTGAGCTAAGTTCTAAAATTCTGTCATTTTCTGATCATAATAAAGTTGTGGCAGCCAACGTTTCCTAAAATAACCTTTAAATTGATCCCAAGTGATGTTGGTTTCATCAATATTTAACTCAACCTTACGGCTGTCCCACCATGAAGATGCTTCATGGGAAAGCTGATATGCTCCCCAAATAGCTTTGGTTTCCTCCGAGAAGTTTCTTATTACAAAGTACTTCTCCATTTTGCTAAGCCAATTCTCAGCTCCATCTCCTAATGTGGTGCCATAAAATTTGGGTGGACTTATCCTTTTTATATCATTAGTGAGTTCTGCTACCAACCTTGCCTTTTTGTTTTTGGTTGACAAGTACATTAACAATATTATCAACATCCAACTTGGGGTTGTCCTCTGGAGGTGGCTGATTGTCGTTACCAGCTTCATCTTCCTCCTCATTTCCCATCACTTGCTGCTCAAGTACAGTCAAACGATCTCTTGTATCCAACAGGGCAGCAAGGATCTCATCAAGTTTTTGGGTTGTTGCTACTCCTTCAACAGGTGGAGCATTATTCGCAACATTTCCCCTTGTTCTAACCATTTTCTCATTACAAGAAAATTCAGATTTTTATCAGTTTATGGACACAATAGGTCCAAGAGCTGCAACCTTCAGCTCTGATACCAAGATGTAACATTCCCATTTTAATACTTTAGAAACAAGGATTTTTTTTTTTTACATGATTAATGTTCTCTATTCTAAATACATAATTTAGAACACACATATCATAACAATCATTCTTATAACAGATAACCATATGCAACTGTAATGACTCGGTGTACCACCGATCTATTCATTCCATGACTCGGTGAACTTCCGATCTATTCATGTGTAACTTTGAGCTTGAATTTTTCTACTGAATACTTCATATACGTGGTTCTCTTACCCCATTCCGGTTCTGAGTGATCTACCCAAGGAACCTATCTGAATAATTGTTACCACTATTCATCGGCATCATGATCCTTAGACTAGGTGATATAGGACAACGCAATCAGTAGCTTGTGATACTTTGGCCAAAGATTCATAACATACTTCATATTACTTATTCCTTGACGACATACTCGTCAATCCCGAATACGTCCTTCACCCCACTCTATTGTTATATAGAACATCTTTACTTACTTTTATCGGTTCCTGTCCCAAGGTTTCACTCTAGATCAGGTTAACATCATAGTCCACATTATGAAGAGGCTCTTAAAGACTAAGGATAAATTGGCATACCGGGTCAACCAAAGTTAACTTCGTGTGCCAAGGTACCCTGAGACTCAAAGGGCTTCCTCATAACTTGATTATGGTCCTAACTAGTCCTGGAGAGAAATCTTGATCAAGTCCCAGGTGTGTAAATCTTAACGATCAATGCAGAAGGATGCTACCACATGTCATCTGCATTATTGTATCCTCGAGAAGATCCTAACCTTCTCAAAGGTACAACCTTGTAGTTGACGTGTGTCAACATCCTAAGGAACAACCTCGGAAAGATGTACATACCTCCAAGAATTACTTACGTTAATTTATGTTTGGGTTACATGACTACATATTTAGGTAGCCTTCTCTAACCTCAAGTCCAACACTCCTTAAGTTACCTTTTTGTAATTAGAGTTCACTTTTATGAAAAGGGTCTTAATTTTCTTTTGATTATTTCCTGGTTGTCGGTTGGGGCCAATCAACATTTTATCCAAAAAAATAGGACAACAACCATTTAAGTTTCTTAATTTAGAAAAATAACTCAACCAACGAGGGAAATGTATCAACCTAATAGGTTGAGACATATCAGACTTTATACCGTTAAGTCTTAATGATTTATAGTCATTTATTCCTTTTATAATTATTGCATTACAAGAGGGGAAAGTCCTCCTCTTCTTATAGGTACATTTTAGGGCATAACCCACTCTCGATGTTCCCTATAAATGTAGTGATCTTATTTTCAGTTTTTACTCACAATCATAAGTTATAATGAGTCACTAATTAAGAATGTAGTAATCAGCCACATCATTAGCTATGGCTTACTTAAGAAGATCATCTATAATCCATTGTTCAAAACAATAAGAATGCACACTCATTCATATAGCCAATAAGAAGATCATCCCAACAAAATAAGATACACATTCTTCATAGGTAATTTCCTCACAATTTCATTCGTTTCCAAAACCATACAATTACAACTTATGCACTTCTGGCATGCTTTAAGACAATAGCCTTCAACAAAAGAGATAACCTTTCTTTTCATAATATAGTTTAAAAATCTAATCAAAATTCTTCATAAGAACCAATTTAGAACAATCAATGCATCTTATCAGATTTTGTCTTCCTTTGCCACTTATGAAGACCATCTACAAAATTGCTAGCACGGGTCAGTTCAATGAACTGAGCATGATAAGCACTAATCCTTAAAACAATTGCATTCCTCTAATTGTTTCAATTAAACAACCCTATTAAAATGACTTCACTTAATTCATACTTTATATCCTAGAATGAAATCAATATAAAGAGAGTCTAAGTACACTATTAAAACCAAAAGGATAGAAGGAATATTCTATTCTACTTGTCCTCAATTTAAAGCATAATTGAAACCAACAATTACCTTCACAATAAAAAATCATAATACACCCTGATATTTCTTTCTACCAATTATAATACAACTTCATATTACAATATAAATTACAGACGTAATTTCAACTAAATCTATTTTGGATGATTCATCCCATTTCTTGCAAGAAAGTAAGAAGGAGCATCTTGATTATTATGTACCTAATCATCCAAAAAAGCTGAAACAGTGTATATCATGATTTGATCACCTTTATTTAACACTAAACCAATTGAAATATTAAATCCAATAGATCATACAAAAGTAATTTAAACAAGAGGAATGGATTGCTATCACTTCCAAGTTCACTTCCCAATCAGTCCTTCATCTTAGTATAACTGTTTTCAATCATGGCAAGTATGTAAAGCAATAAATATTGGATTACTTTACAATAAGAATAACAAACAGTAAGTTTATATCAATATCATAACCTGCTGTAAAATGAAAGGAGTTTCCCAGATTAGGATCCCTAATCCTAATATTCCTTCCATCTTTAAAGTAAAAACCTGCCATCCCATAACTTTACTAATTGGGTTCCTTAAATAATTTCAAAAAAAGTATATTAACATACAAGAAGAAATCGACATAACTTCCCTTCTTTTACAGCCTCTTTCCAACCTATCTTTTCAACTCAAAGATAAAACAGAGATGACCAAACACTGTTGTAACCAAGTTTTAGAACTAAATCCAATTTCCATGAAATAATAACCATTTAATAAACCTAATCAAGGAATAAGGATTTGTTTCTGGCACTTAATTACATTCAACAGTGTGATTTAGGTAGAAACACTATATAGAATTACCCTTAGATCCTTACAGGATCTACCACTATACATTCTATGAAACCAAAATCATATTCTACATAAACGCAATTACAACCTATCAAACTCGATACAGACCTGATTCAAATAAACAGGCTATTTTCCTTCATATGCTCGAACCATTCGAGATGAGAATCAAGTTAGGTTATCTTAACATTTTTCCTTGATTACATGGTAATCCAATACCAATCAAACTGGACCGAATCATCTTCCGGTGCCATTTCTTTTAAACACTAATCAAGATTGAATATTCAGTATGTGAAACATATTCAAATCCTAATTTCAAAACACCTAAGGTCAAAATATTCTTACCATTATAAAGAATATGCAACAGCAGTCAAAGTAAAACAGACCTTCCATAAGCTTCAACCATTTTACTTCTAATGTCAAATTCAAAATATCTTTTAAAACCTAGAATTGATGAACACCATTTTCCATTACAACTTATCCAAAAAGAAACCAAGAATTCACAAGAAGAACACGAACCCCATTCAACAACTAATATTTTTGTATAACTCATATTGCCAAAATATATGGACACCTTAAATTAACAACTAAGCCATACGATTGTATTACTCATGCGATTCACGAGAAAATTAAAAGAAAACAAACACCTTCACAAGAGGTGTTAAGGAATCAATCATTCCATGTCTCCAAATACACAACATGTAACAATCAAGCTTTCTTTTACTGAGATTACGAGCAACCCGATCTCGAAATTATTTTCCAGCTTCTCTTGATCATAAACTTATTCTGATCGGTGTTTCTCATGGAGGAGCGAGAAAATCTAACAATTCATTCACGGCCAAACCAAAAGAAATTAACTTAGCATTAAAACACGTAATATTTTACAAATGATTCCTTTCATGGAACAAGCTTTTATCCAAGTAAATCAAATAGACAGAATCTTACATCGAGTGCATTAAGCTAGTTACCCAAAATGGGTATGAAAACACAATAGTTCGCAAAAACCCAGATCAATGAATACAACCAAAATGTTAACTTCAGTAAGGATTTTAAGAAATCGAACACATTTACCAATCTCAACACCAAGTAAACCCTACAGAGTCTGGTACAGGTTACTTTGTTGCAAATACCCAGCGTAGAAGGGTAATACGACAGTTTTAACAGGATAAGAACTCCAAGCTTAAACCACAGCAAGGGAACAAGAAAACAACGAAAACAAGTTTCCTTTTGAACTAACATTTCCAAGTTCAATCCAGAACCCAAGCTTACATAAAACCCACAAATCATTTTTACCAGCCAAGTCAAAAATGCACGAATATCATCAGAACAAAGTTGTTTTAATGAAAACATTTAAAGGAAAGCAAGATTTTAACAGTTAGGGCATATCATGCCTGATAGTGTCGCTTAAAAGTCAAAGAAGACCTTTGGATGAGCTCACCCTTTCTTCTCCTTTCCACAAAAGATTAAACAACAAAATATTGCTTCCTCCATGCCTTATATATTCCCCATGACACAGAAGTAAATTTGAAACATTCAAAATTGCCATGCATCGGAGAGTAAACTGCTGGTTCGAAAAACCAGTGCTCATGCGAGAAGCGAAAACGGAAGACACAACAAAAGAAACAACCAAACAAAATTCACTTTGCATGTCGCTCAAGGCGGCTGAGCTCGATAACCCATGTAAATTAATTACATTAAATTCTTTTCTCCCACTTGTTTTCCATTGTCACTGTCCTTGCCAAAGTTGCCGAGTTCTACATCACAAAACACAAGAGTTTCCATTTTAGAGATGCTTTTAACGTAAGCTTCCCTCTTTCTAAATTAACCTCCGCTAACCTTGGCAGTACTCCCTGCCCCTTCATCCTTATCCTTTCCTTAAATTCCATTGAAATCACCGCCCCAAGCTTGCGACCCTCCCTTAGGTTCCTTTCCATAGCATTAGTTTAGGATAGGTTAGTGACTTAGGTTAGATCATAGGTTAGTTTAATCTTAACACCTTAGTATTAGGTTTAGATAACCCTTAGGAATATCAAGTACATAGTTTTAGGACTAGGTTAGATCAACTAACCCTAGCAACAATAGGTTATAGTTTAGGTTTAAAACTAATAACCTTACTGATTCCAATTTAAGTCTATTTTAATAGGTTGAAATCATCATTCTGAATTCAAACAGAATACAACGTTCCCATATCAGATTCTAGATTTGCATCAAGCAATTAGCTTTAGATGGAAAACTTACATATCTTACCTGGCTTAAGGTCCAGGTCCTTTCCGATGCCAAAATGATTGAGACCAGATTCCGATTGCAATGACCTGCTAGGATTAATTTTCGAATCCAACAAAACTTCCACTATGGAAATATTTTCATATGAAGAAGATTTTAAAAGAAATTATACTTTCTAAGTTCAGTCAGACTTAATAATTCACGAAATGTCAATACATAATTGTTCATCCCAAATATAATTAAAACATTCCTTGGATCAATGCAATTGACCAAGGATGAGTCATAGAGATAGATAAGTCTACGATCTCCTAGAAATCAGATTGTACTCATATGTGAGAAATGAAAGAAAATAAATCCAAGCATATTCCCGTTCAATCACAGATCTTGAGAGCAGAAAGGATATAACCAATTCAAGCATGATTTCCCAATCAAAAGAACATATCATCATATGGAAAATCACATATCAACACTTGAATGCAAAGGAGAAAGTAACAACAGTTCAGGGTGTTACAATATATATATATATATATTTGTGTGTGTGTGTGTAAAATAAAGTTGAATTGAATATCTTATAGTGAAGTTTCGAGTGTATAATTGATGATTAATTAATTTATGTGTTTTGTTCCTTAACTTGAAAATGTAATAAATAAATCGAAACAAAACATTCAACCATAGTATAAAATTCATGTATAACTATTCTTCATGTGTTTCTTTTTAGCAGAGGAAAACTTAAACCTTAGAACGAACTTAAATCGTTACGCTTGATAACACCTTCTAGATTAAGTAAATAAGATCCCAAGGTCAAGTTTATTTTCATAGATTATATTCTTGTGACACCATTATGATCCCAATGGTTAGGAACGACATGATCAAGCATTATCTAGAGTGTGTGGTTGCATTGTAGGGTCATCGATCCAATATGTAGTAGGGAGAATGTGTCCTCTTAAAGTAGTACTCTTTGAGAAACCAACATTAAACATAGTATAAAACTCTCTGGGACGACCCACGTGTTGAGTGGCGAAGATCACCCACTAACCTTGAAAGTCACCTTTAAGAGTTGGGATCATAAATGAACTCGGTATCCAATCTCAATTATCGTTTAGGTTTTATGATGCAATATTAAGAGTTAATTGCGAAACTTAACAATATTTTATTTTATGGTTAGCTGGTGAAAATGTAACCATAAGAGGATGTGCTTGGAGAAAGGTGAATTTCTTAGATCATTCTTATAATGCATTTAAACCATCTTGTGGTGAAAAAGGGATCCACGTTGTGTAAAATCTAATGCAAACCTTAACCCTTTAAACAATGGACTACTTTATCTTGCTCTCCCACTTGTCCTAGTATGTAATGGATGTATAATGTGAAACTATGTGATCATGTTCTTAGAGAAAAATCCCTTAAGACATGGACTAGTAGTCTCATGAGGATACAAATGCCCATGTTAACAAATAGGTTACATAATTCATTACAAAAGGTATATGAACCTAGTTAGGGAAGAATAAAACCTCTTAAGTCAGACGTAAAATGATACTCATGAAACCTAATCTAGAAACAAGAAAATAAGGAAGTATGTTGCCATGTTTAGAGCCTTTGAATCCCTTAAACTAATTGTTGGAACATAACTATAGTAAACTTATAAATGATGCTTGGCCTTGGGAAGTTTATTCATGGGATGTTATTCCACAGGAAATTGAAACATGATCTTCCTTGTAATAGGGTTAAATCCTCTCGCTATGGATAAAGAACCTATTTCTTATAATAATTATTGTGTACTAACTCAATTATCAATTTATAAATGAATGAAAGAAACTTGATCCTAAATCCTCAAGAAAAGATGTGAACCTTCCCTCCTTTGGACTCACACTTGTTTTGTTTCATAACAAAGGTATGATATAAGATCAAGATGCATGCCCTTAGGAGTGAATCCTAGGGATATCACCTAGTAGCCTTGTGTGTAGGTAAGTAGTCTTGTGTGTAAATAAATACCCTATTAACGAACAAGTGAATTAAACAAGTAATTAAAATAATGTAGATGATTGTTATTTAATGATTTGCACTACTGGTTAAATGTTAAACAATATAGAGGAAATATAGCAAAAGGAAAAAGGAATTTATGATTCTCACATTATGAGCCTTTCTAGAACTTAAGTTAAAGGTTGAAACATGATAGTAAATAAATGTGTAATCCTAAAAATATCATGTCGTGGAAGACCCTATCTATAAGTTTATATTGTAGTTGAATCATTATGTTGTGCCTTGTCATAAAAAAAATGGCCTTGATGTGCACCATGTGTTTTCATGTTATCTATATGGGTTAATGTTGTGAAAACATATTTTGTGTTGTGCATAGTCCTAAGTGATCTCTTGTAGTGTCATGTGTACTAAAATATAAGTAAAAAATTAAATTATTCTAGTATTTTAGTGTTGTATTTGTGTGTATGAATTATGGGCGTTACATTTGGTATCAGAGCGAGGTTCATGCTCTCAAACCTCTGTGATAGATTGGAGTTGTGATGGTTTTTCATGGTGGTGGTGGAGATTGGAAGATTAATGTGATATATGTTGTTATGTGAAAAATGTTGTAATTGTGATATTATGAACACACATGTGGTGTATGTCACTTAGTGCATGTTTGTTATCATGTTGATGTGCTTGTGATGAGAGTATTCAATCTCATTTTAATGGATTCAATGAGGAGTCTATTATCACCCAAAAATATCACCCTCTGATTTTTCATGCCTATGTGAATGAGAAGCCATTTTTTTGGGGTAACATTGGACCATCTCTCAAGCCGTGGGACTTGCAGGCTTGAGATGATCCTCGAGAAGGCTGGTCCCTACTCCTAAACTACCTTACAAGATAATCTTAGTGTAGGGAAGACTATATAATCCTAATTTATATTCCAAGGGATGAGGGAGAGAAGTAATTAAAAATAAATCCTAAAATAAAGAGGCGATACACCGAAAAGGAGGTTGTTGATTACATCCAATTGCCCAAAATGGAGAGAGGTGAGCAATGGAGATGATGGAAAAGATGCATCATGGACAAAAGATAAAGTTCACATAGAACACCACTTCAAACACATTAAACATAGCTCCCAAAACTTACAATATACATCAGAGATATGCACAATATACCCTACAGTGGTGAGAGGCAAGAAGAGACAATAAAATAAGCAAAGGATGGACAAAATGCATCACGAAACAAATTTAATTACTATATGAGTTTACACAAGTACATCATTAGTGGGAAAGAGGAAAGAAAATTCCATTACAAATAAAAGAGAGGAGGCATAAGCTCCATATTAAACCCTAACAGGAAGAAAGAGAGAGGGGGCAGGAGAGAAAATGACCAACTCCTTTACAAATGAGCCCAATATTACAATTTATAGAATTGAGAAGGAGAGAGAGAATTGCAATCCCAAATTTTTCTTTTCAACCACTTATAAGTTGTCATAAATTAGTGTAATTGATGGTATGTTTCTTGTAAAATTATTCCCATGTTGTCCCATGTGTTTCAACAGAGAGATAATGATGACCGTGCCTCATTAAATGCATCCTAATTACCAATTAAAACATTGTTCTGATTTTGGCACTTGTTTGCAAAATCAGCATAAAAATTCATCAATTTTTTAATTTCTTCACTATTGTGTGTCGGTATTGGAGTAACGATTCTAATGAGACTAATTTTGTGAAAATCCGTTGAGAATTGCAAAAGTTAAGGCCATTCGAAGTTTTATGCAAAAAAGCTGCTCGTTTTCCTTTATTCCATGGATTTTCCAATTTTCTACAACATTCTAGGGATTTGGTTTTCTACGGCTTTCTATGGATTTTGTTCTACAGATTTTCCACATATTTTTTTCTTTGGATTTTTTTTGCATGTTTTCGTTGCTTTTGTTCTACGGCTTTTTCCGCGGACGTTGTTTAGCGATTTTTGTATCTTTTACACGAGACTTTATTATGCGGCTTTTTCGGCCATACTATCCTAGAAATTTTTTCCACTATACCCGCAATATAATGACTTGCATCCATTTTGATATTTTAGGTCCCACGCATACTTTTGTCCCAAATGTCCCGCGGACCGCGTGGGACAAAAAAATCACCTTTTCCACATCTCTTTGGCATGCAAAGTGATTTTGGCATTTTGGGTCCTGAATGTCCTGTGTGAGCTTGTGCTGCATGGGAAAAAAAATTCCACTTTTTCTGCAATACATTGCTTCCTTTACAAATAGAACCTAAACTTGATACGACAAACCACAGGCTCAATCATGCGGCTCTCGGACCCGATTTGTACTAAAATAGGCCCTTGATTTAATTTTTTCAGAATTTTGCAAATTTTCATTAACTCCATGAATTTTAATATTAGAGTGGAGTTAGAGAAAAGAAAAGGGGTCACCAAATTTTGAATTTTGGCCTTTCACCATTTCTTCTTTCTCTGGCCTACAACTTATCAAATTTACCTTGGGGGTGAATTTTCGATAACAATTGTGCAACTCAACAGGGTCACCTACCTATTAGGTGAAATGATCAGTGACCTTGAATTATCCATTGGGCATGGAGTTAGCCTGATAAACACAAATATGATCTAAAACTCAAATATGGCCCCCGAGACACTTAAAGTATTACTAGAATTAGAGTTGATCTCACCAAACACTACCTCCAATGGACTATGCATGAGCAAAAAAAACACCACAACACACTATGTATAAAAGAGAAAGATCATACATGCCCCAAGTGGAACATGTAGAGTGTGTAAAAGCACTTATTCTACTGAAAGAAAACCTACCTACTCTACGTTACCAAAAGTAAAAGGAACTAAAAAATCCTATAACTAATAGAGAAGTAGATTCCCTTTCTCAAAATAAGCAACTGTGTATATCATTTGGTGCTTGAACATGGTTGTTATTATGAGTGAAAAAATGACAAGAGGCCGATCCTCCACCCAAATCATCAAGGTATCAACTGGAAACAAGAAAAATACCTCTTTTAGTTGTTCTGCATTTGGATTGAAGAGGCATTGTAGCTGATCCTTGGTACTCTGAAACTCATCCTCATGCTCAAGAGAAAGCATGACTAGTGGAAAATCCTCTTTTGGCTCCAATGAAGCCAAGTATTTGATTGGGAACTGTCTGATCTGTGATTTTTTCCTAGTGCTCTGAAATTCAACTCCAAAAATGGAGTCTTCTGCGGACCTTCCCGAAAGAAGTGGTTATCTGTGGGCTGATTTTTCATTTTTTTCTCACCTACGACAACGACATTCTACCTTGATGACTGATATGCAATGTGTGTAATCATTGTTCCCTTCCTCCTCCTAAGAAGAACATGGAAGATTTAGATCCTCCAACCTTGGTTCTAGAGGGCTGCTATGAAGTGCAATTTGTTGTAATTAAATGCTCTTCCCCATGAAAATGGACCCTTGTTCTTTGAAGGTGGATGATGGAGAAGTAAACAATGTTAACTCCATAGTATCCTCCATCGAAGTAATCTTCCAAGTCGGACGCAGATAATATACCTCCTTGTTTTCTTGTTGTATGAGCTTGACCTCCTCCATGGTGTCCTCCTAATTTGTAAATTCCTCACCATGGTTCCCCTCATCTTCAAACATGAAGCTTGAAATCTAAAACTCTTCTTCAACATCGTCGAGATCGAAGGGGATGAAGTGGCAGGAAGAACTAAAGTTTATTCTTTAGCCTTCTCTATATTTGAAGCCTTTGAAATTCAGTATGGTTCTCCTCCACAAATGATCAGAATGCACTCTTTTGGATTTAGAGTAGTTGCTTCTTCCTTTGCTTGGACTGAATGTGTAGATGGAATATGATCATCAATATTTTCAAACAAAGTTCCATCATAGAAACTAAATTCAAAGCATATAGACTATTTATCTTCTTGTTATATTATTTGCTACAAAATCATCCTTAGCTACCACTTGTTCTTCAACTGTTACCCCCTCCGTAGGCTTAACCAACAAGGGAATCTTTTCAATTCTGAATCTTAGAGCCAAGCTCACCAAGCTTCTAATCATTTCTTATTTTATTGGCTCTTCTTCTTGTTGCTCTCCTTGAATGGATTTTGAGTCTCTTCCCGACATGGGATCGGGAAAGTAGGAGGAGTGGTGGGTGGGGTATCCACTAGTTGTTGCTTTATTTGTGGTAGAGGGGAAGGTATTGCTTTTAGCTCCTATGCAAGGAAATTGGATTTGGAAGGGAAAATTGAACATTAATTAAGATGGGATGGGAGACTAGAAGGTGGAGAAAAGGATTCCATAATAGAATCAACATATGGGAAGCTTGGAAACTGAATCTCAAGTTGAGATGGTGCTACTTGGGGAATGGAGAGGAAATTACTAGATGATGGTGTAGGACTTACCCATTAACAAGGTTTCCTGCCACCAAGTTTGTAGGCCTCTATCTCCTCGGTCCACTAAAAAAGTTTGAGGCAACATTTGAACCATGAAGTCAAGCTACTCCTGTGGGCAATAGTGTCTTGGAAAAGGGCCTTCCCATGGACAAGATGCCCTGAAACCAATTTTGAATGCCTTCATTTGTGTTGTATCCCTTGACTGAACCATGCCAACCTCCATCCTTTGAATCTTCTCTAGCATATCAACATTCTCCATTTGAATGTTTTCATTGTATGCATACCCTTGTTCTGATATGTTTCATAACCAAAATGGTTTTGACACTTTGCTCATATGGGTAAGCATAATGGTTCTGAATTTGATCATAATGCTGATCTAGAGGAGTTGAGAAATACATTAGAGGTAGAATGCACTACAATTACTAAAAATGTGAATTCCAAGATGGGAATGAAGCCATGACTGCACAACTTCATGAATGGAAGAAAATGAAAGAGATGGAAGAAAAATGGATGAAAATGGATGGGGAGAAGGTCTGCAATTTTAGAGATGTGGGTTGTTTGGACCAAATGGAGTCGCCATATGTGCTTGAAAGTGCCTCTAAAGGCAAAAATATTTGCCAAGAGCACATTGAACATGATAAATTGAAGTGGTAAGGTGCTTAAGACCTCTCTCATTGGGCATGCTAGAACTGTTGTCAAGTAGTGAAGATCACACAATGGCTAATTATTTGCTACTTGGAGTGGAACACCTCTAAAAGGATAGAATTCTAACTTTTGTGATGTCCTAATGGGCGTGCCAGAACTATTATCAACAAAAAACAACACCCTCCAGTTTTTCATGCCTATGTGAATGAGCAGCCAGTGTTTTTGGGTAACATTAGACCATCTCTCAAGATGTGGGACTAGAGAAGGATGGTTCCTACTCCTAAACTACCCCCACAAGATACTCTCGGTGCGAGGAAGGATATCTAATCCTAATTTATAATCCAAGGGATGAGGGAGAGAATTAATTAAAAATAAATCCTACAATAAAGAGTTGATACACTAGAAAAGGAGGTTGTTGATTACAAATCCAACTGCCCAAAATGGAGAGAGGTGAGCAATGGAGAGGATGGACAAGATGCATCATGGAAGAAAGATAAAGTTCACACAGAATGCCACTTCAAACCCATTAAACATAGCTCCCAAAACTTGCAATATACATCAGAGATATTCACAATATACCCTGCAGTGGTGAGAGGCAAGAAGAGATAATAAAATGAGCAAAGGATGGAAAAAATGCATCACGAAACAAATTTTATTGCTCAATGAGTTCACACAGTACATCATTAGTGAAAATTCCATTACAAAGCAAAGAGAGGAGGCATAAGCTCCACATTCAACCCTAATAGGGAAGAATGTGAGAGGGGACAGAGAGAAAATTACCAACTCCTTTACAAATGAGCCGAAGATTACAATTTAAAGATTTGAGAAGGGGAGAGAGAATTGCAATCCCGGATTTGTCTTTCCAACCACTTACAAGCTGTCATAAATTATTGTAATTAATGGTATGTTTCTTGTAAAATTCTCCCCATATTGTCCCATTTGCTACAATAGAGAGATAATGATGACCATGCCTCATTAAATGCAACCTAATTACCAATTAAAACATTGTTCTAAGTTTGGCACATTTTCGTAAAATTAGCATCAAAACTTCATCAATTTCTTAATTCCTTGGGTTTGTGTGCTCGGTATTGGAGTCACAATTCCAAAGAGACCAATTTCATGAAAATCCATTGAGAATTGTAAAATTTATGGCCATTCAAAGTTTCACAAAAACTGTTGTTTTCCTTTGTTCCGCGGATTTTCTAGTTTTCTGCAACATTCTCATGGATTTGGTTTTCTGTGGATTTTTCCACAGATTTTGTTCTATGGCTTTTCCTACTGATTTTCTATGGCTTTTTTTCTATGGTATTTTCAATGGATTTTTCCATGGACCTTATTCTACGGATTTTTTTGTGAACTTTGTTTTACGGATTTTGTTCTGTGGCTTTCTCCACGGAATTTGTTTTGCGGCTTCTTCAGCCTTTTTGGGCCCGACTGTCCCAGACACTTTTTTCCACCGTACTGTAATAAATTGACTTGCAGAAATTTCAAGATTTCAGTCCCACCCATACTTTTGTCCCAACTATCCCATAAACCGTGCGGGACAAAAACTTATACCTTTTCTCGCATTTGATTGGCTTGCGGTGATATTGGCATTTTAGGTCCCGACTGTCCTATGTGAACTTGTTATGCTTGGGAAAAAATTTCTGCTTTTGCCACAATACATTGCTTCCTTTGCAAATTTGACCGGAACTCAATAGGAAGAACCCAGTATGACCCACATTGGTTCCATCCGTAGCTCTTAGACCCGATTTGTACTAAAATAGGCCCTTGACTTCATTTTTTCAGATTTTTACAATTTTTCACTAACTCCTTGGATTTTTCTAGGACAATGGAGTTACTGAAAAAGTAAAGGGGTCACCAAAATCTGATTTTTGTCCTTTTACCATTTCTGCTTGCTCCACCTACGAGTTATCAAAATTACCTTGGGGGTGATTTTTAGATAATAGAGTCCATGTGTGATGTGCAATTTCTTATCGATGGCGAGTGTTGGAGCGTATTATCATTTTGTGATAAGTTGGTGTGATTATGTGTTGCATGAAAAAATTGGTGTATAGTGAATTAGATTATATCGTGATGTTGCCACCGTGTTGTGATGAATCATGTGTGTCACCATGTTGTATTACGATTGACTATATGTTGTAATGTTAGTCATTGTGTTCATCATACGTATAATTTGTGTAATATGTGATGGTTCATGTCATGAATTAGGGGCATATGGTGATCGTATGACCCCTATTGTGTAGTACTTGCACCTTGGGTGCATTATGTGGAAATGTGATGTATTATAACCTGTGAAAGTAATGATTTTGTTATACCCTATATATATACCATGTGTAAGACACTATGGTTAATGTGCATGAATCACCATTGTGTTAGTGATGTAGTAATGTGTTATGTTGTGAACCTTATAGTAGACAACCCTAAGGGAAGCAACCATTAAGAGAGTATGTGTGGAGAGAGGAACCATGGACCAAGTTTTCATAATCTTGAGCCAAGTACGAGTGAGGAAGTGGAGTCTTACACGATCGAAAATCCACCTTTGCTATCTATTTAGTATACTTGAGCTTGCTCAAGTATATTATGGATGCACACCACCTTAGGCTCAACTTATGCAAACTAGAATCCACCGCTCTCTCCTATGTGATTTTGACTATGTTGAGCCTTGTGGGAGTATGGAGGGATGATTCAGCAGAGATTATGATAGTTGTATTATTTGATATGTTATTTTACGAGCCGAGGCTCGATGTATGAGTGCTAGAAAATCGATGAGTACCCATTTGGTGGTCGTATGAGGCCACATAATGATTGTAATGTGTTATTTCTCTGTATGTATTTCATTCATAAATTTATTACTATCTTTTACTTGTAAAAACCAACAATTTTCTTTATTTATGTGTTCTTATATCTTGGGATTTTTATTTGGTTGTTGCACTAACATGTAGTTTTTGTACTAACTATGGATATTTAGCCATTTGTTTTTCTTAGTTTTAAATTTGCGTTTTGTTGGGTTTTAAATGGTAATTTAATAAACCACAATCGAAAGGCAGCAAGTCCCTCCTCTTTAATGGGAGATGTTCCTTATTGAAAGAAAGAAACAAAACTTATATACAAATGTACAACTCTCAAAGTGTGGATTCCCGATAGTTTGAAACATTTTATGCCCAAAGATCATCAATACGAAAGAATAGAAGAACTAAGGAGATGAGAGAGGAAGAACATAACAAAAATTCAGGGAAAAATAGATAATAGCAGAGTATAACCTTATATGTATTGATCAAAGGAGATGCATAATGGAATCATTCACATTTATAATAGATATAATTTCACAAGACACAAAGTTCCCGAAATCATATTAACAAGAACACAAAGTTTCTTATCATGCAAAGATGGATGATTCAAAAATTCGAACAAGGAAAGGAGGAATAACAGAGGAAGAAAGGAAAAAATTTATGTATTGATTACTTTTGAATCTATTACATCTACAGAGTACCAAGATCCAACCCCAAAATGGCGTAGAGAACCCGTTAAATAGCTTCCAAAACAATTACATTCGATTACAAAAATGATGAAACTGATTCAAGAAACCGACGTCTAAACTTCTCTAACGCCTTGGCCATTTCCATACCTGATAGAAACACTAGATGCATCATATCACATCCATTCATTCTACTTCTGTAAACTTTAAATTTGAGTCGTCCACATGGGAGAGATTTGTTGAAGCGCACATGGGGAAAACATTTATATTTTGTGTCTTTTAGAGAAATGGCACTTTGGAACATTTCGGCCTGCCCATCCACTTCTGATATAGGCCTGACACATGGCTTTAATTGAGTGGTAATGGAGTCACAACTCACTTTTACAATTTTAACTCTTTTCAAAGAAAAGCTCAAAAACTCAAAGTTCTCCGCCGACCCACCTTCCCACTTTGACTTTCGATGCGGGCTCAACATTTGAATTTATCCCTTGGCATGAGCGGGCTACAGGTCACTTTATAACTTTAAGCCCTTTATGGAAACAAAGACAAAATTCCCAAAATGCTCCAATGGCCCACCTTCACACTTTGAATTTTCAACAGATGAGTCGCGACTTACTTTATACCTTTTACTTTTTTCAAACAAAGCTGAAATCTTCAAATTGCTCTGCAACCCGCCTTCCCGCTTTGACTTGAAACATGGCCACGTGTCCCTTTGCAGGCCTATTTTGTATTTTTGTGTTTTGACTAAGTCCCTTTGTTTGACAAAGGCTTTATGTCTGACTCGAGACACGTGGAGGCTTCCCGCTCATTTGGAGACTCTATTTGGACCTGACCTTTAGAGGTGAATTGATTGGACATGTGGAGAGCTAGCGCATGTTTGGGACCTACTTTTGGATTCATCCCCTGAAAGAGCACCGAAGGGACACATGGGGCTTTCCGTTGGTTCTCCTTTCCTTAGCCAATTCAATGACCGGTTCTACCCCTTTTGAATTTGGTGGGACCCTAGACACGTGGAGGGTGCAAATTTTGGGGTCTCTCTTTAGGCCACACCTTTTAAATTTGCACTAATGAGGCACATGGTGCCTTCTGTGGGTCTCATTGCTTTTCCCCAAGTTGAATCACATGCGAAGTACAAAAAAAATCAATCTCTTTCTTCAATGTTCTCTTGTGAGCTCGATATCTTTTGACGTCGTTGGCCTCCTTTACCGACCTTGCCCCTTCATTATTGGATTTGAACTATGGGCTTGCTTGGTTGAACCGCCCCTTTTGATTTATTTTGTGCGGATTGTGTTGGATCAATTTTTCTGAGGGGAAAAATTGGAATAACAGGAACGAACTCAAATTTTTTGAAACTTTACTTGAAAAATGAGGGGAATTTTGAGGGTGAAAACAACTAGCTCTTTTTGGGGATGACTTGGCTGGGACAGAGGAATGAGGAAAGATCAAGAACCATAGAAAACTCTAGGAAAGCATACCAGTGCCTTATCCATTGGGAAAATATAGTCAAAGGAAAAACCAATACAAAAGACAACACACACGTAACAGAAAAAGAAACAAACTAAAAGGAAAGACCAAACAAAATACTATACATAATTTACGTAAGACCGCTAGTCACCTAAGACTTGAAAAACTTCAAATATTGCCCACTATAAGGAAGTGGTAGAGGAGATCCATCCATATAATCCAAATAGAAAGATTTTTCTCTAGTGAAGTGCCTGATTTTGAAAGGACCAAGCCAAAGAGAATCAAACTTACCATGGCTTCCTCAAGGTTCATGTATTTTGTTCCATAGCAGAACAATGTCTCCCACTTGAAAATATTTGGGTCTATCTTTCTTGTCAAACAAATCTTTCACCTTTAGTTGATGATTTGAGATTCTATCAAAAACTTGCAATTTGTCTTCATCCAGCTTCTACGGATACATGATCCTCTTGTCCAGGAACTGGTCAAGCTTGAATCTTCAATAGCCTTCATTAAGTGCTGCAAGGCTGGTAATTCCAGATTACTAGCATGGGCTTCAACACTATACACCACTTGAAATGGATACATCCCAATTTCTATTTTGGGTGTAATTCTCTCTGCCTAGAGAGCATCATAGAGCTTCTTGTGCCAATTCCTCTCGAGAGTCATTGACAAGCTTCGAACCATAATAATACATATTACATAATACATATTGTGTAGACCTTAACTTAATAGCTCTCTTTTCCTTTCCACTCAAATCGGATGGAAACTCTCCATAAGTAAGAAAATGTGCAATATCAGCATACCATTCATTTTCTCGAATTGAGGAAGAGGACAATAGGAACATCACCGCTTCTTTGGACAATTTTGCATCACTCCTTTTGTAATAAGCTCACATAAGCCTTTACCTAGGACTAAATTAGTTAGCTTGATATCAAGGTCATATTCTTGGAATTTTGCTACCCAATTACCTCTCTTAGTTCCAAACTCCTGTTGTGTAAGAATAGACTTGATGGTTGTATCAGGTACAAGCACGACAGAGTGAGAATTAAGAATATAAAAATGAAACTACTTGACAACTTTGACCACTACAAAATCATGTTTCTTCATCATAGTATATTTCAATTCATGATCTTTCAGAACATAGCTCATGAATACAATTAGAAGTTCGTGATCCTCATAATTTCTCTAAGTTAGCACAACCAAGGTACTCTCCATAGCATAGCAATAGATGATAAAATCCTTGCTGAAATCAGGACATGCTAAGATGGGAGTCTTAGCAATGGCTTTCTTGATACCTTCAAATGCTTATTTACCTTCGGAAGTCCAACCAAATTTTTTCTTTTCTTTCATCATGTGAACAATGCTCATAGTGAGTTCTACAAATTTAGGAATGAATCTCCTCAGGAAGTTTATCTTACCAGAGAAAGAGTGAACACCCTTTTTGCTTGTGGGAAGAGGAATCTACTGGATTTATTGAACTATTTCTGGATCTATCTAGTTTCCTTCTTTGGAAACAATATTCCGTAACAACTTGCCTTCATAATATAAGAGACAAACTTCTTAGGATTGAGAGAAACTCCATGTTCTTTGCATTTCGGAGGACTGCTTTCAAGATGTTGAAAGTGATCTGCCCTTGTTTTAGAAAACAGTCCATCATCAAGGTACACAATAATACACTTTCTCTTTACACTTCCAAAATATAAATCCATTTCCCTCTAGAAGGTGGCACCGGCATTAATAAGACCAAAAGGCATCCCCGTGTATGCAAAGCTGCCCCAAGGAGTAGTAAAAGTAGTTTTGTGTTGATCTGGGTACTGAATTCTACTTGATTGTATCCTGAGAATCCATCAAGAATAGACAACATCTCAAAGCCTGTGACAGCTTAAAAACTTGATCCATCATGGGGAGAGGATAGTTGTCTTTCAGAGAGGCTTGATTCAAATTCCTGAAATCCACACAGATGTGAATCTCACCATTCTTCTTCCTAATAGGAACAATGTTGGCAATCCATGTTGAATGATGTATAGGGAAAATAATCTTTGCCTTTAGTAACTTCTAGATCTCTTGAAAAATAGTGCCAACAACCTTGGGATTGTATTGCCTTTTTTTCTACTTAAAAGGTTTATTCCCAAGTTTCAGAGGGATAAAGTGTTACATTTTCTCTGGCTGAAATCCTTGAGATCATCATATGAATAGGAAAGAACATCAGCATACTTTTTTAATAGGTTTACTACTTTCTTCTTCTCTTCTTGAGTGCAACATTTTCCAATATTCACCATCTTGGGTTCCTCATGACTTCCAATATTAACCTTTTCACATTCAAAGAAACTACCGAGCTCCTTGGGAAGATTTAGAATTAATTTACCTATCATGCTTATCAAACAGATCTTCCAAACTCACCATCCCTTTAGGGATCTTGTTACCTTTCAATTTGATGCAGCCATATTGATCCATCTCTTCCTTTATATCTTCTTCATTAGAGGTTACACACTTTCTAGGAAAAGTCTCACTTGCTTCAAAACACAATTGATCAAAATTATCCTTAAGCTCTAAGAAAGAGAGAAAATGTTGATCATCATTGAAAACCTGCCAGTTGTTTGCATTATCTAGTACACTGGGCCTATGAATCATTTTAATGGTAAATTTCTCCTGAGAGAAATCTGGGTGAGGAATCAACAAAAATCCCGAGACATCTAGAGAATCAACTCTAGTGTTCCTTTCTCTTAGCACAACTTCAATGGAGAAAGCATCAAGAAACTCAATGGAATCCCAGAAAAGATTTCTATAATGTTTCAATATCCTATTCTTGACTTGGTAAATATCCCTTACCTATTTCACAATCAACTCTACATCACCACGAGCACAAAGATTCTTCACTCCCATTTATTTTTCCATGTTCAACCCAAGGATGAGAGCCTCATATTCAGCTGTATTATTTGTGTTTTCAAAATAAATCTTGAAAGAGAATGGATGAATCTTCCCTTCTGGAGAGATCAACACCACTCAAGCTCCAGAACCAGATGAAGAACAACTTCCATCAAACTCCAGAGTCCGATGAAGAATAACTTCCATCAAACTCCAGAGTCCAAACGCCATTGGGATCATGAATAACTCCCTTAGGAAGTTTTGCCTCATCTTGTGACATAATCATATAGTTACCATGCCCTATATCTTCATAGAGTATTTGTGCTTTTGGATCATCAGTCTTTTACACAATATACTTAGTCTGTTTCTCAGGTAGCAACTTCTTCATTTTTCCATTGACCAGGATCAAAGCATGCGACCAATCCATATGAGTTTCACCTCCTACCTCCTTACAGAAATGCCTACTTAGCAACACACCATATGAGGGAGGAATATCACCTACTAAAATAGTGGCTAAGACCCTTTTCTTTAGTAAAGAAACAAAAGCTACTTGTGCATCTTTAATTCTTCCAACCAAAGGAACTTCTCTACTCTCCATGGAATAGTAGGAACCAAAGGCACGTGTTAGAGTCAGGCCTAAATCATGAGCTACTTTTGCAGGCATTACATTATCTGATGCTCCTGAGTCTATAACACAATTACTGATTTTATGGCCAGCTATGAGGAGATTCACATAGAATGGTTCAATTTTCTCATTAGGGGAAGTGACATCACCACAAGGTTTGGTTGAGGTGAGGAAGAGGGAATAGAAAAATACCTTTAGAAGTATTGAATGAAACTTTATATTTGGAATTGATAAATTTTACCATTTTAGCAAAGGATTTTGGATGGGTTTGGTAAAATTTCACCTCTGAGATTTGGATTTTGGTCTTTTTGAGGTGATCAATGATATCAATAGATCCAGAGGTGGATGGGGAATCTTTTCTAGGAACTTGAGATAATTTTGATTTATGAGTTTTAGGATCTGAACAAAAGAAGTTTTGGAAACAAAAGTAGAATGAGGATTAGCATTACTCACCTTTTGTGTGGAAATAGTGGGAATATGAGATCCTCTTATCACAACTATTGGAATAGTTATAGGATACTCTTTGGATTTTGTAGTAGGCTGCACCACTTTTTCTTTTTTTTCATTTTCTCCCGAGTCATAACAACATATGAATAACTATTAATCATCATATTCATCTTCTTCATCCATACCTTCAGTGGTGAGGAAATGAACTTGAGATCCACCAAGCTCCTCCAGTTTTTCATCAACCTCTTCTTCTAGTTCTTTATAAAATTCATTAAACTTCTCATCATCAGGTTCTTGAACTTCACAAGTTGCATTGACTTGAACCTTGATGGGAGAACCTTCAATAGCCAATATGGTCTGAGAAGGAGGTAACCGGTTCCTAGGCTAAAAATTATTCCTTGGGATGTCTTGGTAAGGAGTATGTTGAGCCAATTATTTATTAATGACAATGATATCATTTGCCAACTTTTGTACTAACTGATCTGAGTTGGCTCTAGGGAAAGAGGAGGAAGATGCTTTAGATTTGGAAGGTTCTCTTTTCAATTTACTAGGCATGATCAGGTCATGCTAAACACCGATAACTAATAGTTGATCAAAGATCCGAGTTACAAGGTTAGCTCTCCTTAGTGCATAACTCACTTCAAGTAATTGGGCATTGAGGAAGAAGAATTTTTAGATTTGATCTATAGGATGAGTAATATGTGGGATTCTATGAATTAGATTTTTGAATTTGGCCACAAAATCTCTCATAGGCTTGAATGGTTCCTTCTTAATATGAGATATTTGAGCTAACAGAGCATGTATATCTTCAAAGAGTTTTGAAACATTACTCAAACCGAGTTGTCATGGTATTCCAATTAGTGATTGATCCAACAGGAAGATGATAAAACTAATCAACATCATTATCCTACATTGTTTCCATAAAAATCCTGACATAGACATCTTCATGTTCAACCCAAAGAATCCCACATGCAACAATGAAGGCTGCAATGTGTTCATCTGGATGAACCTTCCCATCACCCTGGAATTTGGGAAAAAATTTCCTGTTACCCCTAGGTAACTCATGTAATGGTTGAGGAAGAGCAAGAGGCCTAACCTGTTTTCCCCAAGGTAAAGGGGCTACCATCTTTGGAAAAATTTACTGAAGGAACTGAAACACTAGCAAGTATCAAAGCATGAAGATTAGGACTGAGTTGTTCTTGAGGAATGTTATTCTTGGAATTTATGTCTTTAACAGGAGGTGTGCTTGTAGAATGAGTTCCTCTATTCCTTCTTGCTGAAGAAGAGAGAAGTTTTGTTGCTCCAGAAGTTGAAAATGGGAATCTTCTATTCCGAGAGCCTTTTTACCATGAGTATATCTTAGAGTCGCTAGATCAAAAATGATCTTGAAGTTTTTCTTTTAGAAAGGGATACGTTTGAAATGAAATTCCCAGTAGAGTCACTAAAAACTGTTGGGTTTTTAAATGGTACTTTAACAAACCACAGTCAGGGGACAACAAGTCCCTCCTCTTTAATGGAAGAGGTTCTCTTATTGAAAGCAAGCAACAAAAATTATATACAAATGTACAACTTTCAAAGTTTGGATTCCTGATACTTTGAAACGTTTTATGCCCAAAGATCATCAATACGAAAGAATGCAAGAAGTAAGGAGATGAAAGAGGATGAACATAACAATACTTTCAAGAAATATAGATAGCAGAGTATAACCTTATACGTATTGATAAAAGGAGATGCATAATGGAATCATTCATGTTTATAATAGATATAATTTCACAGACAAAAATTTCCCAAAATCATATTAACAAGAACACAAAGTTTCTTATCATGCAAAGATGGATGATTCACAAATTCGAACAAGGAAAGGAGGAATAGTAAAGGAAGAAAGGGAAAAACTTCTATATTGATTACTTTCGAATCTATTACATCTACAGAGTACCAAGATCCGACCCCCATAATGGCATAGAGAACCCATTAAATAGCTTCCAAAAATGGTTACATTCTGTTACAAAAATGATGAAACTGATTCAAGAAACTGACGTCTGAACTTCTCTAACACCTTGGTCATTTCCATACCTAGCAAAAAAAACAGATGCATCATATCACATCCATTTATTCTACTTTCACAAACTTCAAATTTGAGCCATCCAAGTGGGAGAGATTTGTCTTTGAAGCAGCTTTGAGGAAAATTTATTATTTTGTTGCTTTTAGAGAAATGACACTTTGGAACATTTCAGCCCACCCATCCACTTCTGATATAGGTTTGACATGTGGCTTTACTTGAGTGGCGACGGAGTCGCGGCTCACTTTTACAATTTTAAATCTTTTCAAAGAAAAGCTCAAAAACTTAAAGTTCTCCACCCACCCGCCTTCCCACTTTGACTTTTGATGCGGGCTCAACATTTGACTTTATCCCTTGGCATGAACAGTGGTAAAGTCACTTTATAACTTTAAGCCCTTTATGGAAACAAAGGTAAAATCCCTAAAATGCTCTGATGGCCCACCTTCGTGCTTTGACTTTTCAATGGTGGAGTCGTGGCTTACTTTATACTTTATACTTTTTTCAAACAAAGCCGAAATCTTCAAATTGCTCCAACGACCCGCCTTCCCGCTTTGACCTGAAACATGGCCATGTGTCCCTTCACAGGCCTATTTTATATTTTTGTGTTTTGACTAAGTCCCTCTATTTGGTGAAGGCTTTATGTCTGACCCAGGACACGTGGAGGCTTCCCGATCATTTGTAGACTCTGTTTGGACCTGACCTTTGGAGGTGCGCCGATTGGACATGTAGAGAGCTGGCACACATTTGGGACCTGCTTTTGGATTTTCCCTTTGAAAGATTGCCGAAGGGACACATGGGGCTTTCCACTGGTTCTCCTTTCCTTAACCGATTGAATGGCCGCTTCCTCCCCTTTTGACTTTTATGGGACCCTAGACATGTATAGGGTTGATGCAATTTTTGGGTCTCTCTGGGCCGCACCTTTTGAATTTTCACCGATGAGGCACATGGCGCCTTCCGTGGGCTGTCTTATACTTATTTGATTAAACATCCTGCTCTGTTCCTTTTCCCGACCTTGGACACGTGCGGGTGACGCAATTGTGGGTCTCTCTCTCAGGTGCGCCTTTTGAATTTTTGCCGATGAGGCACATGGCACCTTCTGTGGGTCTATTGTTTTTCCCCGAGTCGACTCACATGTGAAGTCTGAAAACTTCGATCCCTTTCTTCAATCTTCTCCTACATGCTCTGATCTCCTTTGACGTCATTGGCCTCCTTCACCGACCCTACCCCTTCATTGTTGGATTTGGAATGTGGGCTCGCATGACTGAACCGCCCCTTCTAATTTTCTTCTATGCGGGGTCATGTTTAATAAATTTTACCAGGGGAAAAATTGGGATAATAGGTGCCAAATAATTTTTTTCAAACTTGACTTGAAAAATGAGGGGAATTTTGAGGGTGACAACACATTTCAAGTTTAATTTTTTTAATAGCCTAGCACAAGGCTTGGGATTTTTTCCACTTGGCATTTGAAATGGATTGTTATGCTGGTTCTAATGTCATAATGTGTTGGAATAGGGTCATGGGATTCACCATGGAATGGTTGAACCTATGGACCTATTATGGTGAAATCAAAGCACCCTCAAATTTCCTGGTTTGAGATGGGGCATTCGATGTGATTGCATAACATGGAGCTATTCTCAATGTGGGACACTGTGAAATGGGATATCTCTCTTAAAAGGTCAATTCCTACTCTTAACCTACCTACCACTAACTACTCCTAATGTAGGAAAACTACTAACTAATCCTAATCTAATGCTTCCAAGAGGACAAGGAGAAAGATACATGAAATAAACCTACTCTATGAATGGTTATGCACTAAGAAATGAGTGTTGATCACTTACCCCAACCTACAAAACAATGGAATAGATGAACCTAGAAAGGGTGGACCTACACCACAAACTAAATTACATCCAATACATCATTCTTGAATGAGCACAACACACCAAAATCATGTAATAACCAAGGAAATGCACAGATTAAGAAAGCACAATGAAAGGTAAGATGAAGACAATAAACCATGAGAGGTTAAATAGATCAACACAAACATAATCTTATTGCTCCATATGGATATACACAATACATTACTATAGTAGAAAGAGGCATGAAGCCATTATAGATCTTAAGAGGAAGGCTTAAAGCCCCAAAAAAATGGGGTGCATAGGAGTAGAGAAAATAACCAACCTTTTGCACAATGCAACTACTTAAAATATATAGAGGAAGAAAATGAGGAGAGAGAGAGGGAATAAAATTTGAAAATTTACTCTAATCTCCTGCAAAATCCATCATTTTCCCCGCAGGAGATGGGAAAATCATCCAAGACCATACTCCATTTTATCTTGCCTATTGGGGAAGAAAGGAAGCCCCATACCTCATCATTTTGGGTAGGTGAGAAATATGGAACCATTCCTCAAAAATGTCATATTGTACTTCAACATTGTGTAGAGGACAATGGGAGCTTTACAAAAAGTCCGACTTTGTGTAAATCTACGCACTCGACCAAAATTTATGGCCATCTAAAGACGAGGCTTCCATAATGCAATAAATGCCATGGCTGATCTGCCTTTTCAAACTTTGACCCTGCATCACACCCTCAAAAATCTCAAATTTCAGACTTTGGTAATTTGGAACTTTGGGATTTGGAGATCGATGATACTGTTCATCTACCTCAGTTTGTGAAACCTTGGAAATGTCGAAACCCCGAAGTCTGAAATTTGGACTTCAGATATTGGACTTCAAGCTATGATTTGCATGCACTAGGGATTCAATGTTCAGAAATCCTGAAACCATGAAGTCTGAAATTTAGACATCGAGTTGTAGACCTTTGTGTTTTTGTGGGTTTCATGTTCTAGGTTTTTGGGGGTTTGGGTTTTAGGTTTTTAGGATTTCAGGGGTTCAAGTTTCAAGGTTTTAGGTTATGGGATTTATGGGATTTAGGTTTCGAGATTTTTCGGTACTGTTCATCCACTCGGGTGACACATTTCTCTGAAATCCTGAAATCCCAAAGTCAAAATTTCAAACTTCAGGTTTCAAACTCCTTTTTTCCCCCTGGGGTGTATTGGCCTAGTATTTTACAAAAAAATATTTAAAAATGTGGAAGTACAGTCCGTCATTTTAGAGGAATGGTTCCAAATTTCTCACCTACCCAAAATGATGAGGTATGGGCTTCCTTTCTTCCCTAACAAGAAAGGTACAATGGAGTATGGTCTTGATAGATTTTCCCATCACTCCTACAGGGACAATGATGGATTTTGCAGGAGATTGGAGTGCATTTTTGGATTTTCTTCCCTCTCTCTCCTCATTTTCTTCCTCTATAAATTATAAGGGGTTGCATTATGCAAAAGGTTGGTCATTTTATCTCCTCTCATGCACCCCATTCTTCTTGGGGCTTCAAGCCTTCCTCTCAAGATCTATAATGGCTTCATGCCTCTTTCTAGCCACAACAATGTATTGTGTATATCCATATGGAGCAATAATATTATGTTTATGTTGATATCTTTAACCTCTCATTGTTTATTGTCCTCATCTTTCCTTTGATTGTGCTTAATTAATCTGTGAATTTCCATGGTTATTACATGATTTTGATGTGTTGTGCTCACTCGGAATGATGTAATGGATATAATTTATTTTGTGATGTAGTTCCACCTTTTCTAGGTTCATCTATTCCATTATTTTGTAGGATGGGGGAAGTGATTAGCACTCCTTTCTTGGTGTCATAGGGTAGGTTTATTTCATGCATCTTTATCCATGTCCTCTTGGAAGTATTAGATTAGGATTAGTTAGTAGTTTTTCTGCATTAGGAGTAGTTAGTGGTGGGTAGGTTAGGAGTAGGAACTGGAATTCTTCGAGAGAGCTATCTTGTTTCTCAATCTCCCACACTCAGGATAGCTCCATGTTATGCAATCACGTCAAATGTCCCATCTCAAACCGGGAAATTTGGGAGGTGCTCGATTTCGCCATAATTGAAACCTTTATGGAGGCACATTGAATCAAGAACCAAAAATATCTATAAGATAATTTTCTTGTGTCGAATACAAGGGTGAAGAGGGAATATGATATAGAAAAAGATAATTCTAGAAGATATTTAGGTTCATTCTATTGTGTTCATTAGCCTTAACAAGGATCTATTGTAAAGAAATTAGTGTAATCTGTTCCCATCTTGGACTTATGTACTATTTTCTATAGAAATAAGATTTCTTGTTATGTGCACTAATAAGTTTAGAATATTTTTTCCCCTATTTCTTCTGTTTGCTCTTATTCGATTCTTGATGGATGTTTAAGTGTCTATCGTACTACATGCCCTTAGATATTTTACATAAATATTTTTATTATATTTTGATTATGTTTTAGTTTCATTCAAGCCTTTGATGGTTTGAGATATCTTTAGAGTAGTTGATCATGTTTGATTCTCTGCGACTAATCTAGTAGTTATCTCAATATTAGTCTTTGTGTTATTTTAGTAAAATTTTGGCTGATCACCTTAGTTAGGATTTTCACATCATTTTGTTTTATCTCTAACTCTTATCTCAAACACAAATTAGAGAAGAGATGAATTATATAAAATTTGAAAGTTATCCTAGGGGCTAAGTCATCTCTAAGATTTCCCACAACTTTGGTGATTCATTTGGAAAGATAATCATCAACAAGTACTATGAAGGAGATGATGTGGTCCACAGGGACCCATAGGATTAAATGATGGAATTCAAGGCTTATTTTTGTATGTATGATCTATCCAAGGTCCTCTAAAGAATCCAAGTGATGTTAGGTGTTATTCCCGTAGTCAAAGTTCAAGATAATTGTGATTTCTAGTAGTGTCAAGGGTCTATGCTTAGTATCGGGTTCTTAAGGACCGTGTGATAATTGAATCTTTGTATAACTTTAAAGCAAGCGAGATGGTGTCCAATCGAGTTAAAACATGTCATATAAGTATCTACAGGTAATGAATGTAAGGAGCCAAGAATTGATCATATAAATAGAGTTATGAAGGTTTGAATAAAGAAAGAAACATAGATGCAAATAAATACAAGGACCATTAAGCTAATCATTATTATGAAGGTGTATTAGTAGCATGAAAATATTCAAAAGGTGATGGTTATTGAATAACTGATATATCCATGTTATGTATTATAACTGGTAGTTTGTATTCAACCTTGTCAAGTTCAAGAGTGTCTCGAGCATAACATGCTATAGAGAAGATTATGCCTTCTAAGGGAAAAGAAAGATGCATTTTCGGTGTTAGTTCACTTTGTGGCAATGCATAGTGGGATTTTCAGAAAATGATGATGAACTATTGGTTACAAGGGTCAATAGTTTTGCTTCATGATGCTACATGTATGTTAGAATTCATAATTCAAAGGAATGATGTATTTAGAGTATACACCTATTGGAAAGATGAAATACTCTTACAATATTGATTGAAGTAGTTTGAAGTTTTTATTCACTATTTTGTGCTTGGGGTTTGATTCTTGGAAACCCTACTTTGTGACCTTACTTGCTAAAGGACATAAGAGGATTAAATCAATAGTATAATGGAATCAAGAAAAGGATGTTTTAAGAGTTCCAAAGAAAGCATTTCTCAGGTTTGCATACATTGTCTCACAATCACCAAAAATGATTGAAGACACACGAGTAAGATATCAAGGATGAAGTTGATGATACTAGGGTTTCTATGATGTTTGGAATAATCTAAAAATGTATCTATAGTAGATTAATGACATAGAAATTAATTATGTTATCTAATAAGCATTAAAGAATGTACAATTTGTGTCATGCATTCAAGATGGTTGAATTCAATAAGGTATAATTTTTAATGTCATTATTCACAATCACAATATTTGAATATGAGGGTTTTATGTACAGAGTGAGAAGTTGGTATGATGATACTCCAAGCTTGGGTCAAGGGTATGAAGCCTTTAAGTAGGTCTCCTAAAATCTAGTATATCAGATCAATGAAAATTTTTAAGGTAAAGTTTGAGTGAATGAGGTTAAGTATTTGTCAAAGGATGTTGCACTTAGTTTTTGAAAGTTGATGTAATCCTCGGTTGTGTTTCAAAGTTGTATGTCCAAATTTTATATAAGACTGCTACAAAAAGTGGATAAGATATTGTTATATGACTATCATGGGAGAGAAAGGAAGAGAAATGATTATCTTCATGCTATCAAATGCGTGTCTATAGGTAAATAGGTGTGTTCAAAATATAAATAACATATGTGGCCATAAAGGTAAGAGTTTTAGTTCTTCTAAAGGTACGAATTCTTGATGAAGGTGTAGTAGTATTTTGCACAGGTCAAAATCAAACCTAGAAAACAAAAAGATGAGAAAATTACAGTACAAGTCTATATTAGTCTCTTGAAGAAAAGATAGTTTTGGTTGATCTCTCGATAAGGTAAGAAATATTATAAGATGGATTCTTAGGTGTACGAATCATATTTGCAAAGGTATTTCCCTACTTAGATATGGTCATTATGTCATCTCAATCAAAATGAGAGAGAGCATCCAAATCCAACATGATGAGATACACTTTGAAAAGTATCATTGTTTTATTTTGGTGTCCATATACATTTGTTTCAAAAATATGCAGGATTATGACCTCAGAAGGGAGTTGGATGAGTGAAGTTCAGGTATGAAGATTATAAATTCTTGAACTCTTCAAGAATATATGAGGTATGTAATAGAGGATTATAAAGGTTTGGAGCATTGAGAAATCAATGTAAAACTATGTCTTGACACTTTTATGGTAGTCTACATGTATGTAAAAAGGATACGAGAACAATTGAAGCTATGAGTTTGTTGTGATAACAAGCAAGGTTGAATGTGTGTCATCTACCATAAATATTTAAGGTCTAAAATTACAATCTAAGGACTTGAAAACTCTAAAAGTCAGAGAAGGTATGTTTATGCATCTACAAGCATAGAGGTTTGTGTTATACTTCTTAGAATAGTAAGATAAATGTTGTAGATTGGTAGACTTCTTAGAATTGGTTGAGAAGTGTTCAAGGATTAGGAAGGTCTGATAAAATCAAAGTAAAATCCTACATTCATGTTTTGAAATGAAGATTATGTGGTGATTACCTGAGTATGTGCTCAAAATGGTTATGTGAATATAAATTTTTAATTCAAATTTAGGGGTTTATGATAAACAATAAGAGTTTCCAATCCCATGAATGAGGATAAGGAATGTGTCAGCTTAGGGGGAGCCTAGTTAAATTTCATATTAGATTTGTTGATTGTTTAGAGTCAGAGAAGATGGAACACATGCCTAGGGAGGGATCTGTTCATGTAATTTGTCTTTTTCTTGTCTTCATGACTTGTTTCCATGTCAATTCCATTAATACCTTTTTCATAGATGTTAAAGGTGGAGAAGTGTGAAAAAAACATGAAAATGAGGATCATCTAAGTGTGTGTGCTTTTATGGTTACCATCAATGTTTCTAGGATGGTTTCCATATTTGAAAATGTGGGAATTTGTTGGCATTGTGTGTCACTTGTGTTGTCATTGATGGCAAGTCCATTTATGTCACAATGGCTTGGTGATCTAGGCATGTTGGTTAGGTGATTTTGGAGTATGGCTTAATGTATATGAGTCATGTGAGTCTTGCAGGTTGGTTCTTTGTGGATTATGTCATCTTTTTGGACTGTATCAAGTCTTTTTATCATTATTTTTATGATCTCATGGATTTTAAGTGCCACTAAATATCTTGTAGGTCTCTTACTAGGTTGACAATCTTATAACTCGAGAATTCTCACTCTGGATCATCTATTTTTTAAGGCATGATTCATTTTTGAAAATCCAAATGAAGATAATTCCTATCACATATGTTCAAAATTATTTCATAGATGTAATAATTTCCAACTCAAGCAAATCAAGTCATCTTCTTACTCAAACAAGTGATCTAGTGAAAATGGATTTTATACACAGGTCTAATCTTTGGGGGTCTAAGCAAAGTGAAGCGGTGAAGGACATACAATTGGGATAAACAATTGGAACATGTGTATTTCAGGTGGATAGACTCTTTTTAGGGGTCAGAAGGTAAATAAGCATGTCTTAAAGGAAAATGCAACTTCTACCTATAACGCCCTTAAGAAATCAAGTTGTAATTCTGACCAAATGGGATGGGTTAGAAAATTTCAGTGAAAATTTTGACAAACCAACCATGGGAGATGGTGGAGATATGTGTCCTTGAGCTCCATGAAAATTTTTAGGTCCTGATGAATTCATTTGAGCAAGTTATTCAAGTGTTTACAAGACTAGGTTTTCGAAAGGCTCATTCGGACCACCCGGAATTCTTAAGTGTCAAACTAAATTATACAATAGTGCTAAAATAATTCATAACAGAATTTTTTGTATTAAATTATATTATAATTTACTTGTAAAAATATTTAATCAAACGGGGGTGTATTTAAGAAATTAACTTCATGTTTCGAGCATGTTTTTCTTATTTTTAAGCATGTGATGGAATCGTTAGAAGAAAAAAATTGTGTTTGGACTCAAATCCTCTATGTGATAAATCCTATTGCCTCTAGTTCATTATTTATGATGTTTCCAATTTTCACAAGGTGTTGAAATAGGTTGAGAATCCCGAGGATGCATATAAGGCTTAGTCATGGGCCTCAAGTCAAACCATTCTTCATGTGCAATCACCATTGGCCGTAAATTTGAGTTATCTTTTTTTACAAGGAGAGTTTATGGATTACATGATTCCACTTGAACATATTGGAATTCTTATTTTCAAGTTTTAGGGACTTGTGTAACATGTTAGTATAAACAATGGTGAAGGAAATGCTTAAGCATGAATGTTCTTATCTTTCCGATACAAGCCTAGCAAATTGAGCTAAGTATGCTAAAGTGACAGGTTCCATAAACATTGAGAAATGATCCATAGTGACCTATTCATCCTCCAAAATGAATTTTATATTCTCTTCAAGCACACAAGACAAGTTATAAGTTTATTGTTACTACAATGGCAGGTTTCATGGCACTATAGACTTTGTATTTTTGTAGTGGGAGTGTTACGAGTCTTTTTAAGGTGTAATAAAGGTTAAATAGAATAGAATTTTGTCTCACAACTCTTGGTCATTCAAATTTTTTGAATTCCATTCAAATTCATGGAAGATACTGGCCAATGAGTACTCTTGGACACTCACACAGTGCACAAACCATGTTCTAGGGTTTTAAAATTTTCTTTTGTTTGAAACTCATACAAAGAACCAGCCAAAATTTGATTTTTTTCATAGAAATATCTATGGAACATTTATGCACCTATTGCAAAATTTTGGAAGTGAGTTCATCACATTTTGAATGAGAATTTATTTTCAATTAATCTTCACAATCATTTTTAACAACAAAACAAGCTTTTATCAAATTTCACAACAAAATCTTGCAAACAAATATTTGGGTCTTGTTGATTTAAGTCTCATAGGGATTGAACAACTATTGGAGATAATTTTAGTGTTTTAACATGTTTCATTTGATGTACGTAAAAAAATTCTTCTATAGTAGTCTATATTACTCCATACCCATGCGAAGGAAGATCTAAATACATCAAGTGATAGTTATGATTATTAGTAATGTTATTAAGCATCTTGCAGAGAAAATTTGGCCTATGTAACGGTGATAGAAGTTATAATGGGTGAAAGGATCGATTTTACTACACAAATAGATCTTTCTCATCTTTAACTACTTGTCAAGAGTATCTCTCAACTTGTGAAGTGGACTGAATGAGAATCTTAAACAGGTGAAACCTTGTTATTTCTTACAACAAGAGGAGTCTTGACAAAGTGTATAAATGTTATTCTCATGCACTATGACTATGTTTCAGCTTCAATTGACGTGTTAAGTGCATAGAAGATTTAACAAAGTCTAAAGGACATGTGGAAGAAAAAGTTAAAGTGGAGTTGAAGAGTAGGAAGTTTGGGAAAAAGGAGCTCAAGCAAGCAAGAACATGAAAAGGAAAAGGAAAAGAAGTAAAAATATTGCCTTGTATGTTGTAGCTTGAGAAATAGAGAAGGGAATAGGAAAAATATAGTTTGAAGAAAAAGAAGATGAAAATTCTATAACAATATTTCTATAATCGATACAAGAATGTAATCCTTCAATTAGCTCAAGAGAAGGAGATGAAGAGGTTTTCTTGGGTCAAACAAAGTAATTCGAAAGTCAAGAGTCTTGTGAATTTTAAAGGTAAAGTGAGGATTTTAATGCCCCCTTCTGTGTTGATATTTGTACTTGCTTATTTGACTGCAGTTTGCAAACATCGATAGGTGATTCATGTCCTGAGTTAGGGTACTCTTTTGAATTGTTAATCAAGTTTGTTGTAGATGATATGATTTACCTTCTGAATCTGATGTAAATCATACTTTGGAAAAATTGTACTAACATTGAATGATTATAATGTACTCCCTATGATGAGTTTTGAAGCACAATATGTGAATCCAAGTAATATGAGGTAGATGCGATCTTATGGGGCTACAGGTAAGTTACCTAAGTAACAATATTAAACTTGTTCCTTAGTCTATTGCAGTTTTATGTTACGAATGGTCATGCCTTGGATCAATTTCAGTGATCCAATGCGTACCTATGATCGTTAGGTAATTACGATCATTGTTGCAAAGTAAATTGGACTTCATTACATTTTTGACATGTCATCTTATTCAGACGTAAATGCATATAAGATTTTTGTGGTAGTTTGAAACACCTTGTGAGAACACTCATACTATAGATTAATCATATTTTGATTGAAGGAATTATTTTTTTATGATGCTCTTGTTTAAATAGCTCCAAGGATTATGGAAACCTAATCTAAGATGAAGGTTAATTACCCAGGACCTAATAATATTCCAGCTAATTGGGATATATAGATCATTAACCTAATCTATGTTTAAATGCATTTTTTTGGGACCTAATCTCTAAACTATCCTAAGGAATTTAATAATGATCTAACCAAGGATACATCGACCCAACCTGAGACTTAACCTTTGGAAAACCATGGTTGGACTTGGCATTGCGTGGAAGAGTTAAGTGGAGGTGCCAATCCTTAGGGTACTTGAAGATTTAAATGTTGAATTTAATGAAACTAACCACTAACTCAGCCATCTTTGGCAGCGACCCAGTCAGAAATAGTTTACATATTAGCCAAAATGAGTAAAACACTTGGAATAAGATGTTTTATATTCAAATGTTTTGTTAATTCTAATTTTGAATGGGTGGTTGGCAGGTTTTGGGTAGGCCTAGTATTTGATGGTCACCCCTACCTGTCAAAAGGAAATTTCATGACGGTTTCATGATATAGTTACCTTTCAATTTACATTTTTAGTAAAATTTTAAATTGTCAAAAAATCTTAATTGATATATATCATTTTTAAATAATTTTAGGATGATAAATATATTTATAAATTAAATTTAGTAATTAAATTATAAACTCATTAAATGAGATGTGATAAATCCAATTTTTCTTGTGGGTATTGTAAAACAAAAATTCAGATGTTAAAATGAGAAGGGAAGTTTACCAACTTAAAGATTTTCCTTCTCTAATTTTTCGGTATTTTATTATTGAGCGATGACTCTGACTGGATGAATAATCCTATAACAATAGGCTAGTAAAGAAGAAGAATAGTAAATTATGAGAGCATAAACAATCGTGGTAGCAAGGCCTATAATCTATCATGATTCCCAACTATGAAGCACTCAATGCCAATGATAAACCTCTTATCATTGTTGCCATTAACAACAGCAACTGATGAATTGTAATTTTATATTTTTGAATAACAAAAAATATTGATTTCAAGGAGGGCATTTTTCAAAAATATATCTAAAAACCCAAGCCATTTTTTACCATGACAAGTTTCGAAGGAAATACCCTTGATTTCAGTCCAGCTTCGAAGTTGTTGAAAAGAAAGGACATATGCAATCTAAATCTGTGATTTGTCGATAAACATGTATGTCTGCAAGGCTTAATCAACCAATTCTTCCGTGGTGGCAAAAATGATACTGGAAAAGATCTCAGGTATTTAGAAATATTGGTTCATGTTCTTGTTCAGAGATAAAAAAGTTGCCTTCAAGAGTAGATGATGAGATGAATATGTCACATAAATATCTTTATATATTTTGTAAAACCCAACTGAAATATCTTTATCTACTCTACTGAAGGCCCAATTTTTCCTCTAGTTTACAGTCCTTGCTTCCAGAAAAATGAAATTGTAATATGTAATAATTCTATGTTATTCAAAATAATAATCATGTACCTGTATTGATGTCTGTATCTCAAGCTTCTTCTTGGATGTATGTAACAAGATTCCTTAAATTTTCCTACAGCAATAAAAATTTGAATTGAAACTTACATACAATTTAAATTCAAAATTGTAGATTGCAATTGGTAATGACAAAATGAAAATAAATACGATCGCAATATCATTGAAATTAGAAACTTATATGTTTTTAGAAAAAAACAAAGACAACATGTGAACTCCGAGTTTAATAAATTCATTATTCACGAAACTTATTTTAGTTTCTAAATTTAAATTGGGAATTATTAAAAATCATTATCAATATGATTTATAGAATATTTGTAAAATGAATAAAATCCAATCCACTTTCATATATATATATATATATATATAGTAATATACCTTATATATCATATTTGACTATTATGAATTTTTATGGTTCTTAGATAATATAAACTTGCTGAAATATAGTTTTATTAAAAAATTCTTGGCTAAATTGATGGGTTTGTTTTTATTAAATTGTAATTTACGGTTGAAATACCAAAAACGGTCTATAAACCATAAAATTCTAGGTCCTGGGTGGTGGCATGAAGGAAGGAAGAACTGAAAAACATGTGGGAAGATGAAGGACCATTCGGATCTGTCCTTTTCACCGCATAGTAATTCATTGCAATTTATTTGAGATTCGGTGACTTTACCCATGCAAAACCCAAGTGCACGTTTCACATTTAGAATTATTTAGATAGTTGCGGTGCTCGGGAGGCATGGGTTCCCCACAAGATAATCACATTGTTTCACCATTACAGCAAACAAGTCTCCAATCGGATCAGTTACATTTTCCACTTATTCCCAACCCGTGTGTCAAATCGTGGCACCTTGAACATATCTTGGAAGTCCAAAGAAAGCATAATGACAGAGGAAGTTTTTGGATGTTGCAGGTAAAAATGGTCTGGTAGACATGTTTGCAAAGGTTTGTGGATTCAATCAACCATGCATATGAGGATAAACTTGTCTCTCTAATTTATCCTCATTTTTACTTTTACAAATTGATTGGTATGAATTTTTGTTTTTACCTTAAGAGGGTTTTATTTTCTGTGAGAGGGAAGGAAACTACTACTACCATTATTTTATGCAAAAATGAGGAGGAGGAGTTGCTTCATTCGAAGTAACGTCTAGTTGTAGTGATTTTACTTACATGCACATATGTTGTGTACACTACAACCTTGGTAGCACCGTTCTCACTATAAATGACAATTATCCCTTCATTAACCCCTACTCTTTTATCTTTTATCTTAAGTAGTAATTGATTTATAAAAAGTGTTGAAAGATCCATTTCCTTCATTTCCACTTATTGTCTCTACAATATTTATCCCTTTCACCCTCCCTCCATGTGGAACAAATTGTTTGTTGCAGTCATGGGAGACTAGTGAAGTATTTAAAAATGAATAAGGGAATACAAGGGGACTTTGGTCGAGATATTATGAAATATATTGAACAACTATTGTTTATGTCATGGGTGTAGAGGAAGACCACATAATGGCTCCAACCATTGGTGGCAAAAATGACACTCCCCCAAGCCGACTATCATCCATACATTGTGGAACCTATTGTCGGAAACAATATATTTTGGTGTTGGCTTTCGGGTAAAATGTAGAGAGACAAAAGAAATTTTTGTAATCAAGAAGGTTCTCCTAGACAAGTGATAAATAAAAAATCTCTAGTAGTGTTGAGGTGTTCGCTCGCATTAATCATATGTATGATCTCATGTATGTCGAGCATGCATTCTCCCACTCGTATGTGGGCGAGGGTATGGAAGAAGGAGAATATTATGATGCTCGTAAGGATCTGGATGCTATGGAGAATGAATAATAAAAATTCTACCTAATGATGTTTTGTCGACCAAGGTCCATGGCAAAAATGTCCTAGCTGATGTCTCATGTTTAGAATAAAATAGGTATGGATTTTCCCTGCTCTCTTGCTCTAATTTCCACTTTCATCATTTCTTACAATTTGATATTAAATGTTGATTATTAGGAAATGTAACCCCAAACAATGATAAAACTTTACTTCTTTTGGAATTTTCAAATGTGTGTATATATATATATGTGTGTGTGTGTATATATATATATATATATATATATATATATATATATATATATATATATATATATATATATATATATATATATATATATATATATTTGACCTTGAAAGTGACGCGCATGGAACGCCACACCCAAGTATACAAAAACCCGAAATTCCTAAAATAACCCCTATTAACGTGGGAAACCATGCATTAACTTAGACAAGTCATTTTAATTTATTTAATGTCCTTGCAAGTCGAATTTCAAATCCCACTTAGCTTGATGATCACTTGTGTGACATGTTCATTTTAATAAGACAGGTCGGTTTCATCCTACAATTGTTGCTAGTTTGAGCGAAACTCAAAACCACTACCACTTACCTCTAGATTTCCAAGGAGAGAAATCATAACCCACCTTCATTTCAATGAAAACACCTTTGGAAACTAATTTTACAAGTGGGTTTTGGGGCCTGTTAGCTAAATTTCACATCCAGGAAGATTCTTGCATTTTTGAATTCCATTTGGATTCGAATCTTCACCAAATGGAAAAGGGACTTAGCCAAAACAAAAATAAAACAACGAGGCCCACGGATGATGCTAAGTGTCCAACTGTCACAACTTCAAGAGTCAAAGGAGGGAGTAATGTCTTAGAAGCCCACAGGTTTCCACTTGGAGCTAACTACATAGGTCCCACCCAAATAGGGGTTTGACATTATATACATTTAGGTCCTTTACTCTCCCAAAGGAAAAAAATGGTATGCTTGCGAGAGGATGCCAAGTGTTGGAACAATGCATTCCCAAAACCCTAAAGGGAAACAAAATCTTAAGGATGTGCGGGCTTCCCACGTGGATCTCACAAGAAATGGACTCCAGGTTTAAAGTAGGTCACAAAAGGTGACAAGCCATGTATCACGTATGAGTGATTATGAGACTTATCTGTAAGATTTAAATGCTCAAGACTTTTTCAAAATATCAGAGGTGAAGGGTCATCTAGCTTGTCATTTTAGTAGTGAATTAATGTGTAGCCCCATGTGAAGAGTGCCAACCTATGAAGACTCAAGTTATTCATCTGCATTCAAAGGGTCATTTCAGTATAGCGACAAAATATGCACCGTTTGAGTCATGAGGTTGGGAACCAATGCACAAGGGATCAAAATATCTAGTTATGTAATAAAGAGCCGAAGGGATGTTCCTCAAAAGGTGAGTCCATCTCAAAGGAGTCAGTTGCAGGATAGTTAAAGATGCATTAAATAGGCATGGCTCTCACCCTTTAGAAGGGGAAATAATGGGAAAGTGTGAGAAATATCTTGAGAAATATGTTCCTATCACTTCACTCCATTTATCATAATTAAAAGTAGTTGGAAAGGAGTAAAGGAGGGCTTCTTATCTTCTCTTCCTCCTCCTATATATATTGTATGCAAAATAGTTAGAGAGAGAGAGAATATTTAGAGATAAATTATGGGAGTCAGTCAATTTTATTCTTTGTCTCAAGTCCCTCTTTTGTAAAAGACAGAGGTCTTGAAGCTCTAGCCTTCTTCTTGGGTTTTGTAACAACAATCTTACCTCTTTTCTAATGTAATACTATGCACAATTGTTGGAGTAATATATATGTCTGTGGTGCTTTCTGTTCATCATTTGCATATCTTTATTGTCTCTGATCACCTTTATTTTCATGTAGAAATTGTGCATCTTCCAATGTTGTTGCTATCTTTGAAGTTGTGCTTAAGTAGTTTGAGGTAGTGTTCTATGTGAATATTTTCTGACCTGTGGTGCAATTTCACCACCCTTTTCAATCATTCACCATTTCCCTTTTTCAGACAGTTGTGGTCTCGATTGATCTCTTAGAAGGATCATTTGGCACATCGCCCCCTTTAAATTCATGTTTTGTTTCATTTTTCTAACCCTCATCTCACACAAAAATAAGAGCCAACTTCTTTAAAATATGGAGGTATCCTTAGGGTGCACGTCCCACTAACCTAAGGATTCCCATGACTCTGATGGTCCAATCCGCCAAGGATGATCGTCAACATTTTTCCTAGCATGCCCGGTGGGATGACTCAGAGTGGTATTTTATCATGGCATCAACTCAGTCTATTCTTGATAAAGTTCAAACTTCAATGAAGATAGTTGTAGAGCACATCCAGTGACTCCACATGGTCTGGAAAAATCATTACAAAGGCTCGCATACCTCCCTCTCATCCATTTCCACTCATCTTTCTTTCCATGTCTTCCATTTCTCTTCATCCTATGAAGTTGTGTAATCATGACTTCATTACCACCAAGGGATCATCCCCTTGTCCATCTCCAAGCCACCCATTCCACCCTTCCCCTTTCTTTGAGCAGCTATACCCCTCACACCAGAAAGCAATGGCTCTAAATCCAAAAGAAGAGGAGCATATGGTGAGAAGTGATACAAACTCAGGAGGTTAATATCACAAGTCGAAAGCGAAGAGAGGCTACATAATTTTCCTATGTTTTCCTCCCCACAAAGCAGCTCCCCTGGAAAAGTTTTTATCAACGGGATTCATATTGCAAGATGAAGCCACATATGATGGAGAATTTACAGACTCAAAAACCATCATACAAAAGCATAAAGCTTTGACAGAGGAGGAAGAAGATAAGCTCGAGTGCTTATCAGATTTGGGGGGATGCCTCGATGAAGAAGGGCCTGTGGAAATAACAAACTTCGCCACTTCATCAACCCCGCAACAAAGGCAACCTTCCTCTCATAGCAACTCCCTAGGAATAGTCCTAGGGATCTAGAAAAAGTATTATTGAGAGATTTTTTATTTCAATCGAAGATCTTGGATTCACTGAAAAATCTTTTAAAAACAAGGAAGGAAAGGATAAGGATGACACCCTTTAGAGAAGCCTACAAAAATCCCCATTCCAAAAGATGCAATCTAGAACAATGGGCAGAAACAGAGATTCAAACCAACTCCCACCAAAGAATGGTCCTCCTCAAGACCAAGGGAAGACTCAACACCATTCATGCTCACTTTAGAGCATGAGGATAATTTTCAAGACCCCGAGGGTCAACTACAACACCTCCAACCAAGAGAGGAACATCTAAAGGAGGTATTCATTCTGTTCGTTGATACCATGGGTGGAAGAGTGAAAGGTAATTTTTCACTCTCATTACAGGCCATATCAATAGCTAAATTAATCGTATGGCCTCATTTCATAAGAAAAGGAAGCTATTTTTCCTTTCCTATTTTGGGTTTTGTTTAGCTTGTACCAAACCAATTAGATTAGGAGTAGGAGTAGATTTCTTTCAAGCAAAATAAGTGCTTGCACACACTCTGCATGACTCATTTGAGGCATGTATGTTTTGTATTTTGTATAGGCCCACACTTATATTACTCTATTAAGGAGGCACCAAATCCTATGAAGACTCGACTCGATGAAGAATTCATAGTTGGATGAGGCGGTTGCAAGCTTCACTTCGAGCAAATGCAGAGCAACTAAAATCAGTCAGAAGATTTTATTGGCTATTTTTTCAATTTTATACTCTCAAAAAATAAATTACAATTTTTATTATGAGAGTAGGAAGGTGCAAGAATCGATCGTACTATGAAGGCTCTAGAAAACCCAAAATTGGTACAGTCCAAATTCAAAGTGGCTTCAAAGCATAGTTCCAGACCAAATTGATAGCGAGAGATTGTGGGTTATTTCCATTTAGTAGGCTAATGGTCCTAGTGAGTTGCTAGAATGTTATCTAAATTCCACAACCAGGAAGATTCCTGCATTTTTGAAGCCCATTCGAAGTCAAATCTTCGCCAAATGGAAAAGGGACTTAGCCAAAAGAAAAAGAAAACAACGGCTCGTAACCCATGCAAAGTGCCCAACCGTCTCAACTTCAAGAGTCAAAGGAGGAAGTAAATTCTCATAAGCCCATGGGAGTTTCCACATGGATATAACTACAAAGGTCCCACCAAAAAGGGGTTTGACATTATATACAGTGGGGTCATTTACTTGCCCAAAGGAACAAAACGGTATGCTTGCGGATGGTGCCAAGTGTCGGCACAACGTATTCCCAAAACCCCGAAGAGAGCATTAGAAATATTAAGGATTTGTGGGCTTCCCACATGGAGTGCAGAAAGAAATGGACTCCAGGTTTAAAGTAGGTCAAAAAGGTGACAAACCATGTATCACGTATGGGTGATTATGAGATTTATCTGTAAGATTTAAATGCTCTAGACCTTTTCAAAATATCAGAGAGGGTCATCTAGCTTTTCATTTTAGTAACGAAATTAATGCATAGCCCCATGTGAAGAGTGCCAACCTACAAAGACTCAAGTTATTCATCTGCATTCAAAGGGTCATTTCAATATAGTGACAAAATATGATCCGATTAAGTCATGAGGGCGGGAACCAATGCATAAGGGATAAAAATATATAGTTATGTAATAAAGAGTCAAAGGGATGTTCCTCAAAAGGCGAGTCCATCTCAAAGGATTCGGTTATAGGATAGTTAAAGATGCATTAAATAGGCATGAATCTCACCCTTTAGAAGGGGCAGATAATGGGAAAGTGTGAGAAAGATCTTGAGAAATATGTTCCTGTCACTTCACTCCATTTATCATAATTAAAAGCAGCCGAGAAAAAGGAGTAAAGGAGGGCTTCTTATCTTCTCTTCCTCCTATATATTTTACGCAAAAGAGATAGAGAGAGAGAATAGTTAGAGATAAATTCAGGAGTCTTTCGGTTTTCTTCTCTATCTCAAGTCCCTCTTTTGTAAAAGACAGGGGTCTTGAAGCTCTAGCCTTCTTCCTAGGTTTTGTAACAACAATCTTGCCTCTTTTCTAATGTAATATTGTGCACAATTGTTGGATATATATATATAGATATATATATATATATATATATATATATATATAGATATATATATATGTCTTGTCATGTTTTTGTTCATCATTTGCATATCTTTATTGTCTCTAATCACCTTTATTTTCAAATAGAAACTGTGCATCTTCCAATGTTGTTACTATCTTTGAAGTTGTGCTTAATTAGTTTGAGGTAGTGTTCTCTGTGAATCTTTTCTAACCTTGTGGTGCAATTTTGACAACCCTTTTTAGTTGTTCATTGTTTCCATTTTTAGACGATTCACGGTCTCAATTGATCTCTTAGAAGTATCATTTGGCACATCAGCCCCTTTAAATTCATGTTTTTTTCATTTTTCTAACTCTCATATCATACAATAGAGAACATCCAACTTCTTTAAAATCTGGAGGTCTCCTTAGGGTACACGTCCCACTAAGCTAGGGATTCCCATGAATTTGAAGGTCCAATCCACCAAGGATGATCATGAACAAGGCCCTCTCGGTCGTTTGTGCAACAAGATTTACTTGACGTAATTATGATAATCGGCCCCAAATTTCCTCTGTAACTTGAGCTCGAACATCGTAATTAACTTACATTAGAAATGATGAATTATCCATATATGGGGGAATAAGTAGGAATCATAAAACTTTGTGATTGAACTTGAAACGCAGTGTTTTGAGACCCGATTGTAAGAAATTTTGTTGTTTTGGATAGTTTCCTCAACCTTAGCTAGAATTTTTGTTTTGAGACTCGTTTGACTTCTAGCTAGGTGTGTAACCTTGTAATACCATGTCAATGCTATGTATAATTTTATTTGATATTTTATTTTGTATAAATGAATTTTGAAATGTATGGTTATTTTATCTCTCCTCCCTCTTCTCTCTCTAGAAATGACTATCATACATTGGTTGATTTGAAAATGTGAATGAATTTGGTAAGAACTTGGTTTGAAATCAAATGAAAATGGACATGAAATGCAAATGGTTATGATATATTGAATGCAAAGTAAAATGTCTCTTTACTTCCTCTTTCATCCCTAATTTATCTCTCTCTCTCTCTAGTACCAAAATGTTAAGTGCAAATGAAAGTGAAAGTGTGAATGCATGAGAAACAAACTTTGTCTTCTTCTTATCTTTCCCTACATCTCCTCTCTATTCTATCTAATTGAAATTTTTCGAAATGATGAATGTGTGGATTTATGCTCGAGTATAGGGGATTTCCATACCAAAGATTACTAGGAATGACGCAATGTTGGTTATAGGTACTCCGTATAAGATGGATAAAGAGTGTAATTTGTTCTAATCAATAAGATGTCATTGAAATATTGTACATTGAGTTGGGTTAAAATTTTTGTATATGACTGTATTAAAGAGAAAAAAAGGATTCAAATAGTGTGTTGAGAACCATTGTTCCTCTTTCTTTCTCATGTTCAAGAATTGTACCAGAAAAACTATGTGGGTTGTAACTCTTTTGTTTTATAGTTAACCTTTGAGTACTAGTAGGAGTGAAACATAAGGAATGTAGAACCAACTATTTTATGGAGATAAATGAGGAATTTAATCGAAAGTGTAAATGGTTAAAAAAAATAGAATGTGTTAAGTTCATTTGTCTTTAATGTGCTACTTATGATTTAGATGACCAAAGCAGTCATTTTCTATATTGTTATTTAGGTTCATACATAAATTCAAAAGTATGGTAGTAAATTATTATTATTAAACCATATTACTGAATTTAAAATTTTACCTTTGTTGTACCCTCCCTCTAAATCTAGTGGAACCCAGTTCGCAAAACTCTAAGTGGAATCCTAATGACAAAAGCGGAGTTAGTGAACTAGTTGTACTATGCGATAAAATATTGTTAATGATGTATTTAGTTCCCCAAAAATAAATGTTTCACCTTGACCACTAATAACATAACACCTTGGTCTTTTAAGAAGGTTGTATAGCATAAATATGTCCTCTAACCTTAAATGGATATGTAGTTGGGCATACACCATTAGGCGTGATTGGAATCAAACCAAACATTGGATGATTAAGGGGTTAACTTGTGCATAGAAATTGTACATAACTCTTATCAAACGAAATTGATTTAAAATATGTTGACTTAAGAGAAACGGGAAACTCGAACTTGGTCACGTAATCCCTTGATATGCCCTTTTGGCATTAAGAATAAAAGAAATTTCACATGTGGAATCGTGAAATGTAGAAACATGGGATCTTACCTTGAAAACAAATCACTTTTGGTTTGTGTGTAGTTATAATGCTTCCAATCATGTACTTCTTCAAGATGTTAGACAAGTACTTTCGTAACTCTTTTGTTATAAAGTGACACCAATAAGAGACCTAAGAAACAATGTAAATGAGATGAAAAACAAGAGTATATGTGATAATGGTTTAGGAAAAAAAATTCACTTGAAGTCCTTATGGTTGATTTAAGCATTGAATTTTTTTAAGAATGGATACAAATTTTTCTTCGTGGGACTAGGCATTTGAGCCAATGTCGAGTCCACTAAAAATAGAATAAAATAACAATTATGACGTCTAAATGCTTAATTGACTAAAACTAAATTTAGAATTCAAACAACCATAGTATGAGAAAAACATGTTTCTAATGGAAGGAAGTTTTATAGGAAAGGGAAAATTGAACTTTCACCTCCTTTGAATCATAATATTATTCCCCGTCAATTTCAATTTAGTTCCCTTCCATTATGAGGGTAAAATTAAATGTCAACTAAGAATAATTTGAGAAACAAACCTTTACCGTAAAAAAATTGATTTATTGGGAAACACATAATTGCTTGAAATTGACTTTAATTAACAAATGATCTATATATAATTAATGAAATTCAATAAAGTAATCAATCATGCATTTTTATTTAAAAACTATTTCCCTGCAAAGTAAAGTAATTGAAGATTGTAAATTAGGAAATTTTGAACATTATGTGTTTAATTCTCTTCAAAACTAAAAATTCATATAATGGAAACATAAATGTAATGAATATGTAAACCATAAAAATTCCATGTCGTGGAGTATGCCTACCAGGTATTTCTTACTATAATTTGGTCATTGTCTGGATTATGTCATTTTAGTATAACACTAATGGGCACCCTATGTTATCCTATTGTATGAGTGGGTTCATGTTTATATAAGTAATAAGTATCATATGTCTGGTTGATTTTCTCTACTTTGAGCACTTGTGGTGTTGTGTAGTGAGCAATTTGAGTAAAAAAATTATTCCAGTATTTTTACTATTCTAATTGTGTGTATAAAATGTGGGTGTTACACTTGGTATCAAAGTAGAGGTTCATGCTCTTGAACCTCCGAGACAGTTGGAGTTATGATGGTTTTCATGGTGATGATGGTGGATCTTGGAAGAGTAATGCGTTATAAGTGTGATGTGAACAATGTAGTAATTGTGATACTATGAATGCACGTGATATACATGTCATTAAGTGCGTACTTATTATCCTGTTGATGTCTTTGGAGATGAGAGTATTCTCTCTCCTTTTCCTAGATTCAATGAGGAATTCATGTGTCATGTACCCCACCTTGTTGTGTGTGAAATAAATTTTACTTGTGGATTACGAAGTGTTGGAGCATTTTTGCATTTTTTTATATGTAGGTGTGTTGATGTGTTATATGAAAAGATTGGTGTATAGTGAATTCTATTGTAAAGTGATGTCATCAACTTGTGTTTTGAAGAAACGTGTGTATCACCATATTGTATTGTAATTGACTATATGTTATAATGTTAGACATCATGTTCATAATAAGTATAATTCACGTAATATGTGATGGTTCATGTCGGATTTAGGGGCATATGATGAGTGTAATTCTACTAAACAAAGGAACCACATACAATATTTATAGGTACGTGAATAAACAAGAACCCCCTAAATGGATGGAGAAGTTACAAACAAGAAGGAGAGAATAATGGAATAGATAGGAACTAGTCTAATAATAAAAATTAAGTACATAGACTATGCTAACATTCCCCCTTATTACATTATTCTTGCAAATGTGACCTCTGAAGAGATCAAATTTAACTTTTCCAAGAGCCTTGGTGAGAATATCAGCTACTTGTGCTTCTGTAGGATAGTACTAGAGCTGAATGTGATGGTTCAAGACATGCTCTCGAATGAAATGACAATCAATTTCAATATGCTTTGTTCATTCATGAAAAACTGGATTCTACACGAGCTTCAACACACTTTGATTATCACAATAGAGAATAGGTGACTATTTTTCAAGAATTCCCATGTCATCCAAAATGTGACATAACCATATCACTTCACACATAGCTCCTCGTGCGGCGTGATATTTTACCTCTGTGGATGAGATAGAAACAACATTCTTCTTCTTGCTTATCCATGAGATGGTCCAGATCGAGATGAAATATGTATCCTATAGTTGACTTCCTGTCATCAATAAATCTAGCATGGTCCGAGTCGACGTATCCCTATAAGAAGAATTGATCATTCTTCTTATATTCTAGACCATAATCAAATGTTCCTCGGACATATCTCAATACATGCTTTGTTGTTATCCAGTGACATTACTTTGGCTCCTGCATGAACCTGGAAAGATAGCTATGAAAAAAGCATAGATCTGGTCTGGTATATGTCAAGTAGATGAGCCCTCCAATAATTTTCTTGTAGAGTGTAGCATCTACTTGAGGTGAGTCTTGGAATCTTGAAAGTTGCAAGCCTTTTTCCATGGGAGTGGATATAGGTTTACAATCAGACATTACTGTACTTTTCCAGGAGTGTCTTGGCATACTTTATCTGGGAGACAAAATGTGATGCTCCTTTTGCCATATTTCCAAGCCAAGACAATAATGTAGTAGCCCCAAATCTGTCATGTCGAAGGTTCTTTTGAGATCATTCTTCACAATATCAACTTGATCTTCTAAACTACCAGTGATCACAAGATCATCTACATATACAACAAGAATGAAAATTTCTTTTCCTACCTTATTTATATACAAATTTGAATATGAGGGGATACGAGTGAACCCATGCTACAAAAGGTGATCATTCGATCTTGATATACCATGCCCTTGGAGCTTGTTTCAGTCCATACAATGATTTGATGAGACGACATACCTTCTTAGGATGCTTTTCATCAACAAATCCTTCAGGTTGGGTCATGTACACTTCTTCTTTCAGATCACCATTTAGGAAAGCACTCTTGACATCCATCTATTGAAGTCTCCATCCTTTTTGTGCTGCTAGTGCACAAACAACTCTGATGGTCTTGATCTTTGCAGTGGGTGCAAAGGTTTCTTCATAGTCGATGCCCTCTTTCTGAGCATATCCTTTTTCTACAAGATGTGCTTTATGTTTTTCGATGGATCCATCTACCTTATATTTTGTCTTGAAAACCCATTTACAGCCTATGGGTTTCTTTCCTATAGGTAGATCAACAAGTTCCCATGTCTGATTTTTCATAAGTGAGTCATATTTTGTATCCATGGCTTCCTTCCACTAAGGTTGACTGAGTGCTTCATGAACATTTTTGGCTCGGAGCTATTAATCAGTGAACTCATGAGTGCAAATTTTACCTCATTTCTTGTTTGACTCCTTGTTTTGACTCCGGATGATGTATCTGGGAGTTGTTGCAAATGTGAGTCCTTGATGGTGCTTTGTACCCACTTTGGATGAGAACTTGGCTGCTTTTGAGAAGAACTGTGACATTGCCATGTGGATTGATGTGGAGTCACATTCTCCAGTTCTCCAAGGTCAAAAATAGCTCTCCTGGAAGCATTTATTTTCTCTGAGTAGTCTCCTCTAGCTCATCATCTGATTCGGAGACTAGTCGGTGAGAGGTGGTTGGAAGTGGATCTTTTGTTGATACTATTGAGTCAAAGGATGACTCATCACAAACCACATCCCGAATCTCGTATATTTTCTTTATCTCAGGATCCATGAGACGATACACCTTTGAGGTAGTGTTGTAGCCAAGTAGGATACATGGGAGTGTCTTTGGCTCTACCTTCTTTCTCTTCTAAGTTGGGACATGCATGTATGTTGTGCAACCAAATACTCACAAATGAGAAATTGATGGATTTCTACCACTCCATACCTCTTCTGCATTTTATTTTGTAGAATATTTTTCGGTGCCTGTTGAGAAGATATACAATTATCTATACTTGCTTCAGCCCAATAACATTCTTCTAGCTTTGTAGTTGATAGCATGCAGCGAGCCATCTCCATCACTGTGTGATTGCGACGCTCAACAATGCCATTCTGCTTGGGGTGTGTAGGAGCAGTTAGGTTTTTTTATGCCTTGTTGGTTCAGAATGCCAAGAACTTGTTTGATGTGAATTCCCCCTCGATCTAAGTGAAGTAGAAGAAGAGGTTGTCTGGTCTCTTTCACAACATGATGATAGAAGTTCTAGAAATGTTGAAGAGCCTCACTTTTCTTCTTCAGGAAAAACACCCACATCTTGTGGAGTGGTCATCCACGAACAATTTGAAAGTACTTGTATCCTGAAAATGAAGTAGGTAGAGGGCCATTTAGATCGGTATGAACTACCTCCAGACACTTCTTGGCATGGAAGGTGCTTTCTTGAAAAATGAATCCTGTGTTGTTTTCCTGCAAGATAGCTAGGTAAAAAGGCAAGGAACTAGACAATTTGGGTAGTCCATGGACCATTTCTTTTGAACTCATCTGATGTAATGAACTAACCAACAAGTGTCCATATCTAAAATGCCAGAGTGCAGTAGATTGTACTATTGATGCAGATAAAGCTATTACAAAAGATGAAACAATATCTAAAGAAAATAACTTATCTTTTAGAAATGCTCTAGCAATAATCTTACCTTGTCATGAGATCAAACATGATTTGATGCCATTTTGGACAAGAAATTCTACCTTCGGTGATGATTCAATAGTTGAGTTATTGACAGGAGGTTGCTAGTCAATCCAGGAACATATAGTACCTTTGTAAGTGTACATTTTCATGGTCCCAGAGGAATGGTGACTCTTCCTATTCCTTCTGCAATGTACTCTTTGTCATCGACTATCCGAACCCGATCACCAGTGGGTTGTTCATCTAGTGAATCAAACAATGCTTTTCACTCACGACATGTGCTTACTTGCACTGGAGTCTATCATCCAGACTCTCTTCATGGGCTATGAAGTTTGAGAGATAAGTACAAGATTCTTACCACAATGGGCTCCTTCTGATGTCTCCTCATCATATTCATCATCTTGTTGGGCTGCGAGATGCCCCTTGTGCTTTCTCCAATGGGGACATCGTTTGGAATTTTGAAAATCTTTATGCCTTGATGTGCTTGTTTGACTTGAAGACCCTTGTTTCAAGCTATTGTACTAGTAGTGATCAATGTCATGAGTGTTGGTTCTATAAATGTGACACCACCTCTTTGACTTTTGATCTTTCTTTGTTGTTTTTGTTGTGCTTGATTTGTCTTCTCTGGGGACCCTTCCGATTCTTCTAGCCACGGTATGGCTTTGAGAACAGGGCTTTATCCTAAGACTCCTCTTGGGATGAATTGATGGCCTCTTCCTACTGCAAAAAATTCATGAGTTCTTCGAATGCCATTGTTTGTTTAGAGACATTCAGTGTCATAAAAACACTCGGAATTGAGAAGGGAGTGCTCTCAAGGTGATCGACATGAGAAGTTTTTCATCCACCATTTCATTGAGTGCTAATAAATTTGATCATAGCTCAGCCACACAACGTAAGAACTCCTCAAATTTCTCATCTGAACCCATAGAGAGGGTGTGCAGCTTTGATTGAAGATGGAGGATCTTAGTCTATTTTTGGCTTCATAAATTGTTGCTAGCTTTTCCTAGGCCTCCTTTGGTTTCTTTGCATTCCAAACATGCGTTTTCACATCATCACGATACTGAGCATTATCAACATCAAGGCTTTGGCACTAGCCATCTCATACTTTATTAATTCATCAGGGGTGGGGAGCGGGCACAAGATCCAGTCATGATGCCCCATAATCCTTCAAACTAAAGGATTGCCTCATCTTGGTTTTCCAGGCCACAAAATTGGGCCCTTTAAGTAATTGAGCATCGGAGAGAGAGAAAATTTGGAGCAGACATCTCTTATATAAAAATAATAAATAATTAAAAAAACTTTTTATTTATTTATTTATTTCAAGAGATATTACAATTTTTTTACTCACTGATGTGAAGTATGAGCTTGGATATGCTCTCGATACTCACGTGTTGAGAGATGATGATGCTTGGTGGGGCATTCTTCTTCGTCTTCATAGTCGGCATCATACTCGGCTTCTAATTCTTCCCAAACTCACTTTTCTTGGCAGTTGACATCGAAAAGGAAATATTCAAGAAGTCCTTGTCAAACTAGCTTATCGAAGACTAGATTGCTGGTGTTCCAAAGCTTGTTTAGCAAAGAAAAGTAGAACCCGGAGCTCTCAGGAGATTCTTCATGGTGTTCTCTAGCTTTGGCGAGTTGATGTTCCAACTTTCAGCAGTGTTTATTGTGTTATTCACGCTATCAATCAAGTTATCTACACTCTACATTCAACGTAGTGTTGTAGAATCTCCACATTTTCTTTGGTAGAGTATCTTCTGCGTTGAAACTTACAGGTGCTTTTCTTGCTTCTAATGGATTCAAACTCCATGCAAGTATCACTAAAGACAAAATAAAATATATATATTGCTACGCAGAAATATGCACCATGTAACTCTCTCTCCAGTGTAGCACTTTCACGCGAGTTGAAGAATCCACCTTTTCACACTACACAACGACTTCATATCTTCCATGCAACACAATCCATACAAGTTTCACGTTGATGTCCACATATTGTAGAAGATTTTTTAATTTTAATGCAAAGAAGACTCCCTTTTCTCTACGCACTGAATGATTTTTCATGCTGCACAAATTCTCTTTTCTCCTTCACATGTGGGCCTATAGCAAGTCGCTTGTTATTTTCCTCCATGCAAGTGAATGATCTTCTCAAAAATACAACCACACATGCAGGAAATAAAATGAATTCAAAATTCTACACAACACAATAAAAATAACGTGCATTGATTTGCCTCCTCACATAGCTGAAAAAAAACTAAACACAATGTTGTAAATTTAGACTCCTACGTGCTAATTTCCATTTTCATGAATATACTTTGAATTAATTCCTCATGCCCAAATAATGCAGCCTCCTTCCATTGTCAACTCACACCAGGTGAGTAGGCCACTCTAACTTCTCCATGTTTTTTTATCACAAAGTTGATTTAGTTTCCTAGTGTCACCTCCATATAACAATCAGTGAGTCCAGATTTGCCAGTCTCTCATTCCACATGTAGTTAGGTTTACTTCCATGAGCTTGGCATTCAAAATTTGTTTGCTCCTTCACACACACTCGATACCAAACCAGTGAGGCAAAAATAAAGGAGAAAGAATAGAGATATGTTATCTCATATTATTCTACTAAACAAAGGAACCACATACAATATTTATAGGTACGGGAATAAACAAGACTCCCTTAAATGGATGGAGAGGTTACAAATAAGAAGGAGAGAATAATGGAATAGATAGAACAACTAGTCTAATAATAAAAATGAAAGGTGTATGTTGTGAGTGAGGAACTGTGTACCATTGACCATTCACTCAAGATGACCTTATGGAGATGGAAACCTGTACTCCTTTCTCTCTCCCTATATGGTTATCGTTCAACCTAAGTGTAGTTATGTCTATGTTAAGCCTTGTCGAAGAGGTGGAGGGATGATTCAGAAAGATATGATGATAGTTGTATTATTTGATATGTTATTTTACAAGTTGAGGGTCAATGTCCGAGTGCGATAAACTCGCTAAGTACCCATTTGGTGGCCATATAAGGCCTATAATGCTCGCATTTTCAACGTTTCAAACCAAATTAAGTCTTAAATAAATACTTGGGAAATTGTAGAAATTGTTTTTTAAGGGTTGTAAGGGTGTTAAACCCTAGAGTACATTTAATTAACTCCTACCAATAATTTTCTACATTACATTAGGTTGATCCAACCTAGATTAATAATTAAATATTATTAATCTATTTCTAAAGTTATTTCCGGTTATAATCTTCTAGCAATGCATCCATTAATTCCTTTGTTTAGTCTAAGTTTAATTCCTTTAATCAATTAATATCCATACTCCACACTTATAACATTTACCCTTGGTTAAATTAATCCCCTTAAGTCATTAGCTTTAATGTCCATTCACAATACCATTATTTAGTTACTATAGTTTAATTCCATTTAATTATTTACTAAACCATAATAAGAGGGTTACATTTTAACTTAAAACACTAAGGCCCTAAGTGGCCCCATTCACAAATTACACATACATTTAATTAAAACATATATTCCCATAAAATACCCTCACCTAAAAGTTTGTAGGATTGATTCCCTACCCTTAGATTGATTCATTTTAGGCCCTTAGATCTTAGGTTTTCATTCTAACCCTAATCATCCTTATGAATTCCTTTTAACCTTTTTCTTGCCCTAGTTTCCTCATTTGTTCTCTTTTCTTTTCTTTTTTTTGTAGGTTAGAGGAGAGGAAGCCATGAAAGTATGAGAGAAACCATGGAGGAATTTCCTCTAGGTTTTAGTATAGCAATGGAAGGAAAGATCCTTCCCCATTTGGCTCACTTATTTGTTTGCATAGATCTTATAGAGTGCAGTTATTTTCATTCATTTTATTGGAAGGATTCATCCTAAAATCTAGTTCAATTTGTTTAATGGCTCTCATTTTCTTGATTTAGATTTGGGAAAGAACCCATCTCAATGATCTAAGTGTATACACATTTATATACTTATATACATGAGTGTATATATGTATATACATGTATATATGCTTGTAGATCATTTGATCTACATTTTGTTCAAGTTTTAGCTCATTCAATCTACTGGTTTGGTCCAAAAAACATTTTTAAGGAATTACATCCACGCATAGGAGGCTGGTGTTGGTCCTTGATTTGGATGTGGAATGCATTGAATACCGAAACCAGGTTCATCTACCGCATCGGTTCTAGAAAATATGGAAAATTTTATAACTAGTGTATACATTCTTGGGTCATTTTACATTTTATCATAAATCCTGAGTTCTCTCGTTTTCCACAAAAAGTGAAATTTTCCACGTTTAAAATTGAAAGTGATATTTTTGTACAATTTCCAAATGACTTGTGCCAAGTAAGAGGAATGTCGAAGCTGAGGTAGTAGCTGATGTCGGTTACTCAAGATTTAGTATATAACAACTAACATGAGTACAAAATGGATATTTTTATATCTATTCATTTACATAAAATTTTTAACAGATAAGTAGAGTTCCACAATTATTGTATATGGTTTTCTAAGCATAAAATTGTATAATTAAGTTGGAAATGAATATTATAAAATTACTGAACACCATATAGTGACTAATGTCGGTATAGATTCTACCGATGTTGGTTAAGCCTAGCGTATCAATCACCGTGTGAGGTAGAATGTTCTAAACATGGGTATATATAAGAATATATAGCAATTGATTTATATATATCATTACACATATCAATATCTGAGTTTACTATTTTAAAACAAATTGCAACTATGAAAATCAATCAATACTCATTTCTTGATTAAAACACTAAATTTCTAAAAAAATTCCTTGCAATAAAATGTAGAAGTTTGGGTATAACATCAACTTCAATTCATTATTTTCACATATACTATTTGGAGAAAAATAAGATACAACACACTTAAATAAACTCCTTTTCCCATTTCAACAACATTATAACTTGCTAAATAGAATTACAAGGATTTATTTTAAAATGCAATAATTACAAGCCTTCTACTCTAAGTGGAAACAACATGAATTTTTTTTTACAAATGTAAAATAGGTCCAAGACAAATTTGAGCTCCACCATTTTTCTTCAACTTCAAGCACAACAACAAAGAAGGGGGAGTAGGCAACGCTCTCCACCCAACCAATAATCCAATGAGGAGAAGAAGCTATCCTCCTCATTGGCCCCCAAGCCCCAACCATAGAGCAATAAGAAATGGATACAACTAATGGAAAATTTCACAAATGCTTCCACAATACAACACACATGTTAACAATTGATCAACACACCCATGAGAAAACACCATAAAAATATCAAAGAATGTAACTTTTCCAAACAAGGCTTGAAAAACTCTAAGCCAATAGAGCAAGGAACTATGGGAAAATCACTTATGCCTCCCAATGGGATTAGTTTCCCACCTTGAAGCCTCCAAAACACAAAAACACACCCAAACAAGACTCTTATGCCTCCCTCAAATTCTCTTATGCCTCCCTCAATCTCTTATGCCTCCCACAATCTCTTATGCCTCCCTCAAATAAAACATATAAGATAAGTAAGCATTTTTCTTATCTAAAAGGTGGGGCACCCAACCCAAATCCCTCCAAAAATGTGCAACAATACTCTTATGCCTCCCTCCAAAAGATCCCCATAAACTTCTCCTACACTATACTTAAGGCCATACTACCTAATCCCAAAATATGCACACACACACACACACAACATTCATTTATTTACATACACACACATATATAAAAATAAATTTCATGGGTGAAGTTCCTACCTTGCCATTGCAAGAAACTTAATCCAAAATAAAAAATCTAAACTCGTTCCAAGATCAAGCCCAAATCCCAACAAGATCTAAGACTCATAAGTAAGCAACTCCAACTAAAACTCCAAAATAACCATGCACAAAAAATTGAAGTAACCCCAAAACCCTCAAATTAACTTTCATATATAGAAAAAGAGGAGAGGAGGGTGAGGTGGCTCCATGTAGGATGCAACATCACTTCTCCTTAACTCCACATTACTAAGTCAAACATCAAACTCAAGGTTAATAAATTGGTGGTTGAGGAAATGACAAGCCTCTTACACACACAAACTCTTACCCACACCTCTAAAGGACACAATTAAAAACTCATGTAAGAAAATGAAATAAATATCACATTTTACCTTAAAAATCACCTAATGGGGTCTATTTTTTACCCTTTAACTCGTAGGTATAGTTAGTAGATGAATTTAAGAGGTGTGGGACATGATTAACTTGTCCCATAAGCCTCCAAAAAAAGCCCCTAAGCCCAAATCCGAATTTGACATGCAAGGTTGAGTACACAACATTTAAACCTAAAACAATCCTCTCACATCCAAAATAAAATCAAGGACAATCTACCAAAATTAAATACCCCTTGGTCACATCCTAGATTATCTTAATAAACATGATTAATCAACATAAATAAGAGTATATTACTCAACAATAATGAAGTGAATTACATTACAAAATAAATCACATACTCCACAAATAATAAAAAGGAAAGGGGAAAACACACATATCTTATGGTCACAATTTGAGGTCATCCCCCATGGGAACCTCCTATCAACAACACACAACAATAAAACTGAACATAAAGATGCCATGGTGACCTTTGTTATATCTACCCAATATTCCACTATGATTGGTCTCATATCCCCCTTTTGTTTGTTGTGATACAATCACCTGTAAAAAGAAAACAATACCTCCTTTAGTCTCATGGCCGCATCAAATACATCAATAATAAAATACATGCACATCCATCAATAAGCATCATCATATAACGAAGTCATCATCCAAGATAAGAAATGCTATCATTTGTTCATCATTTCCAAAACATCTCAATTCTACCATTTCATCAATATCAATGAGATCGTAAGATTAGTTCAAACACCAAAACATAGTCAATACGATGGGAATTTAGAATATATATATATATAAAGATAATCAACACATCATCATCATCAATGTAAAATGTCTATCCATGCCTCTAAGAATCCATATAACCATAATATGAATCACAACATATCAATAGTCAGAATATCTCTACCATCTATCATCATGCTAAACCAAAATAACATAATAAAGTCCATGTCTATAGTCCATAGTAATCAAAATAAAAATATGATAAGTGTCGAAGAGGAGTGGGCACTACATCCCCCTCCCCTTAGACTCAAATTCCTCTTGGAAGTCACTGAAATAGGTGTTGAAACTGGGCCCGTAACAAGGTAGTGTCCTCCCATGTAGCTGAAGTCTTGTCATAAATATCCCATTGAATTCACACTGATCAATCTCACGGCCTCAAAGGTCGATGGTCCTATGATATATGATGCTCACGGGATCCATACTCACCTACCCCTACTCATTCACCTCCAATGTAGTCTAATGTAATACATGAGAAGGATCTGAAATGTATCTCCTAAGAATAGAAACATGGAACACATCATGCACATGAGACAAGCTTGTTAGCAAGAAGGATAAACGGTAGGCTAAAGGACCAATCCGCTCTAAGATCTCGAATGGACCCAAAAATCTAGGAGGTAGCTGAGAGCCTTTTCCATAATGGATGGGGATCTTATGAGATCGACATGAAGAAACATCTTCATGTCCATCTAATAACTTCGGTCAACTCTTCCCCTGATCTGCATCCTTCCTCTGTCTAGCTTATGCCTCTTCCAATCTTTGTTAGATCAAAACAACCTACTCCTCCATGCTTTATAACATAGCTGGCCTAAGAGATACTTTGTCCTCTAGTCCTGTCACAACTTTAAGGTGTCCTACACTCCCTATCATATAAATCTTGAAAAGGATCCATACCAATAGAAATCTAAAACTTGTTGTTGTAAGCGAACTCAACCGAGTACAAATATTCCTCTCATCTCGACTGATGATACATGATGTACATCTGAAGCATGCCATCTAAAATCTAGTTCACTGCGCTTCGGTCTGTCCATATGTCTCTAGGTGATAGGTTATGTTAAAGTTGATGCTTGTCCCAAGGGCATACTACATGGTAGTTAAGAAGTGTGATCTATATAAGGAATAAAAATCAAAAGGATCTTCTAAAGAATCTGTGCAGTCACATAATCTCATCCAAGTACATTCTAGCCACTGCACTATCTATATATGTGGTCATTACCAGAGAAAAATGAGCCACTTTTGTCAATCTATCTAGAGTTTACAATTTTTGTACTTTTTTGTGAAATGGGCAACTCAAAAATTTGTTATGATGGATGGTATTGATGAAGTGGACCTAACTAGGGAAAGCATTATAGTTTTATCATGTTTTCAATTGCAGAAATTGATTAGTTACATGTAATCTGTAACTATGTGTGTTGTTACAAAATGTAACACCTCACATAGCCTTTGTCATTCCATGTTCTTCTTCAAAGAAGGAAACACAAAATCCTTGAAGGACTAATGCATTACCTTGATGAAGGCGGGAATCACAATTTAGGTGAAATGCTAAATTTGGGAACAACAAACAAAGTTGTAGTTTACAAGAAAGAGAGTTCATTATTAAGTTACAGGTATTTCAAAACTCATTATTTCTGCATGTAAATACATTTAATTATGTGTTTGAGTTGTTTATTTCATTATACAATCAATATACATGTCATAAAGTTAAAGTATAAATAAAATACACAACTCAAGTACATAAAAATTAAATGTTATTTATTCATGAAGAAGTACAATATTTCCCACACAAGTCATGGGATGTAACTCATAACTACTGAAGAAAGAAATACATATGCATGAAATTAAAAGTAAAAGAGTATAGAAGAAACCCATCATTTCCTTGGGTTCTCTTCTGGTCTTCTTCACTTCAGCTCTAGCTCCATCTTTTACCCAACTCTCCTAGCGGTCACAATGTACCTGAAAAAGAAAAAAAGAAAGGCATCAATATTTGAGCTCAGGTTTAGTCTTTACCCATGTACTATCTAACTACATGCAGATGGATTTCTAAAAGCGAAGCATAAGGTAAATCATATACATATACACAATTGATAAGAGAAGTATTCTACATCAACACATATGATTCCCAAAATCATTCTAGAAAAGAAAGAGAAAAGAAAACTATGGAATATAAGAGAGGCCAAAAAGCCTAAATATTTTCTAACAATTTTCTTAAGTGTGCAGGTACATGTAGAAGATAAAAAATAGAAATATTTTGCAAAAATGATTACTGTACAAAAGGAAATACTTGCTGAAGGAATCTACATGGTAAAATTTATGAGTTGTTCTAGAAAAAGGAAAATGTAGACAAAAGATGTATAAAAGAAAGGCATTGGGACACTTGAATTAGAAGTGAGGAAGCAAGATACAAGTAATAGTTCTTTTAGAGAAAATTTTTCATCAAAACACAAAAATAAGCAAGGGTATCTTCCATATTTTGTTAACAACCTCTACAAGAACCCATGAAGAGGATAGTTACAGAGATACCACAAATGAAAAACTCTAAGGGTTTCAATGAAATATATAACCTCAAAGAAAATTTAAAAAGTGATCAAGGTAAGTGCAAAAAATAAAGGATATATCAGTCAAGTACAAATTCATGAGAACAAAAGCTATTATGAAGGGACATGATGGCATTTCTAGCTTAGAATCAAATCTAAAAGATCAAAGTATAATTGTAAAGAAACCTTCAAAGGCCTATTTCAGAATTCATAAAACAAGGAAAGTACACTCTTCAAAAGTTACAAGTGCAAGTACAAAATATTCAGTTATTAAAGATAAGTGCACATAAAAATCCAGTTTCAACATGTATATCAAAAGGATTAAAGTGACAAACACTCAAGGAAGATAGTAGGCTAATCAACACAACTATACAAGGAAGAGATATTACAACTTAGAGAACAACTTGTTATCATGTTACAACAACACTTGTATTGGATTATTATTCAAGAATAGGGGAATCAAATTGAGATGCCTTGCATAATGCAAATTAAGATCATAGGACTACAGGAACTCATTAACAATCCCAAGGTTTTGCTATGACTAACAAATACACTATCAATCTAACATTGCATTTTGAAGGTACATATTTCAAAAGAAATATACTTTATTACATGGCTTGGAGAACTACAGGGTATAGTTTCTAATCAAATACAATTGGAAAGAGATGCATGTTAAGAGATTCAAGCTTATCAATGGATTGGTTTGTGCATCAAAGCATATGAACTAATGGTTTGTGTAGGATACTTAGGAAAGGATACATTTCTTATAGAATATGAGGTGATGAGATAACTAAACAGTTTCACTAGATTGCAAATGCTCATAGCATCAAGGAGCTCCATATCTCATAAGATGGCCAACAAGAATTATTTTTTTATCTAAATCAATCACTTACAATGCATGAATAAAAGGCTACAGATCTCCATTCAAGATGTAGTGTTTAAGTTACAATAAATAACAAATTCAAAGTTAAAGATAGTCACAGGCCCAATACAAAATTGCAAGATGCAAGTCTCTTTGCTTACAAATGAGGGTAGTCCTACATTTAAGCACATCTTTTACTAGAATATCATAAAAGTAAGACATAAAGTTCCGAGCACTCAGAGAGAAACATAGTCAAAACATCAAAATTAGTAATAAAGAAGGGCCTAAGAATATTGTTCTCTCCTTCTCTCATTTTAAGAATAAATAACCTTCAAGGGCCTAAGAAAGTTAAAAGCTTTAGGTACAAGAAGTTCAACCAAACAATATTATCAAACTGAATTACAGATCAATTAGTTATATACTCATTATTTTACATCAGTCATTAGAGTATAACTCAGTATACAAGATCAACAAGATATAAGGCTCAAGAAAGATTCATAAATACATTCACATGTTCATAGGCAATATGGAATATTGACATCAAGGAAATAAGTGTTACGAAATAAAGCATCTTTTTCTCAAATATCTAAGAAAAGGTCCATATATAATCCTTGAAGTCAAAGATAATCAAGTTAACATACAGTATGTACAAAAAAGTGCATGAAGAAAGGCTATGAAAATGAAATAATTCAGCATATAGCCTTGAACTTAACAAATACTAGTACCAAATACTACTTTTAGAAAATCAGGTTTGCATCATGATTTAACAATGTAGTGAATAAAATGAGATTTAAAAACAATCTATTTTGGGAGCTAAACCAATCAAAGCATGTTAAGGATGGTACATTACCATAACATTCATGATATTAATAAATATACTGATGAGAGGGAAATAAAGAGTGAAGATTTATAATCGAGGATAACCAAACATGCCAATAAACTACTACTTATGTACAGAGAATGGTGAAGATATAAGTAATTGTAACCCTTGTCAACATTCAATCAAGAAAGTATAAAACTATACAAGTAAAGGATTTCAGTGCATGATTTTCAAGGTCCGTGAAGAATGCAAAGTTTTAGAACTAAATAAGCCATAGTTCATGAAACAATAATGCAACCAATATCCTAATAAATTGTTTGCAAAATATTGAATGATGGCTCGAAAGATAAATGGAAAAAAATTTCTTCACAGAAATAATAACTAAACTTTGCGAACAAATAACAATCCATACCCATTTCGTAAGACAAATCAAGAAAAATTTTTAGATAAAGGAGGTAAACAAATCATGCAAAAAACACATGCTATATTAAGAAAGGATTCTAAGCATCAGTTCAATTGAAAAATTACGCTAAAGCGTAATCCACTTTTGAGGAAATCATCTCATCAATATTAATAAAGCATGAAGCATAATCTTTGGTCAAAATAAAATTACAATTACCAAGAGAAGATAAAAGAAAATAACTATTATTATGGGTTATAACAAAAATTTTACAGTACAAAGACATAAAAGGTTTAACATATTTTCAAGAGGAACTCAAAATATAAACTTGGACTTGTAAGTTTTTGATCAATCTTTCAAAACCCTAAGAAGATCACAAATGCAAATGAAATTTGAAGTACCCAAATCAAATTTCAAACTCAAAGTTTCAAAGAACATTCACTAAATAAAAAATATTTCAAAGTTTTAGTCTTTAGAAAGTGAAAATGACGAGTTAAAGAATTCAAAATGGACAAACTCCATTAGAGGTCAAAGAAACCACAAGCTTACCTTCTTAACTCTCGGATGACATAGAGAAAATAATGAGCTTGAAGATTCCCCATAATAGTGGCTGACTATGAAGAAATCTAGCACAGAGCTTGAAAGGAGACAAAAGGAAAAAATGACAAGTGTTCGAAGTTACAGAAACCCACAGAGGCTCGAGAATCATAAACAATACTCCCATAGAGCTTAAAATGGAGAACCTTCATGCTCAGAATGTGCTATGCGTTTGAACATCAAAAAAGGAAGAAAAACTTCATGTTCGAACTTCACATAAGACGGTTTACATAGAAAACAAGCTCAAAATCATGCATCAAGCGAGGTCTTAAAAAAATTTTCCATGGGGGTTCACTGCCCTTTAACCAAATGATTGATGAATGAAGTGTTAGGTTTAATATTTTTACAAATTCTCAAAAACTAACTCATCATGATATTTTAAATCAACGATCTATATCAAAAGGGTATAGATCAAAGGACGGTATTCAATCAATGCCAAACCACACTCCAACCACCCAGCTTAGAGAGAGTATAAGATCGATGACTACATATCAAAAGCACATGAATCAATGGTCACAACTTAGATTACCAATTTATGGAAACTCCAAGCCTAACCAAAGTAAACCCTAATTCCACCAAAGTCAAAAGTACAAATCAAAAGGCCAAGATGCAATAGTCAAGGATGAAGATTTAATTACATTCAAACTACCCCCTCAATGCTAAGGATCGGAGGATCAATGGTGAGTGAATAAACATGTACGAAGATCAAAGGTGAGGATCAAAGAAACTCCAACCATCATATAATCAAACTGAACTAGAGTCAATAATTGCTATGTGTCCAGCTCAAGTAAAACCTAACTCGACCTGAGTTAGTAATTCCACTACCAAACATCATGATGGTTAAAACTAGTTGTCATTGAGGATAAACCCCATGGTTAAAAAAATATCATTACATTGACCATCGAAAAAGGTTTTAACCTTATGTTTATGCTTTGGAAAATCAAAATGAACATGATCAATATTGACTAAAGACCATGATAAAGGAGGAAAATAATTGAAAAGGATCTATTAATCAACTTCATTATTAAAAGAAATGATGTTATGTGATAATCAAATCAAAGTGCCGAGTATAATCAAAACCAAGGGTGATTAATAATCAAACCAATGTGTAATGATTTTTTAATCATATTATATGCCATGGTTAGGGAAAGCAATGAATGGAAGGTTGTCGATAGCATGGTGTAACATGGATTATGAAAATACTAAATTAGAATATTTCCAATCACATTAATTTTTGCACCAGTGGTCCCTACAATGGGAGAACTAGAGTTTAATGATTTTACTAAGTGAAAGGAACAAAGAATTATTTTCATTTGCACATGAGTCAATTTTACATGTGACCACAAGAAGACAAAGGAGATGTCAACATCAAAACTTGCAAGTGGACCTCATAGTAGATGGAATACATGAATGAATTTTTTTCAAAGTGTTGCAAGTAAAGTAATTATTTTTCTCACACGGAGGTTATTTTTGCATGTGCATCCAAGGGGAAAATTAAAGAGTGCTAAATTTATCATTGCAAGTGGATCAAATTGTAAGTGTCACATCAAGCACTAGAAGACAAAGATTGCATGCACATTGGAGGAGACTTACACAACAAGAAGGGCTATTATTAGCCAAATTATTCATCTTACTTTATTAAAAATAGATCAGTCAACTACAATTTGACTTAAATGTATTTTTGTAATCAAGGCTATTAATGCCTCATTGTATTAGCATGTCTATTTTTATTCCTTTATTTATTCATGATAAAGGAGTAAAATTAGCATGCATGGGCGAGTAAAAATTTTAGCCTATTTTTAGGATGGGATGGGTGAATAATCTTGCTATATATTGTGTGCAATTGCAAGGCATAGGGAGGACTTTTCGACATAGGAGTGCTAAAGAAAATTTGCCGTTTTTCTCTCGAATGAGAAGTAATTTATGCCTTTCCAATTATTTACAGTGGTGTGTATATCTATTAATTTTTGTTAATGTCAAATTCCTTGATTAATCATCTTACCTTGCTACAAAATTTAGTAATTTTTGCATAATATTAGTGTGCATGTTTATCTTACTATATTGTTGTGACTCATTCCCTCAATACACCAAGCATTTTTTTGGCTTAATATTACATGAAAACTATTGGTTCCTGTGCATCTAAAATTCATTCTCAAATTGATTGTGCATTTAATCATCAAAGCTCTCAAAAGTTTTGGTACATCACCCCATTTTCAATTCAGTTACAATCATCTTTTACCCTCAAAACCCTAAAAATTAGTTTAGGATACATCAAAAGGAATCGGCCTTGATACCGGAGACTCACCTCAACAATAGGTATACCCACAAACCTAAGGTGTTTCCATTATATCTATGAAAGAGAGAGATCCAAAGCAAGCTTAGAACACCTACATTCATCTCTCAACAGGGTGCACTTTCAAGAGATGACATTTTTTGGCATGCCCGGTGGGATAACGAATGAGATCTATAAATTACAACAATTTAAAGCAGATTTACAGTGAAAGAAAGTCACTTTTGGAGCAAAAACTGCATAAATTTATTATAAAGACCATGAGTACTTATTTGCGACTCTGTAAAGTTGATTTCAGACTAGTTTTGCAGCATGTTCCATGCCTAAAGTGATTACAAGATCATCTGTAAGAGGAATTCCTTCTAAGTTTATTTCTTTACCTTTGAATTCTCCAAGAAGAAGAAGATTTAGCAATACCTTACCTTATAATAGGCCTTGTTTTGGAAACCCTCCTCCTAATCTTCCTTCACCGTGTGTTCACCTCGTTATTCAAATCCCAGTTATTCCAATGACTATTCAACCACCTAGGAATTTTGTGACCTTTACTAATGACAACCCTTTAGTAATTCCAGATTTATCATGATATTCCTAATACTACCATGAAAATTTTACCTTCATTCATTGGTGAAAATCATATTACTCCCATAGAGCATAATAAAGACATTGCAGCTCTTTGTGCAATCCATAATATAACTTATGAAGATGTAGCTTTAAGACTTTTAGTTGCATCCTTTAAAGGAAAAGCCTTGTAATGGTATAGAACCTTAGAAATTGGGAGCATAAGAACTTGGGATGAGTTAGGTGAGAAATTACTCAAGCAATTTAAATATCATTCTGATCATTTATCCCTCATTGAGCAAGTTTGTCTACAATTAAAAGAACCCATCATGAATTTATGGCTAGTTTTAATATTCATTTTTCTCAAACTTTGGAAATAATTCTAGCTAGTGTTAAGTCTCAAGTGACCATGATTTTCTTTATTAACTTAGAGATTTAAACAATGAATATTTCTATAATGATTTAGTCTATGGGAGGAGATACTCTTCCAAAAGCTTATGATATTTCCATTAGGGCTAAAGGAAACCTTATTCAAGTGGGAAATTGGCACCAAGCCCTTCAATTCCTCTTATATCATATTTATCATTTATTCCACAACCTATTACCATTATAAAGCCCATTGTTTTAGCTCCATCGGATGATGTATTTAAGGCTCTATAGACTATCGGTAACAAATTGACATCAATTGAAAAAAATTGCTCATCATAGTATGCCTTATCATGCTCCTTATCGAGTAAAATCAACAAAGTCAATATAATGAATAACCTTATCAACAAAATTAGAATCATAGATCAGCCATATTAGCCAAGGCAATTTGACCCAAAAGACCCAAGACATCTAGTACTTTAGTCCCGATTAACATGGTCTCAAAATAATGGTGTCAACCTTGTAATCAACCTCATTCAACTACTAATTGTCCAAATACATTCCTAAATATAAGCCTTATTGCACAACCTCAACCTAGAAGCATTGTTCATGCCCCAAATGGAGGGTGGGCAGTAAGAACCTCATAATTAGAAAGCACCATAATAGAATCTAGTCAGCTTTGGAGAGGAAGATTTTATTGCAGTCACAACTAGGTATTAGGAAAAGGCTCGAGAGAGAGAGAATAACAACAAAACATACTTGTTCTGCCCACAGTCACTGATAAAATAGCAAGTGCAGAGTCAAAAATAGCTAACATTTTTGTTGTTCCTAAAAAATAGCAAGTCAGCTCAAAAAGACCAACAAAAATAATTGCTGCCTGATCCCAGAAGACTCTTCATACCTCAGATTTCAAAAGTTGTTGAAGAAAAGTCGGTTTTGCTAAATCTTATGCTAAAACGGTAGAAGTTGTTTCAAAAATGGTTTCTTCTTTTAACATTGTTGATGTAATGAAGAAGCATAATATTAATATTTCACTATGGGATGCTCTAAGTATTCTAGGACAATAGGATTTACTTTCTCACAAGCTTGCTAAGCTACAGATTTCATCAAAAACAACAGAAAAGGAAGCCCAGAAAGTAGACATGGTCCTTGGAACAATGGAGCAAGACCACATTAAAGAGGTTAAATGGATGGTTCAAAAGGTCTTAAATGCTCACGATATATAAAAATCCACAACTCTTTTCTCTATCTCGATTATTGGAGATCATTTAGTTCATAATTGCATGGTTACTTGATATGTAAGCAACACGATTATGCCAAAAGAAATTTTAGAAAAATGGGCTGCATTATGAGCCTATAGAAAAAGTGTGTTGCATAGCTAGATGAAAACGTGACCAACATAGTTGGCATTATCATAAATATGGAGTTTGTTGGTCCAAAATCATCGGGTGGACAGATCTATGGATAAATGAGCTAACAGTGTGTAGGGCATAGCCCTTCTTTGAGACAACAAAGCAAAACTAGTTTATTGCTATTCTACCAGCAGGAATCTGCGCAAGTCCTACAGTATTCTACCTTCAGGGGTTTGGGATCTCATCCCAGTTGGGGTATTTCTGACTGCAAAGAGAAGGGAATGAAGTGGGGAGAGGAGATAGGATAGATCTGAAGGGAGAAAAGAAATGAATTCCAAAGCAGAAAAGTCGGAGGGTTTATGTTTTGGGCTAGTAGTAAACAGAGCCAAACCTACTTGCATAAACGAACAAAGCAATACTGATGAACAAATGACAAAAATTAGAGATGGAACTAATAGATTTAACGCATAGATTTGACATAAGAAAGATCAGATGCCCATGACACACATATTGAGCACAAAGTCTTAATATTTGTATTATGTTTTCTTATGTTACAAAAGTACAAAGCCTTTTCTTCTTACTTCTTATTTTTCATCTAAAAGTGTCCACCGTGAATACAACAAATATTCAAGTATTTATAGAAGGAGAAGAGGAGACAAGGCAAAAGAAACCAACAAATAATTACAAAATATTTACAAAATATCTAAAAGTCAACTGTTGACTTTCGGGCAACTTGGTGGATAACAACATCTCATGGTGTAACATGGATGATGTCATCATTTGTGCCAACATAATTTTAAATATTACAAAAAGAAAGTCAAGAGGAGGAAGGCTATTCGTTGTCATCTCGTGGCTAGAAAGGAGTACCACCTTACCTTCGCCGAGAGGCACCGTGGAATTGGGTCGAGTACTCCATGAATTTTTTGATCATCAGTTGGAGTTGGTCCTATGCAGGACCCTTAGTGTGGTCGCCGATGACTTCACAAGTCTCCCGTTCATCTCTGAGTTTTTGGGGAGCTTAAAGTACTCATTACCTGCCTCCATCAGGTATCCCACAAAGTCATGGCAGGCTAGAAGGTTGTTGATGGATTCAGCGTCAAAAGTGGCTTCTGGCTCTAACCCTTGGGAGACGATCTCTTTGAAGATTTGAATAGTTTCATTTTTCTTCCTCAAGGTGAATGACAGAGTGAGAAAGCCCGAAACATCCTTAGGACAATTTGCTCCATTTGATGCATTACATCCAGGGCTTCCTCCTTGACCTTATCTATCTTCTCCAGGACAAATTCCATCTGATTGACTCGGTAGTCCAAAGCAACAAGGACTTTGTTGGGTGCTCTGGGGTGATCAAAGATGCCGAATTTAATTAAATCATCGACTGAGCAGTCGAGCATCTTCTGGAATGTCTCATGTTGCAACCTAGCATGGTCCAACTCTTCAGAGATAGGTCCTGTAATCACCTGGAGTTCCTTGTTCGCTCGACCAATGTTTTGATATAACTTGGTGAACTTGACGATTACTTCCTCACTATCTTTGAGGATCTAGTGTCTCCAGGCGGATACTGCCATGCCTTGTTCACCAATCTTGGTGTATTTGTTTATCTTATCCTGACTAAGGGCCTCAGGAGTCTCGGTGGCAGTTATAGGAGGTGCACTACCCATTTTCTGTAGGGCATGGAGAAGGTGTTTATTCTACTCTTTCGGTAGCCTCTTCTCTTCCTTTACTTCTTGAATATTCTTGGAAAGGGCATCCACCATGGATAGGGCCTCTCCTTGAAGGCTCTCGGATGACATTCTCATTGTGACCTACGTCATTGTATAATCTGTAGGTGACAGATCCTTTTTATCCTTTGTGGGATCGGGATAAGTGATCTCCATTACTCTTTCACCTGAGGCACTCTGAGAGAAGCGGGTTCGGCTTCTACTTCTTAGCCCCTTTTGTTGGGATGATAGAGAAGTCCATAGGTACAATGGGGACTTTCCTCTTGTGCTAGCTCAGGTGTTGGGAGATCCATGCTGGACTTAAGGGAGAAGAAGGAACGGCAAGAAGGAAGGAGGAGCAACTTGTTGGTCTGAAAATCTGTCGCTTGGGCAGATCTATGGATAAACGAGCCAACAGTGTGCAGGGCATAGCCCCTCTTTGAGTCAGCAAAGTGAAACTGGTTTATTGCTATTCTACCAGCAGGAATCTATGCAAGTCTCACAGATTCTGCCTTCGGGGGTTTGGGATCTCATCCCAGTGGGGTGTTTCCGACTGCGAAAAGAAAGGAAAGGAAGAGAGGAGGAAGAAGGAACAGGTCCGAAGGGAGAAAAGAAATGAATTCCAAAGCAGAAAGGTCAGAAGATTTATGTTTTTGGGTTGGTAGTAAACAGAGCCAAACCTACTTGCATAAATAAACAAAGCAATACTGATGATAAATAAATGACAATAAAATAGAAGCAGATCCAACAGAATAAACACACAGATCTAACATAAGAAAGATCTAATGTATATAACACAGGTATTCAACACAAAGTCTAAATATTGTATTACTAATTTGTTCTGTTACAAAAAGCTCAAAGTCTTTTTCTCCTTACTCCTATTTCTCATCTGAAAGATATTCATCCATCCCTCAACACAACAAGTGTTGGGGTATTTATAGAAGAAGAGGAGAAAAGAAGGCAAAAAGGAGCCAACAACTATTTACAAAGATATTTACAAAATATCTAAAAGTCATGTTGACTTTTTACAACTTGATGGATGACATCATCCCATGATGCAACATGGATGATGTCATCATTTGTGTCAACATACTTTAGACATTCCAACAAGAAAGTCGGAGAAGAGAGAGAAGAAGAAGAAGAAGAAGGAGGAGCAGCTACTCGTCATCATCATCCTGCGGCCGAAAGGGAGTAGCCTGCTTTTGATGCTGCTCAGGTGATGAGATATGGAACTGAGCGCGGTATTCCAAAAACTTGTTAATCATTGGCCCAAATTGATCCTGAGAAGGATCCTTGTGCAGTTCACTGATTGCCTCACAAGTCTCCCGCTCATCTATGAGCTTCTCTAGGAGTTTGGAATAATCCTTTTCCGCCTCAATGAGGAACCCGATGAAGTCCCTACAGTCGTGGGTTGTTGATAGATTCAATGTCAAATGTGACCTCTGGCCCTGTTCCTTGAGAAGCGATCTCCTTGAAGATCCGGATGGTTTCATCAGCTGACCTAAAGGTGAAGGAAGGAGTGAGCAACCCTGGAGACATGTTGAGAACAATTCGCTCCATTTGATGCATTGCATCCAGGGCTGCTTCCTTTACCTTGTCGATTTTTTCCAGAATAAATTCAAGCTGATCTATCCGATAGTCCAGAGTGGACATGGTTTTGTTGAGGGCCCTTGGATGGCCGAAGACACCGAACTTGACCAGATCTTCGACTGAACAGTCAAACATCTGTTGAAAGGTCTCGTGTTGGAGTCTAGCATGATCCAGCTCTTCTGATATGGGCCCCGCTAATGCTTGGAGTTCTTTGTTCACCTTTCTGATGCTCAGATACAAATGGACAAACTCGGTGATCACTCTTTCACTATCCTTGAGGATCTGGCTCCTCCAAGCAGAAACAGCCATACCTTGCTTGCCAATCTTTGCATATTTGTTGATTTTCTCCTGGCTGAGAAGCTCAGAAGTTTCGGCGGCAGTTGTGGGAGGTGCACTACCCATCTTCTGTAAGGCTTGGAGCAGATATTTGTTTTGCTCTTTTAGTAGCCTTTTCTCTTCTTTTGTTTCTTGAAGCTTTTGTGAGGGCGTCGACCGGAGAAAGAGCTTCCCCACAGAGACTTTCAAAAGATGTCCCCATTGTGACTTGGGTCATGGTAAAATCTATCGAGAGATAGATCCTTTTTCTCTTTAAGGGGATCGGGGTATGCAATTTCCATGATTCTCTCACTGCACACTTTTAAAGAAACGTGCAACAGGCTTTTGCTTCTTCGCCCCTTTGGCTGGGATCACTGAAAAGTCCATCGGAGTGATGGGAACTTTTCTCTTTTTTGCTCAGCTCCTGAGAGATCCAGGCTGGTCCTATGGAAGAAGGACCAGAAACAGAGAGGGGACAGCTGCAGTAGAAGAGGGGAAAAACGTGGAGACACGCGGTGGCGGCATTGAGAGAATAGCCGAAGAAGTGCCCACGAGAGGAAGGGAAATTGCAGCTGCGGAAGACATAGGAAGGGAAGGGAGCTCGGAGATGAGGGAAGAAATGGAGGAGGAAAGATCAGCGTGGGAAGAGAAGATAGATGAAGAAGCAGGGGAAAGAGTAGAAGAAGGGACAGAGGACATGACCAAAGGGATGGTCGCTTGAGTCACTCGAGGAGGGGAAGGAAGAGAAGAAGAAGGGATAGAAGGGACCTATGTTGTGGTAACAATGCCGACATCCTGAGTGGATGGGCCTATGGGACTATCCTCTGTTATTTCTTCCTCCAGAGTTATGACTTGTTCTGGCGCTGTGGAAGGAGGACTTTCGGGGGCTTCTTCCTGAATGGTGCTGGATTCACCTTCTACACCTTTGCCTTTAAGCTGCTTCTTGGATCATGGAGGTGCGTTACCTAGTGGGGAGGTAGTGAAATCAACCCCAGGTCGATTAGGCCGCTTCATTCGGCACTAGTGTTACGTCCTCCATCCGCAAAGTCTCCTTGACCCTTTCCTCGATTATCGAGAAGCTTTAGTTCTATCAATGGCGGAAAGGGCCAATCGTCCCCATCTGTATCATTATATACCTTGTCCACTTCATCTTCTATAGTCTGGTAGCCTTTGGGGACAATGATACTACCCCATATTGGATGATTTCTGCCAAGGCTAGGCGAGAATGATCCTTTCTTCTGAGCTCCACCTCATGGATGATATCAATGTAAATGTCCTCGATCTGAGGAACGTGGATTGGATCAAGCTTCGCTCTTGGCAGGCAGCTCCTTGGGTCGAAGGTAGGCCTGGCTGGGAAATCATGCTTCAAATTGAGTAACTCCAGCTCTGCGAACATTTCCTTCGCCTTGTGGTGGGTAGAGCATGTATATCGGCCCACTGTGAGGGGGAAAGGAGTTCCACCCTTCTTTCTTTTCAGGCATTTTTCGTGATATGTGATTAGCTGCCTTGACAGCTCCAGCAGAATCAGCTTAGGCCCAGCATACCTTGGTAGCCTGGTTGGCTCTCCCAAAAAGTTGGCAGCCCTCAGATAGGTGAATGTAGGAAATTGGGTGAACATGGCCCCCATTTCTCCGTGGCTGCCACTATGTTTTTGGTCGTACGACCATGAGTCAGATTTGGCCTCAATAGGCGAGATGATGTGATAAAAGAATGCATCGTTGATTTTGGCGAATTGGCGATGGTATTCTCCAGACTCGATTACTGATAATACTCATATATTTTGACACTGAGGCCAAACTCCACTTCGTCTTTGGCCCTGGATAATCCCTCTCGAACGACTGCAGCGTAGAACACGTAGGAGTTCATATGGAATACTCCCCAGTTGTCTTTGAATGTTGTAGCTGCTCGGAGATGGTGCTGCTTATGATTTCACCCAGTAAAAAAACGCTTGATCGGAAAATTCTTATTCATTGTCTCTAAGTAGCGCAAGCATCCATTTATGGAAGTAATGGGCGTCGAAAGCCCAAGACCACCTGCTCGGGAAGGTAATGGTATCGCTGAGCTCTTACGAGAAGTCAACTGCGGTGGATGATTTGGGGCCACCGGATTACCACCTTCTTGTTCTTCAAGTAGACTTCGTTCATTAGTTGCATACATTGATCTTCATTGTCTTCCCAGGCCTTGATGCACTCTGCTTGGCTGACGGCCACGAAGTGCCGGTGGTGAGGGATGCCAAGTATCATCTCAAAATGACGGGCAGTGAGGTTAATGACTACCTCGCCCTTACTGTTTTCGACACATCTTGTGTCTTTGTTGTAAGATTGAGGAAACCACCATCATAAATTCATTGTTGACTGTGCTGACGGGGATTCCTCTAGCGAAGTGCAGGGCACTACCTATCAATTTGTCCATCCATGGACTCCTTGTAACTTTCTGAGTTCTGGCCCAGAATTCCTCCATGTCGATATGCCCCAATTCTGAGTCTCTGACGTCCATGCTGCATTCGGCCTGTGACTCGGGCATTCTGACCCTTTGATATTTATACTTCATCTCTTCCTCAGTAAGCTTAGCCTTTCCTTTCGATTTGGTGGGTCTCTTGCTGGATGTAGACATATGTTCTTCTAAGTTTATCTGCTGATCTGCATGAAGAAGAAGCGAGACCCAATCCGAAAAGGTTGAATTAGCCATTTGATCTTCCATTGGAATGTTAGCAGAAGAAAGAGTTAGAGATTTTTAGGCTCGGGCGTAGGGCGCATGAAAATTACAGCTTACAGGGCTAAATAGGCAGGGCGCACGGGAGGAGGGTGTTGCAAAGGTTAAACTGGCGCTAAAGGCGCATGGCGCATGCATACTGCAGAGTGCATTTTAGTAAAGGGCGCATGAGAACATCGTGTTGCATGGAGACAGGATGCGCCAAAGGCGCATGGACTTTTCATGTTACATTGGGATTTGGTGCGCCCTTTGGCGCATGGGAAAAGTGTGTAACAGGGACTTTTCGTGCGCCAAAGGAAATATGGCGCGGCGCACGGAGGGTTTGCAAAACACGAATGTTACTGTAAGGAGAGATGCGCCTGCGCTTTTATGACTATACTTGGCGCAGATAAAGCTTGTGTTGCATAGATGTTGGGTGCGCCAAGGCGCATGGAAAGGCGATGCAGCACGGAAAGATGGTGCGCCAAAGGGGCGCAAGTTTAGCTTGTGCAGCATGTGGAAGAGGCGCGCCTTGAGGGCGTATGAAAACTTGATGCAACAAGCATGATGGGTGCGCCATTGGCGCGGGTTCTAGTTATGCTGCAGGGGGGACAGATGCGCCATGGGGCGCAACTATTTATAATGTTGCACGATGCGCTGGTGCGCCTAAGGGAAAACAGAGTTTTCATATGATTCAACTCTTCTTCCTTTCTTTCATTTCCAAGATTGGATGGGATATACAATGGTTCAAGCCAAAGGGGTTTTCAGACCAAGTTTTCAAATGACATCCTCTACCAGATCTAGCAGATCTAGAAAGAGGGGGCTAGCTCAACATATGTATATCAAAAACAAACCAGCAAGCACGAAGAACCAGAAAACAAATCGCAAGAAGGAGAAAAGAACCTCTTACCCGGATAAATAGCAAAAATCTGGAAAGCGGGTCCACAACGTGTTGAAAACGACGAGACAGCGGTGACGAGGCTCGCTCGGAAAAATCACGTGCTCAGCGAATAGTGAAAATGACATTTTGGGCGCGTAAACACATATATATAGGTTAGCTGGACATTAATGCGCCACCCACTTTTTGAAAAGTGCATGAAAACTACTGTCGACAGGAAAAAGCGTGCGCCCTTTGGCGCACCAAAGTGCCTGCCAACATGAAATTAAGCGCGCCTTTGGCGCACCAAAAGCAATGTCGACACGGGATTATGTGCGCCCTTTGGCGCACCAAAAAGGGGCGCAACAAACGTTGTGTTAACACGAAGGCGCATGCGCCTTGGCGCACGCAGGGAAGGCTCAACATACTTTGGTGCACCAAAAGGTGTGTTGACACTGAAAATCATGCGCCAAAGGCTTTAAAGGGGGCGCACCAAAAGTTGGTGTTACATAGCAATTTCATGCGCCCAGCCAAAAAAGGCTCAAAAGACTAAGTTCGAAAAACCAGATTTCCCGGGAAGGGATTTTACAACGTTTCGAACGCAAGGGATCCCTAACGAGGATCGGGACAAAAAAGATTGGTATGTTATCGGTAAAATTGCCCTTGTCAATTTTACGGGATAACAGCTGGCTCTTTCTGGGGACTATCCCTGAGCAAACTCGGGGGTAGAGAATCCCAGTTCTCATGTGCCTATCCATTGGGTAACAGAGTCAAAAACAAGGGCGACCGGAGGGGGAGCAAAAGAAACACACAACAAACCAAAAGCAAACACAAACACAAAGCAAAGCAAAAGCTGTACAAAGAAGAGAGCAAGCTCTACTTCTGAAGATCTTCGAATCTTTGCCCATTATAAGGAAGCGGGAGTTCGGTTCCATCCAGATATGAGAGATAGAAGCTATTCTCTCCATTGAGCTGCTTGATCTTGAAGGGCCCTCTCCACAGGGAATCAAAATTTCCATGCATGCCCTTTGGTTCTCTTCGCTTGTCCCACAAAAGGACGAGATCTCCCACTTGAAAATCTCTTTGCTTGGCCTTCTTATCAAAAAGCCTCTTAACTTGATTCTGATGTTCAGTGATCCTGTCGACCACCCTTACTCTCTTTTCTTCAAGTTCTGCCAGATACATGATTCTCTTTTCAAGAGAATTTTGGAAAGTTTCATCTTGATGACTCGTGCCAAGCGCAGAGCAGGAAGTTCCGCAGAAATGGGAAGTTCGGCATCAATGCCATATAACACTTGAAAAGGTGACATGCCGAGAGATCTCTTGGGAGTAATACGATCGGCCCACAAAGCGTCGTACAAAGACTTGTGCCACATTCGCTGATTCTCATCTACTAACTTCCGTATGATGGTCACCAAGTTCTTGTTATTCTTGGATTCCGCCCACCATTTCCCTGAGGGTAATAGTCTGAGGCGTGAGCCAAAGTTATCCCATATTCATAGAAAAACTAATAACTTCTCGTGAGGAGAAGTTAGAAGCATTATCAGCAATGATTTTGTTTGGAACGCCGAACCTGACAATGATATTTTCTTTAATGAAATTGCAAACCACCTCAGAAGTGGCATGCTTGACAGGTATGGCTTCCACCCACTTGGTGAAGTAATCCGTTGCTGTAAGGACATAGCTATGTCCGACACTCGATTGAGGATTGAGTGCACCAATAAAATCAATTCCCCATTGCCTGAATGGTTCATTGATAATGACCGGCCTTAGGGAAAGGAAGCTGAACTTGGCTTGCCGGCGAATTCTTGTGCAGGTTCACACTTCGCCACCCAGGTGGCTGTATCTTGAAAGAGCGTCGGCCAATAGTACCTGGCTCGAATGATCTTGTGTGCAGTTCACGGAGGAAGAGAAATGCCCTCCACAGGCTGAATTGTGAAAACTTTCCAGTAGTTTTACTTGCTGGGGTTTGTCAACACATCGCAAAAAGATGCCATCTATCCCACGTTTATATAAACCGTCATCCCAGATGACATATTTAGCCGCTCTGAGCTTTATAGTGCGCTTCTCCTTTGCAGTTAGGTGCATTGGGCATTCGCCGTAGGTAAGGAAGAAAGCGATGTTGGAGTACCACTCATCACTAGTTGCGACAAATAGAACCAGAGGCAGAGAATCAGGCTCTTCCTGCCGGTCCTGTGTTTCATCGGTGTAGTCACCCCTTTCATCAGGGTTTTCTGAATCTTTGTTTTCAGCCATTAGCTGACACAGGCCCTTGCCCCTTACCAGCTTGGTTGGTTTAATATCCAGGTCATACTCCTAGACCTTTGCGATCCAACTCCCTCGCAATATTCCTAATTCCTACTGAGTTAGAATTGATTTCACCGTGTCAGGGACCAGCACCACCGTATGCGAGTTTAGAATGTAATACCTGAAATTCTTCACTGCTTTGACAACGGCAAAGGCATGCTTTTCCAGTTGAGTCATCTTTAGTTCGTGAGGCTTGAGGGGAGAACTCATGAACGCGATTGGAGATTCAACATCCTCCGAGTTCTTTTGCATTAAGATTGCGGACACAGTATGCTCAGATGCGTAACTATACATGATGAAGTCCTTGGAGAAATTGGGACATACCAGGACTGGTGCATGAGCAACGGAAGCTTTTATTTCTTCAAATGAACTTTTCCCCTCTTCACTCCATTTGAAAGTTGGTGACCCCTTCATCATGTTCAATATGTGATGGGTCTTCTCAGCAAAGTCAGGAACAAAACGCCTGAGAAAGTTCACCTTTCCGAAGAAAGAATGAACACCAGTCTTGCTTGTAGGCAGAGTAAGGCTTTGAATAGCCTTAACTCTTTCGGCATCTATCTTTGTTCCTTCTTTGCTAACCACATGGCCTAGCAACTTCCCTTCCGTGACTCCAAAAACAGACTTTTTTGGGTTTAGGGAAATCCCATGTTCTCGGCACCTGGCCAACACTTGTTCCAAATGATCACAATGATCATTTCGTTTTTTAGAGAACACGGTTAAGTCATCTAGGTAAACCACGATGAATTTCCCCATCATCCCTTTGAATGCAAAATCCATGGCCCGCTGAAAAGTGGTGCCAGCATTTGTTATGCCGAAAGGCATCCTGCTGTAGGCAAATGTACCCCAAGGAGTAGTGAATGCTGTTTTAAACTGATCTTCAGGTGAAACTTCAATCTAATTGTAACCTGAAAAACCGTCGAGCATGGACAACATCTCTGATCCAGTTACTGCCTGCAGAACTTGATCCATTATCGGAAGAGGGTAGTTGTCTTTCAGCGAAGCTTGATTCAAATTTTGAAAGTCTACGCATATGCGTATCTCGCCATTTTTCTTGCGCACTGGCACAATATTTGCTACCCAAGTACTGTGATGGATAGGGAAGATGATTCTCGCATCCAGCATCTTCTGAATTTCGGCTTGGATGGTACCCAAATCTTGGGATTATAGTGCCTCTGCTTTTGGCGGAAGGCTTTGACATCTTCTTTCAATGGGATGTCATGCTGAACGTCCTTTGGCTTAAAGGACTTTAGATCGGCATAGGACCATGCCAATACATCCATATATTTTTTTGGCAACTTGAAAAATTTTCGCTTCTCCTCAGGTGTACAACATTTGCCAATGTTCATGAATTGTGGGTGTTCTATCGAACCTATATTGACCGGTTCGGTTTCTGGGGATGAGCTAGGGTCGTCCCGCTTCTTCTTTTTTACAAAACGGTCATGCCTGTCGAACAGGCGCTCCAGAGAAACCAGGCCTTTTGGAATTTTATTTCCCTTGAGCTGACATATGCCATCGTTCCCTTCAGATTCATCACCTTGATCGGTGACTGATTCACGGCAAGTGGAAGTAGACCCTTCAAAGTGCAATTCTTTAAAATTTTCAACCTTTTCCAGAAAGGAAATGAGTTGATTATCGTCGTTGAACACCTGCCAATGCTGAGAATTATCTGGCATGCTCGGGCGGAAAACCACCTCAATGGTGTACTTGTTCGTTTTCAAACCTGGGTGTGGGAGCATGAGAGATGCTGAAACGGCCAATGAATCAGCCATGTCATTTTGGGCTCTTGGAATCGCCTCTATTGAAAAAGCATCAAATTCTTCGATGCTGTCCCATACTGCATTACGGTAATGCCTGAGCCTTTCATTCTTTACTTGGTAAATCCTTTTGACTTGATTTACAACTAGCTCAGCATCACCTTGTACTTTTAGATTTTTAATTCCTCTTTCTTTTGCGGCTTGCATACCGAGTAAGAGAGATTCATACTCAGCAGTATTGTTAGTGTTGAAAAACTGCAATTTGAAAGAGAGAGGAATGACTTCTTCCTCAGGAGATATCAACACGGCCCCAGCGCCACATCCACTAGTTGCACAACTGCCATCGAATTGCAATGTCCAGATCTTATTAAGATCTCCTTCTTGAATGAGGACACCCGTTTTATCCGACTCGGTAGACAAGAAATAGTTTCCCATCCCGATGATTCAAAAGGATTTGAGCTTTGGGGTCCTCGTAACTAGTAACTAAGTACTTCTTTGTGATTCCGGCTCCAAAGTCTGCATTATGCCTTTGATCGAATTCTAGCTTTAGACTAGTCCATATGAATTTCCCCACCAACTTCGCTTGCAAAACTTCTTCCCAAAGAAAATTCCATAGGCTGCGGGAATGTCAAAGAACGAGGACCTCATTTTACTCTTTTATCCGGAAAGCTGCAAATGTAAATTGCGCGTCTTTGATTTGGCCAACCAACGGAACCTGCTTGGTTTCCAATGAATAACATCTGCCAAAAGGCTTGGTAAGAGTGAGGCCCAAAGCATGGGTGACTTTTGCCGGCATGACGTTATCAGAAGCCCCGGAATCAATTATGCAGTTACTCAACTTGTGTCCATTGATTAGGAGGGAGAGATAGAAAGGCTCTATCTTGCCTGACGCAGATGTTGAAGCAACATTTATGTGGGATTCAGGGGGAGTGGAAAGGATTCCTTTTGGGGAAACCTGATTAGATATAACAGCTTGACTTTGAATATATTTGGTCAATCTTACAAGCTGTTCGGGGTTTGACTGAAGGTACTCAGCTTCAGACATTTGGATCTTGGTCTTTTTTGCATGATCTATGATATCAAATGCGGCCAAGGGTTGCGTTGGTAAAGGAATGAGTCCCTCACCTCGCGATGATGGAATAGGATTGGTGGTCTTAGTAGGAATGTGAGAGGATTGATTTGGAGGAGAGATAGGGGGAAAAGATTTCCTTGTAAAAGATTTGTCAGGGAGTTGAGTAGGAAGAGGATTACCTCTTTTAGCAATGATCGGAGGCGCGTTTGACACGGCCTTCTCCTGCTGGACATGGGCAGCAACTTCCACTTCTTTTCCTTGTGAGCGAGTAAAAACAGCATATGATTGTCCGCTTGCATATCCCTGGGTACCCTCTTCTTCATCAGATTCTTCCTCCTCAAATTCCATATACCCAATAGTAGAGTCGCGCAAATCACTGGTTCATCGACATCTTGATCATCTTCACCCTGAGACGAAGGTTCTTCATAGTATACTGCTCTTCTTCTTCAATTTCAGCTAGAGCGTTGATTGGAGGAGCCTCAAGCACCAACCGCGGAGCAGCTGTAGGTAAGCACGGCCTTTGTGAAACATGGTTAGGAACAAAATTCCTCCGCGGAATATCCCGGTATGAGGAACTGGGAGAGGCCTGGGCCAACTGCTTCTTTAATGCAAGCAAGTCATTTGCCATCTTTTGAAAGGCTGGATCAGACAAAGTAGTGGGCGCAGGGCCCAAAGATTTAGGCTTGGCTGATTCCTTTTTTAATTCGCCAGATATTATCAGATTATCCTCTATTCGAATGGCAGCGGCTTGGGCGAGAATCAAGGTAGCCACTCGCTCCTGAAGGAGCAAGAAACTGACTTTCGAGCTCATAGCGTTTACGAAGAAACACTTTTGATTTTCCGGCGTCGGAAGCATGGCAACAGGGGACACGGTTGATTAGTGCATTGAATCGGGTGATAAAATCGCGCATGGTCTCATTTGCCTCCTTCTTCGTGAGTGATTCATGATAATAATGCAAATGCATCCTCTCGAAGGCTTGTAGACTGTCTTCGAAAGCATCCCGTAAGGTGGCCCAACTGGTGATAGATCCGGCCGGCAAATGCTGAAACCATTCAGCTGCAGGCCCTTGTAGGGTTTCCAGAAAAAGGCGAACCGACACATCTTCGTGAGTCACGTCCAAAATACTGCATGACATGATGAATGCAGATATGTGGGAATCCATGCTTTGATTTCCGCTCCCATCAAATTTAGGAAAATTCTTTCGATTTCCGTGAGGGAGCGCGTGAACTGGATGTGGTAAAGCCAAAGGACCCATCACGTTTCCCCATGGTACCGCCATCTAAAAAGCCGGAAAGAGAACACGAGCTGGAAGTGTGGTTCCACTGAGTAGCAAGGCACTACAAAGGGATGTGGATGCCCCCTGCAAAAGACTTTTTCTTCGTGAAGGTGAGACACTCCTGGATGACCGGCTAGCCGAGCTTAGCGCTGAAAAACGTGCCGGTGTCACGCTGAAATTGTGCCTCTGAAGCAGATCGAAAGTAGGATCAGCTTCTCCATGGGCTCTCCTGCTGCGCGTAAAAGGTTCACTCACCAGTGTACCTTCCAGATCTGCAATGTTACGGCGCAGATTTAAACTTTCTTTTTGGTTGTACTGGCTGATTTTCTGGTTTTTCTGATAAAAACCAGCAGCAAATACTTTCTAAATATTTAAAACTATCCTCTTCGGAAACCGATTGCGGTTAAATGACAAATAACAAATGAGGATAAGATGGCAGGAAAGATTAGTAAGCTGATTTTCGGATCTGACCTTGACTTTTTCCAGAGGGTTTCAAACTTTTAGCAAACAGTCAAAAACTCATATCTACGGCAAAATACTATTTTTTGTAAAAACTCAGTGAACTAAAGATCTTTAACTGGACCAGATCTATGACTCTCAGAAGAAAATTTTTCAATTTGAGCACTTTTGCAAATTTTTGGATTTTTAACAAAAAGTTCAGATTTGCAAACAGGCAGCAATCTTCTGATTTTTCTGATTTTTTAATCTTACCACCATCATAGATCTGACAGATCTATTCGTTCCCCAGCGGAGTCGCCAAAAACTGTTGGTCCGAAAATCTGTCGCTTGGGCAGATCTATGGATAAACGAGCCAACAGTGTGCAGGGCATAGCCCCTCTTTGAGTCAAGAAAGTGGCCGGTTTATTGCTATTCTACCAACAGGAATCTATGCAAGTCTCACATTCTACCTTTGGGGTTTGGGATCTCATCCCGTGGGGTGTTTCCGACTGCGAAAAGAAAGGAAAGGAAGAGAGGAGGAAGAAGGAACAGTCCGAAGGGAGAAAAGAAATGAATTCCAAAGCCAGAAAGGTCAGAAGATTTATGTTTTTGGGTTGGTAGTAAATAGAGCCAAACCTACTTGCATAAATAAACAAAGCAATACTGATGATAAATAAATGACAATAAAATAGAAGCAGATCCAACAGAATAAACACACAGATCTAACATAAGAAAGATCTAATGTATATAACACAGGTATTCAGCACAAAGTCTAAATATTGTATTACTAATTTGTTCTGTTACAAAAATCTCAAAGTCTTTTCTCCTTACTCCTATTTCTCATCTGAAAGATATTCATCCATCCCTCAACACAAGTGTTGGGGTATTTATAGAAGAAGAGGAGAAAGAAGGCAAAAAGGAGCCAACAACTATTTACAAAGATATTTACAAAATATCTAAAAGTCATGTTGACTTTTTACAACTTGATGGATGACATCATCCCATGATGCAACATGGATGATGTCATCATTTGTGTCAACATACTTTAGACATTCCAACAAGAAAGTCGGAGAAGAGAGAGAAGAAGAAGAAGAAGAAGAAGGAGCAGCTACTCGTCGTCATCATCCTGCGGCCGAAAGGGAGTAGCCTGCTTTTGATGCTGCTCAGGTGATGAGATATGGAACTGAGCGCGGTATTCCAAAAACTTGTTAATCATTGGCCCAAATTGATCCTGAGAAGGATCCTTGTGCAGTCGCTGATCGCCTCACAAGTCTCCCGCTCATCTATGAGCTTCTCTGGGAGTTTGGAATAATCCTTTTCCGCCTCAATGAGGAACCCGATGAAGTCCCTACAGGCCAGCAGGTTGTTGATAGATTCAGTGTCAAATGTGACCTCTGGCCCTGTTCCTTGAGAAGCGATCTCCTTGAAGATCCGGATGGTTTCATCAGCTGACCTAAAGGTGAAGGAAGGAGTGAGCAACCCTGGAGACATGTTGAGAACAATTCGCTCCATTTGATGCATTGCATCCAGGGCTGCTTCCTTTACCTTGTCGATTTTTTCCAGAATAAATTCAAGCTGATCTATCCGATAGTCCAGAGTGGACATGGTTTTGTTGAGGGCCCTTGGATGGCCGAAGACACCGAACTTGACCAGATCTTCGACTGAACAGTCAAACATCTGTTGAAAGGTCTCGTGTTGGAGTCTAGCATGATCTAGCTCTTCTGATATGGGCCCCGCTAATGCTTGGAGCTCTTTGTTCGCCTTTCCGATGCTCAGATACAAATTGACAAACTCGGTGATCACTCTTTCACTGTCCTTGAGGATCTGGCTCCTCCAAGCAGAAACGGCCATACCTTGCTCGCCAATCTTTGCATATTCGTTGATTTTCTCCTGGCTGAGAAGCTCAGAAGTTTCGGCGGCAGTTGTGGGAGGCGCACTACCCATCTTCTGTAAGGCTTGGAGCAGATATTTGTTTTGCTCTTTTAGTAGCCTTTTCTCTTCTTTTGTTTCTTGAAGCTTTTGACAGAGGGCGTCGACCGTGGAAAGAGCTTCCCCCTGGAGACTTTCAGAAGATGTCCCCATTGTGACTTGGGTCACGGTAAAATCTGTCGAGACAGATCCTTTTTCTCTTTGAGGGGATCGGGGTATGTAATTTCCATGATTCTCTCACCTGCAGCACTTTTAGAGAAGCGTGCAACAGGCTTCTGCTTCTTCGCCCCTTTGGTTGGGATCACTGAAAAGTCCATCGGAGTGATGGGAACTTTCCTCTTTTGCTGGCTCAGCTGCTGAGAGATCCAGGCTGGTCCTATGGAAGAAGGACCAGAAACAGAGGAGGGGACAGCTGCAGTAGAAGAGGGGAAAAACGTGGAGACACGCGGCGGCATTGAGAGAATAGCCGAAGAAGTGCCCACGAGAGGAAGGGAAACTGCAGCTACGGAAGACATAGGAAGGGAAGGGAGCTCGGAGATGAGGGAAGAAATGGAGGAGGAAAGATCAGCGAGGGAAGAGAAGATAGACGAAGAAGCAGGGGAAAGAGTAGAAGAAGGGACAGAGGACACGACCAAAGGGATGGTCGCTTGAGTCACTCGAGGAGGGGAAGGAAGAGAAGAAGAAGGGATAGAAGGGACCTCTGTTGTTGTAACAATGCCGACATCCTGAGTGGATGGGCCTATGGGACTATCCTCTGTTATTTCTTCCTCCAGAGTTATGACTTGTTCTGGCGCCGTGGAAGGAGGACTTTCAGGGGCTTCTTCCTGAATGGTGCTGGATTCACCTTCTACACCTTTGCCTTTAAGCTGCTTTTTGGATCGTGGAGGTGCGTTACCCAGTGGGGAGGTAGTGAAATCAACCCCGAGGTAGATTAGGCCGTTCATTCGGCACCAGTGTTCTGTCCTCCGCAAAGTCTCCTTGACCCTTTCCTCAATTGTCTGAGGAGCTTTAGTTCTATCAATGGCCGGAAAGGGCCAATCGTCCCCATCTGTATCATTATATACCTTGTCCACTTCATCTTCTGTAGTCTGGTAGCCTTTGGGGACAATGGCTACCCCATATTGGATGATTTCTGCCAAGGCTAGGCGAGAATGATCCTTTCTTCTGAGCTCCACCTCATGGATGATATCAATGTAAATGTCCTCGATCTGAGGAACGTGGATTGGATCAAGCTTCGCTCTTGGCAGGCAGCTCCTTGGGTCGAAGGTAGGCCTGGCTGGGAAATCATGCTTCAAATTGAGTAACTCCAGCTCTGCGAACATTTCCTTCGCCTTGTGGTGGGTAGAGCATGTATATCGGCCCACTGTGAGGGGGAAAGGAGTTCCACCCTTCTTCCTTTTCAGGCATTTTTCGTGATATGTGATTAGCTGCCTTGACAGTTCCCAAAGAATCGGCTTAGGCCCAAAGATACCTTGGTAGCCTGGTTGGCTCTCCCAAAAATTTGGCAGCCCTCAGATAGGTGAATGTAGGAAATTGGGTGAACATGGCCCCCATTTCTCCGTGGCTGCCACTATGTTTTTGGTCGTACGACCATGAGTCAGATTTGGCCTCAATAGGCAGATGATGTGATAAAAGAATGCATCGTTGATTTTGGCGAATTGGGCGATGCTATTCTCCAGACTCAGTTCTGATAATACTCATATATTTTGACCTGAGGCCAAACTCCACTTCGTGCTAGGCCCGGATAATCCCTCTCTGACGCTGCAGCGTAGACCACGTAGGAGTTCATATGGAATACTCCCGTTGTGCTGAATTGTTGTAGCTGCTCGGAGATGGTGCTGCTTATGATTTCACCCCAGCAAAAACGTTGATCAGGAAAATTCTTATTCATTGTCTCTAAGTAGCGCAGCATCCATTTATGGAAGTAATGGGCGTCAGAAAGCCCGAAGACCCTGCTCAGGAAGGTAATGGTATCGCTGAGCTCTTCTGAGAAGTCACTGCGGTGGATGATTTGGGGCCACCGGGTTACCACCTTCTTGTTCTTCAAGTAGACTTCGTTCATTAGTTGCATACATTGGTCTTCATTGTCTTCCCAGGCCTTGATGCACTCTGCTTGGCTGATGGCCACGAAGTGCCGGTGGTGAGGGATGCCAAGTATCATCTCAAAATGACGGGCAGTGAGGTTAATGACTACCTCGCCCTTACTGTTTTCGACACATCTTGTGTCTTTGTTGTAAGACTGAGCAACCACCATCATAAATTCATTGTTGACGGTTGACCGATGGGGATTCCTCCGTGAGTGCGAGACCTTGCCTATCTATCAATTTGTCCATCCATGGACTCCTTGTAACTTTCTGAGTTCGCCCATAATTCCTCCATGTCGATATGCCCCAATTCTGAGTCTCTGACGTCCATGCTGCATTCGGCCTGTGACTTAGGCATTCTGACCCTTTGATATTTATACTTCATCTCTTCCTCAGTAAGCTTAGCCTTTCCTTTCGATTTGGTGGGTCTCTTGCTGGATGTAGACATATGTTCTTCTAAGTTTATCTGCTGATCTGCATGAAGAAGAAGCGAGACCCAATCCAAAAAAGTTGAATTAGCCATTTGATCTTCCATTGGAATGTTAGCAGAAGAAAGAGTTATAGATTTTTAGGCTCAGGGCGCAGGGCGCATGAAAATGCAGCTTACAGGGCTAAATAGGTAGGGCGCACGGGAAAGGGTGTTGCAAAGGTTAAACTGGTGCCAAAGGCGCATGGCGCATGCATACTGCAGAGTGCATTTTAGTAAAGGGCGCATGAGAACATCGTGTTGCATGGAGATAGGATGCGCCAAAGGCGCATGGACTTTTCATGTTACATTGGGATTTGGTGCGCCCTTTGGCGCATGGGAAAAGTGTGTAACAAGAACTTTTCGTGCGCCAAAGGAAATATGGCGCGGCGCACGGAGGGTTTGCACAACACGAATGTTACTGTAAGGAGGGATGCGCCTGCGCTTTTATGACTTTATACTTGGCGCAGATAAAGCTTGTGTTGCATAGATGCTGGGCGCGCCAAGGGCGCATGGAAAGGCGATGCAGCACGGAATGATGGTGCGCCAAAGGGGCGCAAGTTTAGCTCGTGCGGCATGTGAAAGAGGCGCGCCTTGAGGGCGTATGAAAACTTGATGCAACAAGCATGATGGGTGCGCCATTGGCGCGGGTTCTAGTTATGCTGCAGGGGGGGACAGATGCGCCATAGGGGCGCAACTATTTATAATGTTGCACGACGCTGGTGCGCCTAAGGGAAAACATAGTTTTCATATGATTCAACCCTTCTTCCTTTCTTTCATTTCCAAGATTGGATGGGATATACAATGGTTCAAGCCAAAGGGGTTTTCAGACCAAGTTTTCAAAATGACATCCTCTACCAGCAGATCTGGAAAGAGGGGGGCTAGCTCAACATATGTATATCAAAAACAAACCAGCAAGCACGAAGAACCAGAAAACAAATCGCAAGAAGGAGAAAAGAACATCTTACCCGATAAATAGCAAAAATCTGAAAGCGAGTCCACAACGTGTTGAAAACGACGAGGCGCAGAGGGCCGACAGCTCTCGGAAAAATCACGTGCTCGGTGAATAGTGAAATGACATTTTGGGCGCTCAAACACATATATATAGTTAGAAAGTTGGACATTAATCGCCACCCACTTTTTGAAAAGCGCATGAAAACTATGCAAACAGAAAAAGCGTGCGCCCTTTGGCGCACCAAAGCGCCCTGCCAACATGAAATTAAGCACGCTTTGGCACATCAAAAGAAATGTCGACACGGGATTATGTGCCCTTTGGCGCACCAAAAAGGGGCGCAACAAACGTTGTATTAACACGAAGGTGCATGCGCCTTGGCGCACGCAGGGAAGGCTCAACATACTTTGGTGCACCAAAAGGTGTGTTGACACTGAAAATCATGCGCCAAAGGCTTTAAAGGGGGCACACCAAAAGTTGGTGTTACATAGCAATTTCATGCGCCCACCAAAAAGGGCTCAAAAGACTAAGTTCGAAAAAACCAGATTTCCCAGGAAGGGTTTTTACAACGTTTCTAACGCAAGGGATCCCTAACGAGGGATCGGAACAAAATTCTGGTATACGGTTATCGGTAAAATTTCCCTTGTCAATTTTACGGGAAAACACAACTACATTGTACTTAGGAAATGGGTTGAGACGCTTGCGGTGGAATTGATAAAGAAGCCGAACTCCCAATGCTCACGGGGTAGGAGCTACTATAGGAGAGGAAACGTGGGGGCGGAAGGGAGGCGAGAGATGAGGAAGAGGGGTAGCTCCATGAGGCAAGAGAAGATAGAGGAAGAGGAAAGGGGAACAATAGAAGATGGGGAGAAGACACAACCAAAGGAATGGTTGCTTGGGCAACGAGAGGAGGAAGGAGGAGTGGTGGGAACCTCAATGGTTGTAGTAGTGGTAACATCCCGAGTGGATGTGCCTTTTGCAAAAATCTCTGTCGCTTCTTTCTTCGTAGATACTAGGGTTACAACCCATTCTTGTGTGGCGGAGGGAGGGCTCTCAGGAGCTTCTTCTTGAGTGGTGCTTGATTATCCCTCTTTATCTTTACCTTTTCCCTTCGGTAAATGCTTCACTGCAGTAGGTTCATTACCAAAAGGAGACGTGGTGAAGTCTACCCCAAGGTAAATAAGCCCGTTATACCTGCACTAGTGCTTTGTATGCTGCAATGTGCCCTTAACCCTCTCCTCAATGGTCTGAGGTGCCTTTGCCCTATCTATTTCGGTGAATGGCCAGTTGTCTCCGTCTGTGTCTAAATATATGTGATCAACTTCTTGATCGTAATTTGGAAGCCTTTCGAAACAATGTCCATCCCATATTGAATAATTTTGGCTAGGGCCGACGTGAGTGATCCTTCCTCCCGAGTTCAACATCCCGATACGAGGTAGATGTAGATGTCCTTGATCTATGGAATGTGGATCGGATCGAGTTTTGCCTTTGGTAGGAAATTTCATGGATCAAAGGTTGGCCTTGCACGAAATTGTGCTTCGTGTTGTGCAGCTCTAGCTCCGTGAACATTTCACGGGGCTTGGTGTGAGAAGTGCAGGGTGTACTGTCCCACTGTGAGGGGGAAAGGAGTTCCACCCTTCTTCCTTTTTAGAACTTCTCATGATATGTTATGAGCTGTTTGGATAGCTCCAACAAGATCAAATTAGGGCCTGCATACCTTGGTAACTTGGTGGGTTCCCCCAAGAAGTTGGCTTGCTTTCGAGATAGGGAAAAGTGGGGAATTGCATAAACAATGCCCCCACTTTTCTCGTGCAGAGCATTATGCTCTTGGTCATCCGACCGTGAGTCATATTTTTCCTCAATATGCAGATGATGTCGTAGAAGAAGGCATCATTGATCTTGGTGAACTGCGGAATGCTATTTTCTAGTCTCAATTCTGGATAATATTCAAATATTTTTACCTCGGGGCCATACCCTATATCGGATTAGTGCTTTGGATAATCTCTCTCGGAAAACAACGTAGACCACGTAGGAGTTCATGTAGAAACTCCCGTTGTTGTGAGTTGTTGAAGCTTCTCGAGAGATGGTGCTACTGATGATTTCTGCCCACTCAAAATGTTGATTAGGCACGTTTTTGTTCATTGTTTCTAGATACCTGAGCATCCATTTGTGGAAGTAATTGGCATCGAAATCCCAAACACCCTACTTAAGGAGGTAATGGTGTCGTGTAGTTCCTCGAGAGAAGTCGTTGCGGTGAATAATCTACTGACCACTGGTTATTACCTTCTTATTTTTCAAATACACTTCTTTCATTAACTGCATGCATTTGTCTTCATTTTCTTCCCATGCCTTTACACAGTCTTCCTGGCTTATAGCCACAAAATGATGGTGGTGAGGAATACCTAGCATGATCTCGAAGTGCTAAGTAGTGAGGTTGATTATGACCTCACCCTTTTCGTTCTCGACACACCTTGTGTCTTTGTTATAGCAGCGGGCCACCACCATCATGAATTCATTATTTACTTTGCACTAACGGGATTCCCAAATAAATGCGAGACCACGCCCACCTTGTCCTTCCAAGGACTACCTGTGACCCTTCTGGTTCTAGCCCAAAAATATTCCATGTCTATATGGCCAAGTTTGGAATCTCTGATGTCTAAGTCACATTCTACATGGGACTCGGGCATTCTGACCCTTTGATACTTGTATTTCATTTCTTCCTCTGTGAGTTTTACCTTACCCTTTGACTTGGTTGGCCTTTTTCTTGATGTAGACATATGTGAATCTGAGTTCAGTTGTTGATCTGCAAGGGAGCAAAGTCCAACGTAGAAGAGCCATGTTAGCTATTAGATCATCCATCAAAGCTTTACAAAATGAGGAGTTAGCAATTTAAAAGCTTCTAGGCGCAGGGCGTAGGAATATTGTAGGCTGCAGGGATATCGGCGCCGAGGTGGAGTGTTAAGGAAGAAAGCAAAGGCGAAAGGGCGTGGGGCATAGGAAAATTACATACAACACTCTGTGTTGATGCAGACAAATTTGCACTTGCGCCATTGTGTAAAGTTTAAACTGGGCGCAAATAATTTTTGTGTTACATGGTAGCAGAATGCACCAATGGCACAGACATGGAACGTGTTGCATAACATTTTGGTGCACCAAGGGGCGCAACATTAAAGGGTGTATCACCGACTTTATATGCGCTAAAAGGCCTTTGGCGCGACGCAGAAGAGATTACATAGCAAACTTTATTGGTGTAATAAGGATTTCACCTGCGCCGGTATAAGGATTTTCTTAGTTTTGTTCGGTGCGGGAAAAATGCCTATTACAGTGCAAGGATAGTGTGCCCTCTTGGCATGACTGTGTTTTATGCAACAAGGATGGCGATTGCACCAAAAGAAAACCGTGGCCCAGAACTAATAACTTTTAGGTTTTCTTTCTTCCTGATTGGTTTGCGGTTTTAGGCCTCTTTCGACGTGGATTTTGACAATGAAGGGGGACAGAGTGAAGAAGATCTTGGGTTCATTTTTGAGACAAAGCCCTCTAGGCTAGCAGATCTAGGAAGGAGGGTGAAACTGGCTTGGGAGGGAAGATTGCAAAACGGGCTGGAGGGGTTTATGGTTTCTTTAGATTCATTTTAGTATTATCCCACAAACAACCAAACCAAAACAAAAACCATAAGAAAAGCAAGGACCACTTACGGAATATATAGAATGAGAGAAATGAAGAGGGGCCCATGAACGTGACACGAGGATGATGGGAGCACTGACAGTTCTAGAGGAATAAATTTTCACGTGTTTTTCAATCGTGAAAATGACAGGGGATGCGCCTATATATAGCAAAAGGCGTAATAAATGCGCCACCAAATTTTTCAAAGGGCGCACCAAAAAGTATGTTGACATGAAAATATTTGCGCCCTTTGGCATGGTTATGCGTTTATCAGCAAGAAACTATCTGCACCTTCGGCTCAAATTTAGGACTATCAACATGGGATTTTGAGCACCTTGGCACACCAATTAAGGGTGCAACATTTTTGTTGTTGATAGGACGGCACATGCGTCTTGGCGTAAGCAAGAAAGGCACATCATGGGGAGGTGTAATAATTGTTGTGTTAACACTCCAAAGGGTGCACCAAAAGAATAGAAGGGGTGCAAATAATGTTTGTGTTGCATGAACAAAATCTGCACCCAACCAAAAAGGACCAAAATGACTAAGTTTGAAAAACTAGATTTTCTCGGAAAGGGATTTTACGCCATTCCGAATGCTAAGGGACCTTGACAAGGAACCAAAACAAAATTTTGGTATGGTTACCTACAAAATTTCCCTTGTCAATTTTATAGGATAACAACTAGCTCTTTCTGGGGACTATCTTTGAGTGAAGCTTAAGGGTAGAGAATCCCAGATCAACATGTGCCTATCCATTGGGTTACAGAGTCAAAAACAAGGGTGACTAGAGGGTGAACAAAAGGAACAAAGAAAGGGAACACATAAAAATAGAAAGCAAACACACAACAAAAGCAAACTATACAAAGAAGAGAGAATGCTCTACTTCCTGAAGATCTTCAGATGCTGCTCGTTGTAGGGAAGTGGGAGCTCGGTTCCATCCAGATACGAGAGATAGAAGCTATTCTCTCTGCTGCGCTGCTTGATCTTGAAAGGCCCTCTCCATAGAGAATCGAATTTTCCATGCATGCCCTTTGGCTCTCTTTTCTTGTCCCACAAAAGGACGAGATCTCCCACCTAGAAATCCCTCTAGCTTGGCCTTTTTATCGAATGTCTCTTGACTTGATTCTGATGTTGGATGATCCTCGACCACTCTTAATCTTTTTCTTCAAGTTCTGTTAGAAACATGATCCTCTTTTCTAGAGAATTCTGGAAAGTTTCATCTTCAATCGCTTGTGCCAAGCACAGAGTGGGACATTCCATAGAAATGGGGAGCTCAGCGTCGATTCCATATAACACTTGAAAAGGTGACATACCAAGAGACTTTTTTGGAGTAATACGGTCCTCCCACAAAGCATCATAAATTGACTTGTGCGAGGACCATTGATTCTCGTTGACCAGATTCCATATGATGGTTACTAGGTTCTTATTACTGGATTCAGCCTGACCATTTCCTTGGGGGTAATAATCCGAGGCGTGGGCCAAGGTTATCCCGTATTCATAGCAAAAATTGATAACTTCCCATGAGGAGAAGTTGGAAGCATTATCAACAATGATCTTGTTTGGAACGCCAAACCTTACAATGATGTTTTCTTTGATGAAATTACAAACAACTTCAGAGGTGGCATTCTTAACAGGTATGGCCTCCACCCATTTGGTGAAGTAATCTATTGTTGTTAGGACATAACTATGTCCAGCACTTGATTGTGGATGTAGTGCTCTGATAAATTCAATTCCCCATTGCTTGAAGGGCTCGTCAATAATGACCGGCCTGAGGGGAAAAGCAACCAATTTTGGTTTGCCAACAAACTGTTGGCAGAGCTCACATTTTTCTACCCAGGTGGTTGTATCCTGAAATAGTGTTGGCCAGTAGTACCTAGCCCGAATGATCTTATGTGTTGTGACGGAAGAGGAAAAGTGACCACCGCAGGCTGAATCATGAAAGATTTCTAGTAACTTTACCTGTTGTGGCTTGTCAATGCATCGCAAGAAGATGCCATCAATCCCGCGCTTGTATAAACCGTCATCCCAGATGACATATCCGAGTGCCCCGAGATTTATAGTCTACTTTTCCTTTGAATTTAGATGAACTGACACTCATCGTAAGTGAGAAAGAAAGCGATATCGAACACCATTCGTCACTAATGCAACAAACAAAACCATAGGTAGAGAATCGGCTTTCTCCAGCTAGCCTTGCATTTCATCGATGCAATCATCTTTTCCTTTAGGGACCTCTAAATCTTTGTTTTCAGCCATAAGCTGACATAGGCCCTTGCCTCTTACCAGCTTGGTTGGTTTTATGTCTAGATCATACTCTTTGACCTTTGCGATCCAATTCCTCGTAAGCTCCCTAACTCCCCGTTGAGTTAGGATAGACTTAATCGCCATGTCGTGAACCAAAGACCACCGTATGAGAGTTTAGGATGTAGTACCAGAAGTTCTTGACTGCTTTGAAAACAGCGAAGGCATGTTTTTCCAATTGAGACATATTCAATTCATGAGGCTTGAGAGGAGAACTCATGAACGCTATTGGAGATTCAACATCCTCAGAGTTCTTTTGCATTAAGATGGCTGATACAGTATGCTCAGATGCATAACTGTACATGATAAAATCCTTGGAGAAGTCAGGACATACCAGGACTGGTGCATGAGCAACAGAGGCTTTTATCTCCTCAAATGAGATGTCTTTCCTTCCTCACTCCACCAGAAATTTGGCAACCCTTTCATCATATTTGATATGTGGCGAGTCTTTTCAGCAAAGTCGGGAATGAAGCGCCTGAGAAAATAAACTTTTCCAAAGAAAGAGTGAACTTTGGTCTTGCTTGTGGGTAAATTAAGGCTCTGAATATCCCTAACCCTTTTGGCATCTATTTTTGTCCCTTCCTTGCTAACAATGTGTCCCAACAACTTTCCTTCAATGACCCCGAAAATAGACTTTTTTGGATTCAGGGAGATCCCGTGTTCTTGGCATCTAATCAATACTTTCTCCAAATGATCACAATGATCACTTCATTGTTTAGAGAACACAGTTAAGTCATCTAAATAAACTATGATAACCTTTCCCATCATACCTTTGAACACAAAGTCCATTGCTCACTGAAAGGTGGCACCAGCGATTGGTCAAACCAAAAGGCATTATGCTATAGGTGAATGTGCCCCAAGGGGTAGAGAATGCTATTTTTAATTTGTCTTCAGGCAAGACTTCAATCTGATTATAGCCCAAAAAACCGTCAAGCATGGACAACATTTCGAACCGATTTCACGCTACGAACTTGATCCATTATGGGAAGCGGGTAGTTGTCCTTCAAGGACGCCTGATTCAGGTTATGAAAATCTATGTAGATGTGTATTTCACCATTCTTTTTTCATATTGGCACAATGTTTGCGACCAGTGTATCTTTGTGATGACTAGGAAAAATGATCCTTACATCCAAATCTTCGTATTTCAGCTTGGATGGTACCTGAGATCTTGGGATTATAGTGCCTCTATTTTTGGTGAAAGGGTTTGACATCTTTCTTCAACAGGATGTCATGTCGACGTCCTTCAACTTGAAAGAATTTAGATCGGCATAAGACCATGCCAATACATCCATATATTTCTTTAGCAATTTGACAAACTTCCGCTTTTCTTTGGGTGTGCAACATTTTCTGATGTTCACAAACTGTGGATGCTCCACAGAACCTAGATTGACCGGCTCGGTCTCTAGAGAGGAGTTAGGATTATCTTTCCTTTTCTTCCTGAAAAAATGATCATGTCTGTCAAACAAACATTCCAGAGAGACCAAACCTTTTGGAATTTTATTTCCTTTGAGTTGACATATGCCATCACTTCCTTTTGATTCATTATCTTGATCCGTAATAGATTCATGGCATGCAGAAGTAGATCCTTCAAAATGAAGCTCACTAAAATTTTCTACCTTTTCCAAGAAGGTAATAAGTTGATTGTCATTGTTGAATACCTACCAGTGCTGAGAGTTATCTGGCATGCTTGGGCGGAAAACTACCTCAATGGTATATGTGTCTATTTTCAACCCTGGGTGGGGAGCATGAGGGATGCCGAGATGGCCAATGAATCGGCCATGTCGTTCTGAGCTCTTGGAACGGATTTTATTGAGAAGGTGTCAAATTCCTCAGTGTTGTCCCATACTAGTGTTGCGGTAATGCATGAGCCTTTCATTTTTTACTTGGTATATCCTCTTTACTTGATTTACGACCAGCTCAACATCACCTTGTACTTTTAGGTTTTTGATTCCCCTTTCTTTTGTGGCTTGCATGCCAAGTAGCAAAGATTCATACTCAATAATATTATTTGTGTTGAAAAACTGCAACTTGAAAGAGAGAGGAAAAATCTCCTCTTCGTGGGATACTAACACGCTCCAAAGACCATATCCGCTAGTTGCACAATTGCCATCTAACTGCAATGTCCAAACCTTGTTAAGGTCCTCCTCCTGAGACGAGGACATCCATTTTGTTAGACTCAGTAGATAAGAATTAATTTCCCATCCTTGATGATTCGAAGAGAATTTGGGCTTTGAGGTCATCGAATTGGTGATTAAGTACTTCTTTTGCGATACGAGCTCTAATGTCCACATTACACCTTTGACGGGATTTTAGCTTTAGACCAGTCCTTATGAATCTCCCCACCAACTTCACTGCAAAATCTCCTTCCTAGTAGAATTCCATATGCTGTAGGGATATCGGCAACGAGGATGGTCATCTTTACTCTTTTCTCTGGGAATTCCGCAAATGCGAACTGCGCATCTTTGATTTGACCAATCAACAGAACCTATTTGGTTTCCAAGGAGTAACATCTGCCAAAAGGCTTGGTAAGAGTGAGGCCCAAAGCATGGGAAAATTTTGTCAATGATGACATTATCGGAAGCCCCAGAATCAATTATGCAATTGCTTAGCTTGTGACCATTGATTAGGAGGGAAAGATAAAAAGGTTCAATTTTTCCTGACGTGGAAGTCGAGGCAACATTTATGCGAGATGCATGAGGAGTGGAAAGGATTCCTTTTGGGGAGACTTGAGAAGTTATGACAGCTTGGATTTGAATATATTCAGTCAATCTTACAAGTTGTTTGGGGTTTGACTGAAGATACTCGGCTTCAAACATTTGGATCTTGGTCTTTTTAGCATGATTGATTATATCAAATGCGACCAAGGGTTTCGTTGATGAAGGAATGAGTCCCTCATTTCATGATGGTAGGGTAGGATTATCGGTCTTTATGGGAATAGAAGAAGGCTGATTCAGAGGGGAGATAGGGAGAAAGGATTTCTTCGTAAAATAATTAATAGAAGGTTGAGCAGGAAGAGGATTACCTCTTTTAGCAATTATTAGAGGCGTGTTCAACACAGGTCTTCTCTTTTGTACCACTCGGCAGCAATCTCCGCTTCTTTTCCTTGAGAGCGGGTGAAAATAGCATATGATTTCCCACTTGCATATCCTTGGGTATTCTCTTCTTCATCAGATTCCTCCTCATCAAATTCCATATACCCGATCGTAGAGTCGTCAGTCAGTTCACCGACATCTTGATCATCTTCACCTTGGGGTGAAGGTTCTTCATAATTTTGCTCCTCTTCTTCAATCTCAACTAGGGAATTGACCGAAGGAGCCTCGAGTGCCAAACACGAAGTAGTTATGGGTAAACGTGGCCTTTGGGGGATGTTGTTGGAAGTGAAATTTCTTCGTGGGACATCCCGGTATGAAGTGCTAGGAGAAGCTTGAGCTAACTACTTCTTTAACGTGAGCAAGTCATTCGCCATCTTCTGGAATGCTGGATCTGATGAAGTGGCTTGAGAAGGAGTTGAAACTTTCAGCTTGGATGGTTCTCATTTTAATTCGCCAGATATGAGCAAGTTATCTTCTATTCAAATGGCAGCGGCTTGAGCAAGAACCAGAGTAGTGACTTGTTCTTGCAAGAGTAAGAAACTTACTTTTGAGCTCATGGTGTTTACTAAGAAACACTTTTGATTTTCCAGTGTTAGCAAAAGATGGTAGGCGGCACACAATTGATTAATGAATTGAAACGGGAAATGAAATCGTGCATGGTTTCATTGACTTCCTTCTTCAGGTGAGCGATCTTTGACGATGAATGCAAATGATCCTCTCAAGGTTTATACCTTTCGTTGAATGTGGTTCGTAATGTTGCCCAACTAGTGATAGATCCGATCGGTAAATGTTGGAACCACTCTGCCACGGGTCCATGCAAGGTCTCTAGAAAGAGGTGAACTGACACATCTTCGTGGGTCACATCTAGGATGCTTGCATGACATGATGAATGCAGATATATGCGATTCTGTGCTTTGATTTCCACTCCCATCAAATCTTCAGAAATTCTTGCGATTTCCATGAGGGATTGCATGAACTAGGTGTGGCAATGTGAGAGGGCCCATAACGTTTCCCCATGGTACTGCCATCTGAAAATTTGAAAATAGGACATGATCCGGAAGCATGGTTCCGTTGAGCAACAAAGCACTGCAAAGGGATGTGGATGTTCCTTGCAAAAAATGGCTCTTTCACGGAAGCGAGACACTTCTGGCTGACCGATCAGCTGAACTCAGCGATGAGAAATGTGCTGGTGTAATACTAAAGTTGTGCCTTTGAAGTAGATCAAGATAGGATCAACTTCTCCACGAGCTCTCCTGCTATGAGTAAATGGTTCACCCGCCAGTGTATCTTTCAGATCTGCAATATTTTGGAGCAGATTTAAAAACTCTTTTTGGTTGTACTTGCTGATTTTCTGATTTTTCTAGCAAAAATCAGCAGCATGTACTTTTCTGAATATTTAATTTTATCCCTCTTTTGAAAACCGATTACATTTTAATGACAAAGAACAATGAAGATAAAACGATGGTTAACTTAGCAAGTTGATCTTCAAATCTTAGAGTTGACTTTCTGTAAGGATTTTAAATTTTTTGTAAACTGTCAGATTCTCAGATCTATGGAAAAATATGGGTTTTTGTAAAAATCAGTGAACTAAATATCTCTAACTAGTCTAGATCTATGGATCTCTAAAGAAAATTTTCAGTTTGGAGCACTTTTGCAAAAAAATTGGATTTTAAGCAAAAAGTTAAAATTTGGAAACAGGTAGTGGTTTCTATGGTTTTATTGATTTTCTAATATACCACTACCATGGATCTGTTTCGAATCCCCAGTAGCGTCACCAAAAACTATTGGTCTGAAAATCTGTCAGGTGGACAAATCTATGGATAGACGAGCCAACAGTGTGCAGGGCATAGCCCTTCTTTGAGACAACAAAGCGAAACTGGTTTATTGCTATTCTACTAGCAGGAATCTACACAAGTCCTATAGTATTCTGCCTTCAGGGGTTTGGGATCTCGTCCCAGTTGGGGTATTTCCAGACTACGAAGAGAAGGGAATGAAGTGGAGAGAGGAGATAGGATATATTTGAAGGGAGAAAAGAAATGAATTCCAAAGCAGAAAAGTCAGAGGGTTTATGTTTTGGGCTGGTAGTAAACAGAGCCAAACCTACTTGCATAAATGAACAAAGCAATACTGATGAACAAATGACAAAAAAGTAGAGATAGATCTAACAGAATAAATGCATAGATCTAACATAAGAAAGATCAGACGCCCATGACACACATATTCAGCACAAAGTCTTAATATTTGTATTATGTATTTTCTTCATTACAAAAGTACAAAGCCTTTTCTTCTTACTTCTTATTTTTCATCTAAAAAGTGTCCACCGTGAATACAAAAATATTCAAGTATTTATAGAAGGAGAAGAATAGAGAAGGAAAAAAGAAACCAACAACTAATTACAAAATATCTAAAAGTCAACTATTGACTTTCAGGGCAACTTGGTGGATAACAACATCTCATGGTGCAATGTGGATGATGTCATCATTTGTGCCAACATACTTTTAAATATTAAAAAAGAAATCCAAGAGGAGGAAGGCTATTCGTCATCGTCTCACGGCTGGAAAGGAGTACCTGCTTCTGCTCAGGAGAGGAAATGTGGAATTGGGCCCGGTACTCTATGAATTTGATGATCATTGGTTGGAGTTGGTCTGCATGCAGGACCCTTGGTGTGGTTACTGATGAATTCACAAGTCTCCTGTTCATCTCTGAGTTTTTCAGGAGCTTGAAGTACTCATTACCTACCTCCATCAGGTATCCCACAAAGTTGCGGTAGGCTAGAAGGTTGTTGATGGATTCAGCGTCAAAAGTGGCTTCTGGCTCTAACCCTTGCAAGACGATCTCTTTGAAGATTCGAATAGTTTCATCTACCTTCCTCAAGGTGAATGATGGAGTGAGCAAGCCCGAAGACATCCTTAGGAAAATTTTCTCCATTTGATGCATTGCATCCAGGGCTTCCTCCTTGACCTTATCTATCTTCTCCAGGACAAATTCCATCTGATCGACCCAGTAGTCCAAAGCAGCAAGGACTTTGTTGGGTGCTCTGGGGTGATCAAAGATGCCGAATTTAATTAAATCATCGACTGAGTAGTCAAGCATCTTCTGGAATGTCTCATGTTGTAACCTAGCATGGTCTAACTCTTCGAGAGATAGGTCCTGCAATCACCTGGAGTTCCTTGTTCGCCCGACCAATGTTCTGATATAACTTGGTGAACTTGACGATTACTTCCTCACTATCTTTGAGGATCTGGTCTCTCCAGTGGATACTACCATGCCTTGTTCACCAATCTTGGTGTATTCGTTTATCTTTTCTTGACTAAGGGCCTTAGGAGTCTCAGTGGTAGTTGTAGGAGGTGCACTGCCCATTTTTTGCAGGGCGTGGAGAAGATGTTTATTCTGCTCTTTCAGTAGCCTCTTCTCTTCCTTTGCTTCTTGAAGCTTCTTGCAAAGGGCATCCACCATGGATAGGGCCTCTCCTTGAAGGCTCTCGGATGACGTTCCCATTATGACTTGTGTCACTGTATAATCTATAGGGGACAGATCCTTTTTATCCTTTGTGGGATCGGGATACGTGATCTCCATTACTCTTTCACCTGAGGCACTCTGAGAGAAGCGGGTTATTGGCTTCTTCTTCTTAGCCCCTTTTGTTGGGATGATGGAGAAGTCCATAGGTGCAATGGGGACTTTCCTCTTGTGCTAGCTCAGGTGTTGGGAGATCCATGCTGGACTTAAGGGAGAAGAAGGAACGGCGGAAGAAGAAGGAGCAACTATAGTGTACTCAGGGAAATGGGTTGAGATGCTTGGCAGCGGCATTGATAAAGAAGCCGAACTCCCAACGCTCACAGGGGTAGGAGCTACTGTAGGAGAGGAAACTATGGGGGTAGAAGGGAGCTGAGAGATGAGGGAAGAAATACTGGGGGATAGCTCCGCGAGGGAAGAGAAGATAGAAGAAGAGGAAAGGGGAACAATAGAAGATGGGGGAGAAGACATAACCAAAGGAATGGTTGCTTGGGCGACGAGAGGAGGGGAAGAAGGAGCGGTGGGAATCTAAATGGTTGTAGCGGTGACAACATCCTAAGTGGATGTGCCTATTGGAACACTCTCGGCCACTTCTTTCTCCGGATATACTAGGGTTACAACTTTGTTCTTGTGTGGCAGAGGGAGGGCTCTCAGGAGCTTCTTCTTGTGTGGTGCTTGATTCTCCTCTTTAGCTTTACCTTTTCCCTTTGGCAAATGCTTCAAAGATGGCAAGTTCATTGCCCAAAGGGGATGTGGTGAAGTCCACCCCAAGGTAAATAAGCCCGTTATACTTGCACCAAGGTGCTCTATGTGCTGCAATGTGCCCTTAACCCTCTCCTTAATGGTATGAGGTGCATTTTCCCTGTCTATTTCGGTGAATGGCCAATTGTCTCCGTCCGTGTGTAAATATACCCGATCAACTTATTGATCAGCAATTTGGAAGCCTTTCGGAACAATGGTCACGCCATATTGAATAATTTCAGCTAGGGCTAGACAGGAGTGATCCTTCCTCCTGAGTTCAACATCATGATACAGGTCGATGTAGATGTCCTCGATCTATGGAATGTGGATCGGATCGAGTTTTTCCTTTGGGAGGAAATTTTGTGGATCAAAGGTCGGCCTTGCCAGGAAATTGTGCTTCAAATTGAGTAGTTCTAGCTCCGCGAACATTTCCCGGGCCTTGGTGTGAGAAGTGCAGTGTGCACACCACTGTGAGGGCGAAAGGAGTTCCACCCTTCTTCCTTTTCAGGAACTTCTCGTGATATGTTATGAGCTGTCTGGATAGCTCCAACAAGATCAACTTAGGGCCTGCATACCTTGGTAACTTGGTGGGTTCCCCCAAGAAGTTGGCTACTCTGAGATAGGTACAAGTGGGGAATTGCATAAACAATGCCCCCACTTTTCCGTTATAGTTACTATGCTCTTGGTCATCCGACTGTGAGTCATATTGGGCCTCAATAGGCAGATGATGCCGTAGAAGAAGGCATCATTGATCTTGGTGAACTGCAGAATGCTATTTTCCAGTCTTAATTCTAGATAATATTCAAATATTTTTACCTGGGGCCATACCCCGCATCGGCTCGAGCTGGATAATCTCTCTCAGAAGTAGTAGCGTAGACCATGTAGGAGTTCATGTAGAACCTCCCGTTGTTGTGAGTTGTTGAAGCTGCTCAGAGATGGTGCTGCTGATGATTTCTGCCCACTCAAAATGCTGATCAGGAATGTTCTTGTTCATTGTTTCCAGGTACCTAAGCATCCATTTGTGGAAGTAATGGGCATCAGAAAGCCCAAACACCCTACTCAGGAAGGTAATGGTTTCGCTCGCTTACTCGTAGAGAATTTCTTGCAGTGAATAATCTACGGCCACCTAGTTATTACCTTCTTATTTTTCAAATACACTTCGTTCATTAACTGCATGCATTTGTCTTCATTTTCTTCCCATGCCTTTACATAGTCTTCCTAGCTTATAGCCATAAAATGCCGGTGGTGGGGAATACCCAGCATGATCTCGAAGTTCCGGGCAGTGAGGTTGATTATGACCTCTACCTTTTTGTTCTCGACACACCTTGTGTCTTTGTTATAGCAGGGCCACCACCATCATGAACTCATTATTTACCGCACTAATGAGGATTCCCCTAGTGAAATGCAGACCACTACCCACCAATTTGTCCATCCAAGGACTACCTGTGACCCTTCTGGTTCTAGCCCAAAAATCTTCCATGTCTATATGGCCAAGTTCGGAATCTTTGATGTCTAAGTCACATTCTGCATGGGACTCGGGCATTCTGACCCTTTGATACTTGTATTTCATTTCTTCCTTCATGAGTTTGGCCTTACCCTTTGACTTGGTTGGCCTTTTTCTTAATGTAGACATATGCAAATTTGAGTTCAGTTGCTGATCTGCAAGAAGGAGCAAAGTCCAACGCAGAAGAGCCATGTTAGCTGTTAGATCATCCATCAAAGCTTTACAGAATGAGGAGTTAGTAATTTAAAAGATTCTGGGCGCAGGGCACAGGAATATTGTAGGCTACAAGGATATCAAAGACACCGAGGTGGAGTGTTGCAAGGAAGAAAGCAATGCCAAAGGGTACGGGGCACAGGAAAATTACATACAACACTCTCTGTTGATGTAGACAAATTTGTGCCTGTGCCATTGTGTAAAGTTTAAACTGGGTGCAAATAATTTTTGTGTTACATGGCAGCAGAATGCGCCAATGGCACAGAGATGGAACGTGTTGCATAAAATTTTGGTGCGCCAAGGGGCGCAACATTAAAGGGTGTATCACTGACTTTATATGCGCCAAGGGGCCTTTGGCATGGCGCAGAAGAGATTGCATAACAAACTTTGTTGGTGTAAGCAGGATTGTGCCTGCGCTAGTGTAAGGATTTTCTTAGTTTTTTTTAGGTGTAGGAAGGATGCGTGTTGCAGGCAAGGATAGTGTGCCCTCTTGGCATGACTATGTTTTATGCAACAAGGATGGTGATTGCGCCAAAAGAAAACCGCAGCCCAGAACTGATAACTTTTAGGTTTTCTTTCTTCCTGATTGGTTTACGGTTTGAGGCCTCTTTCAACATGGATTTTGACAGTGAAGGGGATAGAGCAAAGAAGATCTTGGGTTCATTTTTGAGACAAAGCCCTCCAGGCTAGCAGATCTGGAAGGAGGGTGAAACTGGCTTGGGAGGGAAGATTGCAAAATGGGTCTGAGGGGGTTTATGGTTTCTTCAGATTCATTTTAGTATTATCCCACAAACAACCAAACCAAAACAAAAACCATAAGAAAAGCAAGGACCACTTACCCGGAATATATAGAATGAGAGAAACGAAGAGGGGCCTGAATGTGAAAAGAGGATGATGGGAGCGCGCGACAAAGCAGAGGAATAAATTTTCACGTGTTTTTCAATCGTGAAAAAGACAGGCGGATGCGCTTATATATAGTAAAAGGCGTAATAAATGCGCCACCAACTTTTCAAAGGGCACACCAAAAGTATGTCGACATGAAAATATTTGCACCCTTTGGCATGGTTATGCATCTGTCAGCAAGAAATTATCTGCTCCTTCGGTCTGCAAATTCAAAATCTGTTAACATGGGATTTTGAGCACCTTGGTGCACCAATTAAGGGCACAACATTTTTGCTGTTGACAGTCGGCGCATGCACCTTGGCACAAGCAAGAAAGGTGCATCACGGGGAGGCACAACAATTGTTGTGTTAACACTCCAAAGGGTGCACCAAAGGAATAGAAGGGGGCGTAAATAATGTTTGTGTTGCATGAACAAAATCTGCACCTAGCCAAAAAGGACCAAAATGACTAAGTCCGAAAACCAGATTTTCCTGGAAAGGGATTTTATGCCATTCCGAACGCTGAGGGACCTTGACGAGGAACCAGAACAAAATTTTGGTATGGTTACCTGCAAAATTTCCCTTGTCAATTTTACAGGATAACGAGTTGACCTTACATGTTTTCACCAATGTTGCTATTTTACAAGATGTGACTATTGTAGAATTACCTCCCTATTTTACCTTATGTTTATCACAATATTTTACAGCAAAAATAGGAGGTTATCTCTCTTTAGATTGGTCATTTTTTTCTTCACTACAAGGTATGGAACTAAGGTTACCATAAATTCAGAGCCTTTGGCTAGATTTCATATTGAGCCTTATGTTTCAAACGCCACAACAATTTAAACAACTTTAGATCAATTTGATTTTGATGTTATAGCACATGTTTCTACACTAGACAGTTTTTCTAATCTATTTATGGATGAAAAGACTCAAGAAGAACATGCTTATGACCCTTTCAAAGAAGTATAAGAAGATTTGTTTGGTGTTTATTTCTTGCATGAAGAAAATGCACCAATTCCCTTGTTGTCCAAAACAGAAAAAACAACATAAGGGCTATAGAAGCCTCACTTCGATGTAGCTAAAAATAATAAAGGAAAGTGTATGGGATTAATGCTTACTTCCACTTTAAACAAAAAGTAATTTTCAGCTTTAAGTCTGTAGTTTTCTTGTACTATAAAGTAGTTGAATACGAAGATTAATTCATGGCTTCAATGGGCCAGGAAGAGAGGTACTAGTACTTTACAAGTTTTTGGTGATTCAGAGTTAGTTATTAATCAAGTGAAAAACTTTAATGTGTGTAAGAATTCATTGTTGAAATCTTAAAAACATAGAGTTTTAGACTTAATGGATGATTTTGATGTTATTAACATTCAATCTATCCCAAGAGCTAAAAAACATGCAGACAGACTCATAACAGTTGGGGATAGCTTTGATTTACTAGAATAGATCAAAAATAGAAAAGTACAAACACATATAAAGCTGATTATAAGACCACCATTTCCTGATAACGAAGAAAATTGGCAAGTTTTTGAAGATGATGACCAAATCAGAGGTTTTTATAGCAAGAAGTTGAGTTTTCTACGGTAAATTAGGAAAACCTACAACACTTCTATGGCGAATGCAGATTGTTCAGTTGAAGAAAAAAGTTTCCTCAATGATTGGTTACACTAGAAGACATTTTCAGTCTGATGATCAGTTAAGAAAAGACAAATGCAATATTTCAACCCACGCAGATAACTACGAAGAAATCTTGGTGGATGATGAAAAGAAACTATTTATTAGAAAGGTATGTTTCTCACCAAAAACAACATTTATACAAATATGTAAAGAATTCGAGATCTTTTTCTTAGAAATACCAAGATCTGAGAGGATTTGATTCGATTTCAGCTCAGCATACAATAGAGTTACAACCAAATTCCAAACCAATTAGGTAGAAGCAAAGGCCAGTAAATCTTAAGATTGAGCCATTAATAAGAAAAGATGTATCTAATCGATTGAATCATGTATTATCTTTTCAGCTTAAGCATTCAAGTTGGGTAGCTAATCTTGTTCCTTTTCAGAAAAATAATGGAGAAATTAGGCTATGTGTGGATTTTAGAGACCTTAATAAATCTTCATTAAAAGATCATTATCTGCTGCCCAATATGGATCAAATTTTAAGAATAGTTTCAGGTTCAAACAAATTGTCTTGTTTGGATGGTTACAGTGGATACAATCAAATCCTTGTGTGTGAAGAAGATAGATACAAAATAACCTTCACCACAAAGTGGGGTGCTTATAAAAGAATGTCTTTGGCCTTTCAAATGTTGGTGCAACGCTTCAACAAACAATGTACATGGCTTTTCATAGCTTATTAAATAAATGCATATTGGTTTATTTAGATGATGTCACCATATTTTCAAAAGATTCTGATGAACATCTAATGCATTTAAGGTTGACTTTTTAGCTTTAGCAGACAGTTTGGAGTATCTTTGAAAGTCCATTTTTTTCAAGTACATCAAGGTAAATTACTAGGTCATATTGTTTCTAAACAAGTTTTAGTTATTGATCTTTTCAAAATAAAAGTTATTTCACGATGATGTCATTGCCTCATCATAAGAGAGCATTACAATTTTTCTCAAAAAAATCAAATTTTTTAGAAGATTTGTTCAAGATTTTGCAGCATTAGTCAAGCAATTAACAACCATGTTAAATAAAGATAAGACTTTCTCTTGGACTAGCGAAGGGATAAAATGATTTGAAGCCACTAAGTCGGCCATTTCACAAGCTCCTACTCTTGCAAATCCAAATTATGACAAATATTTTACAAATTATGCACTTGCAGGAGCTAAGACTATTTCAGATATATTAACCTAGGTTAATGATAAAAACATTGAGCAACAAGATTTATTTCTTTGGACAAAGTTTACATGACTACGAGACAAGGTACACCTTTCTTGAGAAACAAGTACTTTCAGTAGTTAGAGGATTGAAAAATTTCAAGTACATGTTTTCCAATAACAAGATACATGTCTTAGTCTCTCATCCAAGTGTTAAAGTGTTCTTGTTGAACAAAGAGCTAAATGAGAAGAGAGTAGGCTGGATTACAAAAGTTTTGAATATGATGTTAACATCCATGTTGTGAAAAAATTTGAGGGAAAGGTTTGTGTGAGCATCTAATTGCTGACATGGAAAAACAACAAGCTGCAAAATCAAAAGATCTAGAACAATATGCTGAAGTTATGTATTAGTAGTGATACTATGGTACAACCAAAAATCAACAACTTTGAACTCGACCAAGAAGTTCAGAATCAAGATGGATGACTGATTTGGGTATCTACTTACAACATGGTACTTAGCTAGAAGGTATGGAAAAGAATAGATGAAGGTACTTTAGGCTACAAGTTGTACCTTATGTTTTCATTGATGGTGTGCTATTTAAGAGAGATATAAATGGAATTTTTTTGAGATGTGTTGATTATGATAGAATTAAGCAACTATTATCCCAATTTCATGAAGGACCTACAGGAGGTTATTTTTTAGCACGTACTACAACCTTAAAAATTATTAAAGATGGTTACTAATGGCCTATCATATTCAATTACCGTTTCAATGGATCGAAAGTGTAAGAAGTGTGCTTTCTTTGTTGGAAAGAAACATTTAGCTTCGCTTCCCCTGCATCCTATTTTAGTGGATCAACCATTCATGCAGTGGGGTCTCAACTTTATTGGCATGATAAATCAACCTTCATCACAAGGAAATAAGTGGATCTTGACTACTACATATTCCTTTACACATTTGACTCGAATAAATAACCTTAAAAGAAGCTAACAAAGATTCAATTCTATCCTTTTATGAAGGTATATTTTACATTTGGTGTTCCAACAACTATTATTTCAGATAATGCCTTAGCATTTCTTAGTGCAAAGGTAACAAATTGGGCTATTAAGCATGGAATTTATTTAAGTACATCATCTAATTATTACCCACAAGGTAATGGATTAGCTGAAAGTACTAACAAAAATATTTTAAGGATCATCAAAGAACACTTAAGGACAACAAACGAGCTTGACATCTAATGTTGAATTCAACACTTTGGACTGATGAAGTGACTCTTAAAAGATCAATTAGCAATTCACCGTACAAGCTTTTTAATGGAAGAGAGGTAAGAATTCCCATCTCAGTTGAGTTACCTCTATTGGATTTGCTGCATCGATGGAATTACTTTAGAATGAACCTTTACAGTTCGTTATACAAAGTTAATGGAGTTGTAGGAGTTAAGAGATCAAGATCATCCGAACATTGAAAAGAATAAAAAAAAGATAAATAAAACTATTGATAATAAGGCTAAGTTCAGAGTATTCAATGAAGGAGACATTGTGTTAAAATGGGATGTTGATCGTGCAAATCTAGGAAACCACATGAAGTTTGATACAATCTGGAGTGGTCCTTACATGATTTCATCTTGCAAAGAACACAACACATTTCATCTTTCAAGGCTGAATGGAGAGGAAATTCACATTACTATGAATGGTATGTTCCTTAAACACTATTATTGAAAATCCTACAGTGTTTGGTTAGAGTAGGATTTTCCTTTCAATAAGTGCTTTCATACACATTACAATGTTTTTCAATTCAATAAGTGCATTCGTGCACGTGATCTAGTTTCTAGATCCTTTCCTAGCTTTAGTTTGTTTTTTCATAAAGGAATTTTTGGTTATATACTTTAACTCCATGCCCAATGGGTAAGAGAAAGGCACTGGTCTACAAGCTAGTAGGCAACTTTCCTCACTGCAGATCACTGAAAATGTTCACAATTTTTGCACTTGTGCAAAAATAGGCAACTCAAAAATTACACGATAGATGATATTGATGTGCTATCTAATTTTGCACACATGGAAAGATTGGACAACGGGGTCCTATCACGTTCAAAATGAAATAATAATCCCAGGAACCCACCTCCGGTCATTATCAAGATACAATAATTAAAAATAATTCTTAAATTGCATATGAGAGATCACCTAGCATCGAAAGGCACCCAGTTGATCTCAACTCAGTGAAGAGTTCGGGGTCGAGTTGATAGAGAACCCAGTGTCAAATTGATAGTCATCTCGGAAATCATCTCGGTAGAGTCTCTCAGTTGTAAGAGCTCGATGAGATCTTGTTAATACAAAATATAGCTAGTTGAAAATTGACGAATGAAAGGAACTCTATAAGGATCTCGGTATAGATCAATGCAAAAAGATATGAAGGCCAAGTCAGGGAAAGCTAAGTTAACATGAGGCTAGGTCTAATCCATTAGACAGTGCTCGACCAACCACTTGGGAGAATTATCTTGTTTGATCGAGATGATATGAGATTATGCAGATATGGGAGGTTCAACATCATTGAATCTTGGGTTTGTAATTACATAATGGAAGGAATTCTATCGACCCAGGAAGATAGTATAAGCATCATAAAATACCAATGTAAAATTGAGTCAAATTGACATCTTAAAAAGAGTTGTGAAGTATAGCGGTGTTCAGACCTTCCTCGGCCGAGCATTCACACAAAGTGCAAGAATGTTGCAAATAGTAGAAGCCTTTTTAGCACTTCCAACAAGCAAAGTTGTCTATGTTGTTATCTGCTGAGTATCAAATGCATCCTCAAATTCGGATTTTCCTTCAAGATTTTTTTATCAAAATTGATTGACAAAGAGAGTGTTACTAGGAGACTGATGAAATTTATTACAGAGATTCTCTATCGAGACCTTACTGGTTTTATGATGTAACTCATGGAAGTGAATCTCATAGAGGTGGATCTGTTTCATATTAGAATATTCATGAAGCACAATTTTCTTTGCAATTATATGAGCATCTTCAATGAGTCACTAAGTTAGCAGGCATAAAGGTTTCTGTTGGAATTATCACACCTTACAAGCTATAGCTGAAATGTTTACACCGAGAGAATGATGTTTCCTCATGCTGAGTGGAAAAGTGGAAATCAGTGGCCATCTGTCCAAAATGAAATATGGCCAAATAATGCCAAAACCCCGCACTCCAATCCTAGACGTGGAAAATAAGGCGAGCATTGCCAAGGGAAATGACGTGATGTCAAGCCATCGAAAAATTCTCGAGCGTGGGAGAAGATTGAGTCTACTGCCAAAAAATCGGGAGCACGATGATGGTAAACCGAGTAGGTAATCCCACGCATGGGAAACATTTCACTATATTTCCAAGGTTAGAAATTTGATGATGGCAGGCCAAGTTGGTCTTTCTGCATATGGGATAAATTCATCCCAATTTCCATGGTGGAAACTTTTCAATGACAAGTCGTCGCAAGGTTTCATGTAGAGAAGAATTTAAGTTTATTTTTGGAATACCAGTGAGTCAAAACATGTTGGAGTGGTAAATGAGAACATGCTTGTGAAGATAGTCGATTATCGGTTAAGCCATCCGGTGCATGCTTAAGGACTCAACAAGTAAAGCTCAGTCAAGGACCAAGTAAATAGGTAAATCGGTTGGGGAAGATCAATGTAACAAAGACCCGTTCAATGTGGAGATGAATAATGAGAAGTCGAAAGGTTTAGAACTCAGTCATGTTACCACTTCTGAGGACACTTACAGTGGTTCATTGTCATAGTGGCACAATTAAATTGACATTTCCCACGCTTCAATGCAATACCAGTGCCAATTCCATCCACTTTTAATCCCAATATCACAACGTTATGTACAGAAGGTCATTTAAAGGAGGCTCTACACATTCTTCTTACCACACACAACACCCCTATAAACCCGTCTACATATCTTCTACTATTGCACTGCATTTCCAGGAATACGCTTTCACAAGGAGTTTGGTGAATGCTCGTAATAAGTTTGATGACATGATAGAAAGAGACATATTCTCATAGAATACCATAATTACAGCTTACAAAAGACATGGGTTTCCTCACGAGGAATTGACACTATTTCACCAAATGCAATACATAGATGTCTGACCTGATCGCTCGCCTTTGCCAAAATACTTCTAGAATGTGCCACAATAAGAGATTTGGAACAAGGTATGGACATATATCAAAGCATAATTGAAAGGGGCCATGAGGATGTATTGTTGCTAAATAGGAATCATCAAGTGAGCTCAGTCATTTAGAATGAATGCTGAAGTAAATGCCTCGACGGTTCGAGCTCACATAGAAGCTAGCCATATGGAGATCGATGCGTTGAAGATTGCAAGGAGCTCGGTAAGTAAGCCAATAGGTAACCAGGTTGAATACGAGCTCATGATGAGTCTATGCACATGAGAGGAGGAGATGATACGAGCCGACATAAGTGTGTAGCATCGAGCGGTTCAAGAAAGGGCTCGATTGAGTTGTTTCAAGTTTAAATGATATCTACACTATAGGCTCATTTTAGATCGAGCTCTGTAGACCAAGGGGTCACGTAAGATTCATGATATCATATGGCTTTGAGTTCATGGTAAATATGTTGCATAGGTCATGTGAATAAGGTATCTCGACTAATAAGAGCACGCATACGGTGAAGTTTCACTCAGAGCTCATAAAAGGACGTTGATTTCCATCGTTGCAGAGGCAACAAGAATGTCGGGCCAGGGTATTCAAATAACGAAGCTCAAAGAGTTAGTGAATATGGTATATATCTTTTCACTGGCATTGTTCAAACCTTCCTCACCGAGCATTCAGTGCACAGTGACGAGAATTTTCCTAGACTCGATGGGCTATAAGGTAGGCTGAGTACAATCATTTCAAAGGTGGGTATGGATCAACATGGTATGATTGGTAACAAGTGAACATTTGAAAGAGTCTCAAATGAAATACATGCCTGATGACGGTGAACTTTGCATAAGCTGAGACACGATGCACATTATGAGATGAGTGCAGGGAAAGCTCGTTCAGGGATTGACAAGAAAACAACTCAAAGCAAAGAACATGTGAGTCAGCTGTGAGGTTCTTTGTGGTGAAGCATTCACGTATTCAAAATCCAAGCTAGAATAAAAAAGATTCATTTCAAGTGGGACGTCACTATGGAGCTATGTCAAAGTTTGGTAGTGAACTCGCACATTGGAGCTCAGTAGATTAAGCAAGAGGATTGGCATTTAACTCATTTTAGTGGGCTAGCGATCATTGATTTGGCATCACTGAGTCATTGTGAGTACAAAGAAAATATAGTCCAGTTGAGCTCTGAAGAAAGCTCAATGAGTTGATAGATTAACGTGTCCATCGAGCTAGGTTAGGAGCTCAAGGAGCCAGACCCAAGAAGGTAGAATTCTAAGCTATAAGAGCTTGATCAACATTGTTTGAAGGAGTCATGGGTCGAGCTCAATTCGAGTAGCAAGTTGGAAAAGGATTTTGGTGAATGGAACTCGGTTCTTAGCTCGGTGCGGTGGTGAATAGAAGGACGGTGGAGCTCATGTCCAACTCGGTGAGTTGGCTCGCAATCCAACCATTGAGTTGGGATATTTTTTGACATATTCACATGGACCCCCATCCTCTTCAAGTCAAACGGGTCAACGGGGGTCCCGACATTATGTTAATTAATTTAATATTTTTATTTAAATATTTTAATAATAATATTTATTATTATTATTTAAATATTTTATTTTAATATTCTTTTAATTAATTGAGAAGACTAGGTCATCAGGCAATTAATGACCCATGATGGAACCTTCTCAGGTGGTTCAACTAACTGTAATAAATACATCATGGGCCTTCAATTTAGGAATGTAATTATGACCTTTCCTCTTCTTTCTCACATATTCTTCTATAAATGTAAGTTGGAAGCTCATTTCAAGTGGTTCCAATAGTTCAGACAAGTTGGATAGTTAGATATCTCAGGTGAGTGTATACTTTTCAAGAGTCCTCTCTCTTCTGCAAGTTGTTCTTGTGTGTTGAGAGAACTTTCAAGCCTCCTCTTCAAGACTGTAATGGAAACTATTGCCTCTTCTAAATGTATGATGCATTGTGCATGTTATCAAGCAATAAAAGTGTGTGTTTTGTGACTAATCTTGGTCCTTTCATCCTTCTATGCTTCTTTTTGCCTTTCTCGTACTTGCAGGTACACTGTGCAAGTTTAAGTTTCTATCGCAAGTTCTTGGAGTTCTGTGTTTATCGAGTGGTGGAGTATTGCATGCAGTTGAGTTGTGGTGTTTGTTTACCCTTCTCGAGTTCATCCTTCTTCACCGGGAAACAGGTATATTTCTCGGTCTAATAAGGTTTAACAAAGGGAACGCATGTCTCTTAGTTTGTGGTATCCTATACCCTCTCTAAGTTACGCAGGTGAAGTTGACTGTGGTGCACACACCCTCTTCAAATTAACCCTTTTTGAGTCCGAAACACCCTTTATTTGGTGCATCACCATCCCTAGTATAGTTTCATTTCTGTAAATCTCTTTCCGTAAAACCCCTTGAAGATGTTAGCATAGGATTAGATAATCATTTTTGTTACACTAGTAGTACATCACTTAGTTTAGGAAGAGGAAGTCGGCCTTCTCCGGAGGTTCACTTGAGCGCAAGTCCCATAGCTTGAGAGGTGATCCCATGTGTCCCAATCAAAAGAATTTCCTATTCACATCCTGCCATTCGGAGGGTGCAATGATTTGGTGACAACATGATGAAGTGGACCTAACTAGGGGAATGTATTATAGTTTTATCATGTTTTTAGTTGCAGCAATTGATTAGTTACATGTAATCTACAACTATGTGTGTTGTTACAAAATGTAACACCTCACATAGCCTGCCATTCCATGTTCACCTTCGAAAGGAAACAAAAATCCCCGAAGGACTAATGCATTTCCTTGGTGAAGGCGGGAATCACAGTTTAGGTGAAATGCTAAATTTGGAAACAAAAAATAGAGTTGCAGTTTACAAGAAAGAGAGTTCATTATTAAGTTACATGTATTTCAAAACTCATTATTTCTGCATGTAAATACATTTAATTATGTGTTTGAGTTGTTTATTTCGTTATACAACCAATATATATGTCATAAAGATGAAATTAGAAAGAAATACACAAATCAAGTACATAAATTAAATGTTATGTATTTATGAAGAAGTACAATACTTCCCACACAAGTCGTGGGATGTAACTCATAATCGCTGAAGAAAGAAATACATATGCATGAAATTAAAAGTAAAATAGTATAGAAGAAATCCATCATTTCCTTGGGCTTCTCTTCTGGTCTTCTTCACTTCATTGTAGCTCCATATTTTCCCCAACTCTTTTAGAGGTCACAATGTACCTAAAAATGAAAAAATAATGGCATCAATATTTGAGCTCGGGGTTTAGTCTGTACACATGTACGATCTAAGTACATGTAGATGAATTTTTAAAAGCAAAAGCATAAGGTACACCATATGTTAGGTTTATTATTATTTACCTAATATATTAATTATGCATCATATAATTAATTATTTAATTAATGTTGTTAATATATGGTTTTAAACCATATTTGTCTTTTATTTCCACAGGTATAATTGTTATGATTGTTATAACAATTATGTGCTTCCCGGATGCATTTTGGAAGTTGTTGTAACAATTATTATTGTATTCATATGTTGTACAATTCCTATAAGAATTACAGCACTCCATTGTATTCTTGGTTGATTGAGATTAATATATTACATAGGCTTCCGTCCCTATTCTACATTTGGTACCAGAGCGAATTGAAGCTCTTGGTAAGGTTAGCAAAGGAAGAAGAATTCATGGATAAGAAATATTCTTCGTTGAAGAGCTAGTGCTTCCTCCAATAGCTTCCCACATCTCCCTACAATCCCACAACCTCCTATGTGAATTCTAGGTAAACGTAAAGCAAATATTTTTTCCTTGGTGCCCTACACTAGGCAAATTTGTTTCCTAGGTCTTACAAAAGTTAAAAAAATATTTTCCCATCAAGGTTTTTGTATTTAAAATTGTCTAGCTACAGATAATTTATTTGTACTATCATATATCCATGTATTGTTTTTGCATTGAGCATTCAGGATGTTTCAAAGCTCTGCAAACCATCCCTCTCAGACACAAAAGGCATATAACCATATAATTGGCTCAACATATAATTGTTTAAAGGTAGTGCATTGTTGCATTACATCTCACGAACCAAGCCACGTGAGACTTCCATGAATTACACAAGGAGAAACAATGGTTAGAAAACAACAAATCAAAGCAACGTCCCTCGATAGAATAAAGTGGATGAATAAAAAATATAGAAGAACTCGCACAAACAAACAAAATACGGTGGTTATTAATCCTAGAAGAGAGGATTAAAGGAGATCCACCAAGAACCGCTCCACTACGCTCTCCTCCTAGCCACAAACCTGCACAAAAATCACAAAGTGATCAAATAAAATCAATTTACAAACAAAAAAAAAGAAAAATAGTGGCATCAATTACCAAAGCCGACCCCTACAACCCTGCACAAGAAACAAAACAGTGAGATCAACTACAACAAAACATTAAAGCAAAATGCAGAGAATTAAAAAAATTGCAAATACAATAGCGTATGTTAGCTATAAAGTGGCGTAAGAAAGGAATTTGATCTGGTTTTGGTGCATGCAAAAGCCCTAAACCAAGTTATATGCCACGCAGGCCTCTCCTCCCTACTAGTTCTCCTCCAAGCTCATGCCACGCAAGCTCCACACAAGCCTCCACTCTACCAGGTCACATTTTACAAAGGTGAGTCAACTTTGGCCTTATTTAAATACCATTTTGTTCATTTTACATCACAAGTGCACAAGTGGCCAAGGTGGTTAGAGAGAAAGCTTTAGAAGCGGGAGGTTTGGGGTTCAAACCCCACCCCCAACACAAGATTTTGGATTTTTGAAATTTGGTGGAAAATTTGGAGAAACCGCCAAAGTTGGAGGAAGATTTAGCAAAAAAACCATTGCTAAACCATTTAGTTATAACTAAATAGGTCACTAAATATTTAGCAAGAAAATCCCTAATTTAGGGTAAAATTTGTTTTTCTCCATTAAGCTTGTTTTTTGATTTCGGGAAACATTTGCCAAAGGAAGACCATCCAAAAACTTCATCTTGGGCCTCTTTTTAATGGTTTTCAACATTTTGGGTCGTATTGGGCTCCGAGAGGCCACCAGGGCCCACAAAACAAAAAAAAATTGCTTGTCATTCAATTTTTTATAAATTTTTGAATGTAATTGCATGCTTCATCATATTGTACTAATTTGCAGGTTTCCATAGTCAACCACAAATATTGTAACTGCTCAGAAATTGGCATAAAATTGTAATACAAAATAGTAAAAATTGGTTCTGTAACACTCACGAGATCCTAGATCTCATTCGTAGCGTTCGGTATATACGGTGCCTCTGGGAAGTGCTTACGGGTAAAGCCATCATGACTACTACCGTGTTAACACTTAATATAACTATGAAAATGTCATCCGTGCATCGACTTTTTAAATTGATGGGGAGTAATAAGGTCACAAAGTGCACACACTATGAGCCATTCCATCTGTATGTGAATGATTGCATGACATAAATGACTGAGAAATTATCCAAGTATATAATGAAGTTACGCATGTGTATGAGGATATTTCTATGAGCCGGTGTCAATAATCACACAGACCCCTTTCAGTATTGTCTTAGTACCACGTATTGAATTCTTTCACGTATGTTAACACCTCTTTCACGTATCGCTGTATATAGAAAGGGCGAGCTTCTTCCACGTACATCCGGGTATATCAAAAGGGCACGTATATAGAAAGGTTTGGTATATTAGACTGACAATATATAGATTGGGAGACCTTATACCTGGAGTGATAAGAGCCAAACCCTGTCAGTGATTTCTATAAAATGGGCACCAATGCCCCCAAATGTTTTCTTCCAGATTCACAACTACTCAAAGGAAACAACTATGTTACATGGAAGACAAAATTCAAGACACAACTTAAGTTTGAAGAGATATGGCCTATCAGGATGGTACTATGACCAGTCAACTACTAATACAACACAACACTAGCTTAATAGAGAAGATCGAAGGCCAAACTCATCATCTTGTTTAGAGTGTTTGACAATGTGTAACCCCACATTCGTGATGCCAAAATAGCCAAAGTAGCGTGGGATAATTTTAGCACAAGTGTATGAGGCCAAAAACAAGAATGTCATTCTAAATTTTCGAGTCATTTACAAACATTGAAATTCAAACAAAATTAGAAAATTGAAGCTTTCTTAAGAAGAGTTGCGAGAATTGAGGGCTTCACTTCTATCCCTAGGAGAAATAATCAAAGATGTTGATCTCATTCCCATTATTCCGAGAGCACTCCCTTCTTCATATCGTATCTTTGTAACAACACTTAACTTGTCGATATGATAGTTAGTTTGAAAAATCGATAAACCTACTACAACAAGAGGAAGCAATGCATAATAAGGATGATGAAGAAGAGTAGGCACTTTCTTCACATAAAAATGGAAAGGAAAACTTGATTCCTATAAAAGTCCCAACATCAAAATCAGCATCATGGGGACAACCAATAGAAGAAGAAATGTCAAATCAGTAAAAGAGGACATGACTTAAAAGATTGTTAGTATGATACTTAAAAGAAAGCTTTGTTAAGCAACTCCAAACCTCTAAAACAACAATCTTACAAGGGACATTCTAACCACAATCATGGGTAGAAAAAGGGGAACTGAAAAGAATACCCCATCAACAAGGAAATATTGTTGAGCAAGAAGAACATTCGATAATGAAGAATTCTTGTACACTTTGCTTTCGATCAAGTGAACCATCCACGCTCATTTAGTGATGTCTGGTATGTTGATTCAGAGCCACTCGACACATGACTAACCACGAGACTTGTTTACTTCAATGAGGGACATGCCATCAAAAATCATGTTTTTCATTGGGAGATGATTATTCATATACAATTCAGGGATTGGGAACACCTCTCTACCCCTTGGTTCAAGTATTTTTAGACTATCCGATGTCTTATATGTTCATCGGTTGATAAAGAATATTCTTTAAGTCAGCAATCCTAGATCATAACTTAAAAGTTTACTTTAATAGTCATTCCGGCAAGAAAACATGTTTAATTCAAAACAAATCACAAGGCTTGAAAATAGTTGTGAAATCATCCAATGTGGGATGCATGTTCCAACTTGATTTTTTTCACATAGACGATCAAGCACTTGTGGCTAAGAACTCCACCTCAAAGACAGTTGGGCATCGAGAATTAGTCTTGTAATTTTCAAGTATCTCGAGACACTTCGCACGAGCAATATGGTACATGGGATGCCATCTCTTCGAAAGGATACAGACAAGTGTCCTCACCGCTACAGAAAACAACACAGAGCTTCGTTCAAGAAGAGTACGTATCAAGCTCATGGTCATCTTGATCTAGTTTATACCGATCTTTTTGGTCCGATATAACCAATTCATTCTAGATTTCAGTATTTCATGCTATCTCGCTGGTGATGACTATTCAAGGAAAATGTGGATTTTTTGTCTTCACAAGAAAAGTGAAGCTTTTGAAACTTTCAAGAAGTTCAAAGTAGCAGTTGAGAATGAAATTGGTTGTCACATTATAACTCTCCACTCAGATTGAGGGGGGGAATTCACCAATAACAAGTTCAAAGAATACCTACAAACTCACAAGATTCATCGACGAATGCCTCCTCTACACACACAACAATAGAATGGTGTTTTTGAGAGAAGAAATTGTACTATCATGGAAATGTTTGTGATGCATGATTGATGATTATGGAATTTTAAAGACATTCGGTAGAAGCAACAAAAACAACAGTTTATTTCTTAAACAAAGTGCCCATAGTTGCTCTTAAAGGAGTAACACCACAAGAAGCATGGTCAAAGCGAAACCATATATTTCACACCTTAGAGTATTTGGGTGCAAAGAAAGTATGCACATACCAGAAAAACATAAATAAATTGGACATCAATTCACGTAAACATGTCTTCATTGGGTACATTGAAGAGACTCTTGGGTGCAGATTGATGGATCCAAAGACCGAAGAGTCTACACCAAAGCAAAGATGTTGACTTTTTGAGAAGAAGTAAGTAGAGTCTCCTCCTCCAAACTCTACTTGTAAAAATTGAAGATGATGTTACCACAGATGATGAAAGTGAAGATGGGGATGATGGTGTTGATCAGATTGAACCACAACCCGTGGGAAAAGTTTAGTGTATGCCCAAGTGGTGTACTAACACATTACGAGATGCAAGAATGGATGCTCCACTGGATACATCCACCCCTGGACCACGAACTCACAGTAAAGAAAGAGAAGAAGTTAACTTTGCTTTGATGATTAGAGTTATTGAATTTGATGAGCCCTCTAAAGTCCAGGAATCCCTACAATCAAAAGCTTGGAAAGATGCCATGGATTCTAAATATCAATCAGTGATGAAGAATAACACTTGGAAGCTTGTTGATCTTCCACCAGGGAAGAAATTCATTGGATGCAGATGGGACAGTGGACAAGTATAAAGCAAGACTAGTAGCCAAGGGGTACACAAAAAAATAAGGCATTGACTACGAGGAGATATTTTCTCCCACAGCTAAGATCAAAATGATCAGGATGATATTTTATCTAGCTTCATAGTTTGGTTGGAAAGTCCATCATATGTATGTAAAAAGTTTCTTCCTAAATAGATAATTACAAGAAGAAGTCTACATGACTCAACCCGAGGGATATGTAGTACCTAGTCAAGAAGAAAAGGTATGTAAACTCGGAAATATCCGTATGGCCTCAAACAGGCATCCAGGGCATGGTACATCAAGATTGATGAACATCTCATACAACATGGATTTTTTTGGAAATCCATATGATACCAATCTTTACCTCAAAAATCAAGGGGGAGATTGTGATTTTCATTTTCTATGTCGATGATCTAGTAATCACCGGCGATTCAAAGGTGAGGATGATCGATGCAACAAAGAAAGATCTTAATCGATCATTTGACATGACCAATCTCGAGTTGATGCATTATTTTCTTGGATTGGAAGTATGACAGAAAGAGAATCACATTATTTTCCTTAGATGAAATATACCAAGACAATGCTCAAGAAATTCAGGATGATGGATTACACACCAATTTCTACACCTATGAAGAAAAAATTACAGTTATCTTGTTCAGATCCATCTCCTAAAGTAAGTTCCACTCTCTATCGACAGTTGATTGGGAGTCTCATTTACCTGACCTACACTAGACTAGATATCAGCTTTGCAGTGAGTTATTTATCCAGGTTCATGCAGGAACCCAAAGTTTTTCATTGGAAAGAAGCAAGGCACATCTTAAGATATCTCAAAGGATCAGTGGATCTTGGTCTAGAATACAAGAAGAATGACAACTTCTTCTTAACTGGATATTTGGATTCAAATCATGCAAGCAATATTGATGATAGAAAATCCACTTCAAGATTTGTATTTTTATGGGATCTAGACCAATATCATGGGGAATCAAGAAACAACACTTTGTTTCTCGTTCTTCCATAGAAGCCGAGTATCATTCTACAGGAGAAGCTATATGTGAAGCGATTTGGCTACATCACATACTTGAAGGACTTGGAATACCACAGACAAACCGACCACCATGTATGTTGAAAATGAAGGTGTTCTCAAACTTGTTCACAATCTAGTGTTTCATGAAATAACAAAGCACATTGAGGTACAATTTATTTTCATACGTGAGCATGTGTTGAAGCACAACATCCAACTTTAATTTTGTCCAACAGATGAACAATGGGAATATATCTTCACAAAGTCACTTGCACGTGACAAGTTTGAGTTGTTTAGAGAGTTCCTCTCCTCATCCCTTGAGATTATACACAATTAAGGGGGGGAATGTTAGGTTAATTATGCATCGATAATTAACTATTTAATTAATGTTGTTAATTAAATAATGTTGTTATATGGTTTTTAAAACATATTTGTCTTTTATTTCCACAGGTATAATTTTTATGATTGTTATAACAATTATGTGCTTCCTGGATGCATTTTGGAAGTTGTTGTAACAATTATTATTGTATTCATATGTTGTACAATTCCTATAAGAATTACAAGCACTCCATTGTATTCTTGGTTGATTCGATTAATATATTACAAGGCTTCCGTCCTTGTTCTACATCATATACAAATAGACAATTGATAAGAGCATTATTCTACATCAGCACATATGATTCCCAAAATTATTCTAGAAAAGAAAGAGAAAAGAAAACTATGGAACGTAAAAGAGGCCAAAAATTCTAAATATTTTGTCACAATTTTTTTTTAAGTGTGCGGTTTAGGTAGCAGAGATAAAAATAGAAATCTTTTGTAGAAAATGATTATTGTACAAAAAGGAAATACTTGTTGAAGGAATCTACATGGTATAAATTTATGAGTTGTTTCATAAAAAGGAAAAGGCTAACGAAAGAAGTATAAAAGAAAGGCATTGGGACACTGAATAAGAAGTGAGGAAGCAAGATACAAGTAACAATTTTTTAGAGAAAAGTTTTCATCAAAACACAGAAAATAAGAAAGGGTATCTTCCATCTTTTATTAACAAACCTCTACAAGAACCCATGAAGAGGATAGTTACAGGAGATACCACAAATGAAAAACTTTAAGGGTGTGAATGAAAGATATAAGCTCAAAAGAACAGTTAAAAAGTTATCAAGGTAAGTGCAACAAATAAAGGATATATCAGTCAAGTAAAAATTCATGAGAACAAAAGCTATTATGAAGGGACATGATGGCATTTCCATCTTAGAATCAAAGCTAAAATATCAAAGTACAACTGTAAAGAAACCTTTAAAGGCCTGTTTCAGAATTCATAAAACAAGGAAAGTACACTCTTCAAAAGTTACAAGTGCAAGTACAAAATCTTCAGTTATTAAAGATAAGTGCACATAAAAATCCAGTTTCAACATGTATATCAAAAGGATTAAAGTGACAAATACTCAAGGAAGATAGTAGGCTCATCAACGACAACTATACAAGGAAGAGAGATTACAACTCCAGAAACAACTTGTTATCATGTTACAACAACACTATATTGGATTATTATTCAAGAATAAGGGAATGAAATTGAGATTCCTTACATAATGCAAATTAAGATCATAGGACTACAGGAACTCATTAACAATCCCAAGGTTTTTCTATGACGAATAGATACACTGTCAATCTAACATTGAATTTTGAAGGTACATCTTTCAAAAGAAATATAATTTATTACATGGCTTGGAGAACTACATGGTACAGTTTCTAATCAAATATAGTTGGAAAGAGATGCATGTTCAAATATTCAAGCTTCAAATGGATTGGTTTGTACAAGACACGAGGGAAAGGATGCATCGCTTACAGAATATGAGGTGATGATACAACTAAACAAAATTCACCAGATTGCAAATGCTCATAGCAATGAAGGAGCTCCAATATCTCATAAGATGGCCAACAAGCATTATTTCGTTATATAAATCAATCACTTACAATGCATGAATAAAAGGCTACAGATCTCCATTCAAGATGCATTGTTTAAGTTACAAGAAATAATAAATTCATAGTTACAGGTAGTCACAGGCCCAATACAAAATTGCAAGATGCGTCTCTTTGCTTACAAATGAGGGAAGTCTGACATTTAAGCCCATATTTTACTAGAATACTATAAAAGTAATACATCATGTTCCAGTTCAAGGAGAGAGACAACATACAATCAACCTCAAATTTGTTAGAAGACGTAGACAAGGAAGAAATTAAGAGAAGGAAGATTGCAAACATTTGAGATTGTGTGTCCATCTATTTATTATAAATGAAGAAGTTACAAAACCGTTGATGTAGTTATAACCAGTTATAACCAACTTGTAATGAGATACCTTATAAATATGCCTTATATTATCATACCCCCTCTTAAGGCTTATTCTACATAAAGCAAAAAACAATCTAACAAAACTAGAACAAAACAGAAATACGCAATCTTCAAACACTTTCACTTTGAAAGAAATGCTATGATAAGGTAGGGATCCATCAAGCTACTTCATGACCTTCATAAAGGTGTAGCTCCCAATCTGAATTCCCGAGTTCCTAGATTCCACCTCCCTGAACTCTTGAATCACAAATCTCCCTAATTATTGGATAACCATCCATATTGAGCCATCCACAAGCTCCATCAAGTTGTCTCATGACCCTTATGAGGGTATAATTCCAAAGATCCACAATCTCCCGAACTATCTGAGCAACCATCCATACCGAGCTTCATCTACTATGTATCCTTTCTTGCCTTCAAAGTTTAGAGCATCTTTATATTGCATATTCGTCACTGTCCTCACTACCTTCTGCATTTGGTGGGTCTTAGACCATGGTTATATTGGTTGTATTTGATATGACTTTATCCTTGAGCACATCGTTGGCTCGAACATGACAAACCCATGTTGTGTGACCTCTTTTCTTACAATGGGAATTTCTATTTAATAAAATAAATATGACTACGTTTTTACCGAAATGAGTAAAAATAAATAAAATACCAGTTTCCAAGAGTGTCTTTTTTATTTTTCAAATGTGAAGTGCATTGTTTCATTCCCTAGATATCGGAAGAATACAACTGTCCAAACTGAAAACGTGCCCTACTTTGTTAACAGAAGACAGGATTTTCGTGCCCTTCCAAAAATCGCCAATCTGAGTTCTAGATTTCGTATTCACCTGAATCCCTCAATCATAAACTTTGTTTTTCCTTAAAATTTAGGACTGTTTTTTCTCCTAAAATTCACAACTGCAAACTCTATTTGTTCTCTCAAACTCACAACTGGTTTTTTTCTTTGAAAAACGTGACAAAAGATATATTACCTTGTATATTCACAACTACAAAAATTCCATTTCGTTGTTTTCCTTTAAAACAACAATTGTATAATTTGTATAATGGTGCTCACTGACAATATTTTAATGGCACATGTAGACACCTATAATTACACCTAAGCAATTTAAATACTTAAATTGCGCTAATTATCTCCTTTCCCACAAATTGACGACATATTGTCAATAACGCTCATCTTCTCTTCCATTGTTGTTAATTGATTACATTAAGCTAATTAATTAAGTCACCTATCCAACACATACCCTAATTAATGACCTTTCATTAATTGACACCTCTATCTAGTCTAATTAATTATTATTAATTAATTAGCCTCCCTTCTCATTAAACCAATAAATCTCTATTTAATTGGTTTAATTTCTTCCTAATGGTCTAAATCACACTAATATCCATCTAAAATCTTATAAAAGCTTGCACATGTATTTAATTAATCACCTTGATTAATTAATACACCCCCTTTATCCACATGAGCCACTAGAGGACAAACTAAACCCTCCTAAAGGTAACTCAACCCCATCCAAACCCCCCTTATCCATAACTAACTCTACATCTCCCTTTATCCAACATTCGTGAGGATGTGTTGAATCCTTTATCCTTTGGGATATATAAAGAGCCCTCCTCCTACTTCTACACCTACACATAATTCCCTTGAGAAAGCAAAGGAAAGCACATAGTCTTGCACTAAAATCCTTTTTCCATTCTCAAGCCCCTCCATCATCCATCTTGAAGAGCTAGGACTCACACACAAGCATCCATGAAGGATCAAAGCAAGCAATATTGTTGATTGCCATTGGACTACATAGGTCCACTTGATTTAATTAGGCAATTAGAAGAATAGAGTTCTTGATTTGCATTATGCTTGATTTCATTATTTCAAAGTTATAATGCTAATGTAGGCCTTGTTCATTTCTTCATCTTGAGGGCACTTTCTTCTTGTTTCTAGCTAGGTTAGGGAACTATTTTAGGTGGTAGTTTCTTGCTTTCAATCTAACCTAGGAAAAGAATAAGTGTACACATTTGGCACGCCGGTGGGACACTTAGTCCCATGGCATTTTAGTTTAAGTTTCTTTGTTTTGGATAACTTTTTGATATGCACATGTAGTAATTAATGTCCATTTTTTGGAATTTTTCTCATTTGATATGTGTAACTTCATGTTCATAGCCTTAATTTTAATGGGTTATTGCCATTTTAAAACTAACTTGTCAAAATTTAGAGATATTGTGAAGTTTTCTATGTTTTTTCCATACTCTGGAATTTACAAATCTAGCGCAGAGCACGATTTTAGGGGCACATGCACGATTTTAGGGGCACAGAGCACGATTATCGGGTGCACATGTCTCTTTGGTGGCACAGTGCCTTTGTTAAAACCTGTCACTCTATTCGTCGACCCCTGGTGCATGTGCACTAACCCAGTGCATATACCTTAACCAAAGAGTAGGTGCATTAACCCCACTGCACACGTTGTTTCGTATTGTACCTTCACTGCATACTAAAACCTATCAGATCGGTGCACATGCCCTAACCAGGTGCACATGTGGTTTTAGTGGCGCACGTATATTTTTCAGTAATGTGGTTATTCATGCCTCTTTTTCTCGAGTAGTGCATACATTGTTTTTGTGGCTCACACACCTCTCTAGTGGCGCAGGTGTTTAATAGATCTAAAAATTCAAAAGAGTGGCATAGGTACTATTTTAAGGGTGCATGCACTGTTTTTGGGGTGCACACATCTCTCGGGTGGCGTAGGTACACTGTGTGCCGAAAACAACCTTTGGTGGTGCATATGCCTAACCACAAGAGAAGCAAAAAAAGGGGGCACATACATCCTTTTACATTTTTGAAATTAAAGTGTTGATGTGCTAACAATCTTGCAGTTTATCTAATCATATATTTTTCTTTGCAGTTGTTTTTACATGTTTGTATTTGATTAGGTAATATTTTTGCATTGTTTACTTATAGGATTAAGGTCACGTATGCTCTTCCCTCGCGTCCCTTGGGGTGATCTTGGGAATTAGAAACGATTATTAAATCCTTTTGATGCTTTGAGATTGTTAAGAGTATTTGATTTGGAATTGGTTAAAATTTATATACTTGAATTAAAGTGTTGTTCCATTTGATTATCTTTTGGGATTTGTGAAGAAATCATGTATGTTCTTCTCTTGCATCCTTAGATGATCTGGAGAATAAGAAATGATGCCTTCTCTTTTGATGGAAAACTACTAAACATCATCATACAGGACCAAAACACTTGTCAAAGAACAAAGGAATCTAAACAAAAGTCGAGAAGACTACTAATACGATTGTTATACGGAGTTGTCAAAACGATGTTCGAGAAAACCAAATCTAATTAAAAAGATAAAACGAACAACATATTCAAAACACTTTGTATTGTAGGTTTCGAAAAAATGGTGTGTCCCTCTCCGCTAAATGGAACATAACCCCTTTGGCATAACACCTTAAGCTACAACAATGGGGGTGGTTCGAACCCCCAAAGTAGTATATGCAAGAGGGAACCTTGTGGATGAAACGGGAAGTGCTCCGCACTACCTATCTCGACTAGTAAAACCTTTGTGAGAATAGAGTTACAAGTTGTCCTTATGTGACCCTTTTAAGTACACATTTTGACGCATTTATTGCCCATTGTGCTTAAAAGGGGAAAATTCAAGATACTCCCAAGATATTCAGGGACTATTTGGGTAAATCATCCCGCTCGTGGATACTCTTTGTAGCACCTAGGACAAGAGAGCCACCTAGGAAGATATACTTTGGCTAGTTGCCCACTTTGACCATTCTAAAATAGTGTTGAGTTGTGAACCTTATTTTCATTGAGAAACATGTGGCGTGTTACTTTAGCTTAGATTTTACTTTCCTTAGGGTGAGGTGAAACTCTTCCAAATTGAAGCCAACATTTTTCATTCTTTTGACACTTTGTTTGTTGATCGAAGAAGAAGGGTGACTACCTTTGTGTTACCAATCGACTGTTTCTCTCACTTTTATGTCCGTTTACGCCCATCCATGTTTGCGGTTGGGTAAGTTAAACATCTAAAGTGTGCAGAGGCATATTCACGTCATTGGTAGCCATTTTGATCTTGATACCCATGTCAAGATCATCGTTGTAGACTAGGCATGATTCATCACCGTGGACTTCCTTGGAAGAGTTAGCTTGTTTGCATCGTATCACTACAATTTTGATATTTATGTCTTGTTTCTTGTAAACTTGACATAAATATCTATATTGTAAAGTTACGCTGCACACATTTTTAACTGTTCCTAGCTATACTTTGAGCCTTTTAGTTTGGTTCTATTATTACCTCAATTTCAAAGAGTGCTAGGTATTACCATTTTTGTGTGTTATATCAATAACACCTTGATATCAATACTTCACTTTCTCGTAAAGCGGGTTAACATATCTTCGTGATATTATTGTGTCATTTGTGAATTGTAATTGGCACTTTTTGAGGTATAGGTCTTAATCGATTTTGAGCTTACTCGTATATATCTTGATTGGGAGATTGCATTGAATTCTTGTATTTACTTACATTTTGTTCATTCCCTTGAACTTGACATAAGTGAAAACATCTTGTTAATCATCTTGCGACGTGAAACTACTCTTTGAAACGTAGTCTAGGAGGTACTTCATTTGATTAGGTTTTAATACCAAACACTTATGTCACTGGTGATTTATCACTCTATCACATTGGTATTCTCACACTGTTGACTTATTCATACTCTTAACAAATACATTTTGCATTTCACTTAGGGGTAGTCACTAAGCTTTGAACACATCTACAACTCACCCTAGTGAAACTATCACAAAAACATGGCTCCTAAAACACGTCTAGGGTTAAAGAAATAGACATACGAGGAACAACATATGTAAGCTTGGGAAACCTCTAACAGACAAGGGTCAAACCCTTTCATTGGACATGACCTAGGACCGCTGTTTTCTACAGAAAAGGAAATAGAAGAGATGGTCGACCATAGTGGAAATGAGTTAGAATCACTACACGTAGAATTTGATTTTGACCCCACTCTACTAGACAAATTCCTTCTTAGAAAAAAAGATAGAGTGTTGGCGAATTACGGGTCGTGGAATTAAGGGCCAAATTTCCCAATGAAAATGAACCAATACTACATGCAAACGCGCCACTTTGAGGAAGAACGTCCCCTTATCAATATGGAAGATATTTTAACAGTGGACATGCTTCCACTTCTTACATAGGGAATGATAAAGTGGTAGGGCATAGAATGCCCTTTATCAAAGTACCACGAAGAAACAAGATAGAACTTGAGACGGGGGAATAACCTCCACAATACGAAGAGGAGGAACCTTTAGAAGAAGAAGCTATAAACCAAGCCACAATCCAACAAAAAATCAGTAACCTAAGCCGAAAAATAGTTTTGCTTACTTCCCATGTATAGAAAGACGTAGAAAAGAACATTCAAAAGTTGAGGCCGAAGGTTAAAATCAATGAACTCCATCGAGAAAACCAAGGAGAAGAAGACACAGGCTACCATCATGTTTCAATCCCTGCTTGTCCCACTAAAGAACAATTTCTCACACAAGAAGTGCAGTCCATGAAAGTGACACTTACGAGCTTACAAGAGAGCAATATAGGAGCATCGAGAAATATCAATATGAAGAATTATGCCCTTATCCTTTTAACAAGACAATGACCCTTTAACCCTTTCCAAAGAAACTTGATATGCCAAAGCTCGAAAATACAAAGGAAAGGGAGACCTAAGGGATCATGTTAAAGATTTTTACATGGCATGTCAATAGGTTTCCTATAGTGATAATTACCTCATCAAATTTTTTTCCCAAGAGTCTCGGAGGTCGGGCTTTGGAGTGGTTCACACGCTTACCACGAGGATCAATTTTCACCTAGCTAGAATTGGCGTAAAGATTCATGTGTCACTTCTCATATAACATAGAGTGATGTCACCATGAAATACTTGTGTGGCACCAAGCAACACCCAAATGATACCTTTGCTAGTTTCCTCCAACGATGGAGAGGGATAGCTAGTCGCTTCCTTGTGCTTTCCCGAAAAGAAGCTAGTTAGTATTTTCATTCCCAATCTCAACCTGGATATAGCCTTCCACCTCCAAATGCATTGTGTTCATACTTTTGAGGAGGTTAATGAGAAAGGGATTTAGATAGAAAAGGATATCATTACCAAAGGCACCCTCAAAAACCAATCTAAAGACAACCAAAGTGTCAAAACCATAGAAAAGCCGAAGATCTTTAACAAAAACAAAAATGTAGTGGGAGACGGAATCACTTTGATTCCAAACATGTTCAAACGGTCCAAATCTGGTCAACCTTTTAAATTGACCAAGGCCCAATTCAACCACCACCAAAGTGACGAACATTTGCCTCTCTCAATGAACCATTTTCAGTTATATTAAAATGAGTTGGATGTAGGCCACATGATGACCTATCCTGACAACACAACCCTTTGACGACAACGCTCCGAAACCTTCATGGTATAAGGAGCATGAATATTGTGAAATGCATCACGTTAAAGGACATAAGACAAAAATTTATCTGCATGGCTTCACCATTATATTCAGGACCTCATTAACAATGGGGAGATAGAGGTGGATAACCCTGGAAAAACACAAACACCTAACGAGAAAATGGGGATATACAAAGAACCATTCCCCAAGCATGATAAGTTGGAAAAGACAAAGCCGGATCGGGGAGAGTCATACCAAACCTATAAAGTCAAGCTGAATTACTTTTATAGAAAAAGAGATAACAATCATTATGATTCACTTATCGGATGTATTCACTCTCTTGTCGATCGTGTCAATACCATCTAGATCAAGGGAAAGGACTACGCTACGGTAACAAGGCGTGCCCACCTCGTGATTCCAGAACCTCCTCCGTCGACCCCGCATACTTGGTAAATATAACCTTTTAGAACAACGTGAAAATATGTCTACTAAGATTTTGATCTTAGATCTTCTCAAGATATCCAATGTGCATAAGGACATTCTATACCAAACTCTTTAGGGGTCGAGTGCCTTTAGAATTTGATCCTACACACCTTCAAGCCATGGTGGTAAACATCGCACCAAGTGAACGTATCACTTTTAACCATAGGGAAATCCCTACTGATAACCCAGCACATAATCTTCCCTTATACATTGAGTAGTTGTCACCCATAATAAAGTCAAATGGGTGCTTGTGGATAATGGATCTGGGTTGAACATCTACACGCTTATGTTGGTCAAACAATTGGGACATATAGAGGAAGATCTTGAGTCCCATATCATCACTATCACCGCATATGACAACGCAGAAAGGGAATCAATAGGTACCATCGAATACCTATGGAAGTAGGTCCCACTTGTCATTAGACAAAGTTTCATGTCCTAGACTTGGAACTTCCATATAACATGCTTCTAGGCCAACCATGGATTCACGCCATGCAGGCCATGCCATCAACATTTCATCAATGCATTAAGTTGAAGTATGAGGGACATACGATTACAATACCAAGGGATTTAGATCCCTTTTCTCATTGTAGAGCTCTCCATAGCTTTACACGGAAGGGTACATACGCACGTCCCTCCACAGAGATATAGTTTTCTCTCTTCGCTGAGGCCATGGAATCCCGAGTGGATTCAAATTCTCTTAGTTCTTGTGCTCATGGGGCGTCTACTTCAACATCTCAATTTTATTCATCGGAGATGAAAATTCTAGAATATGGTTGTAAGGAGTATAATGTAAAACAAGTGATCTTGGTTTTTGACCTCTCACTATCGCCCAAGACTAGAGGTTGACCCAACTACCACTTCATGAGACCTAGAGAGGAACACACTATTAGGACGTTCCTACCCGGAGGCTTGATAGGCGAGGAGAAATTGGTTGATCCACCTACTACTTGGGTCCCTGAGGACACTCAGCCATCCTGTTATCGAACCCCAAAATATGAAAAGTCTAGTAAAATGATGTACTCCATGGGCTACAAAGGCCTAGGATGTGGGAGGAATGAACAAGGACAAAGAGAACTGGTCCCTCTTCCACACTTCAAAACAAAAATATATGGCATTGGGATTCACCCTTACGAAGAACACCCCAACGATCAAGATGTGACTTGTTCGGAGCGTGAGGATAGCTCGACTATTTAGACAAAGTGATACTGATTCCCATTATAGCCAATATGAGGATCGGCCTCCACGAACCTTTTCATGAATAACGTTGTCCCGACCTTAACCCCCATAGAACCAACCCTTGACCTTGTATACCCCTCCCTTGTCGAATGGGACCAAAAATGTCATGTGCCACTAGATTTATTCGAGAACGAAGAGGCTATTGCAGATTTAATGGGAATAAGGGATACAATTCCCATTTGGGATCACAAGAAGGGTTTCTTTATCAACTTAGATACCTATACCTACTTCGGTGAGGAGGCTAAACTTTTTGGTAAGAAAAATTTAAAGAAAAGTGAAGGCAAGAGTTCTAAAGAAAAGCCTCGGCAAAATCAAAGTCCAAGTCACATAGTGAAAACCTCTTTGAGGCACTGGCTGACAAACAAATAAGAAAATCAAAGGACAAACAAAGTGACCACACCAAGGATGAAAATATCATGGAGACATCCTTGGATGAAGATCTCAACCTTCCTCCTGATCCTACGCGTATGGAGGATTTATCAAAATTGCTAGTCGAAGAAACCATTGATGTCAATATTGGTACAGAAGAGGATCCCAAGATTGTAAAATTGGGGGCATCACTCTCAGCTAGAGAACAAAAGACGTTCACTATGTTGTTGCGAGAGTTTATCGATGTGTTTACATGGTCTTACAAGGACATGCCTGGCTTGGATCCAACTTTGGTTGTGCACAACCTAGTTGTGCATGCAGACGCTAAGCCTATCAAACAAAAGCTTTGAAAGATGCACCCAAGAGTGGACCTGTTGGTTAAAGAGGAGTTGGAAAGATTGCTTGTAGTAGGATTCATCAGACCAATTGATTATTTTGAATGGATATCAAACATTGTTCCTATCTAGAAAAAACCTATCGGTATCCGAATCTACACGGATTTTAGGGACATCAATAAATCTTTCCCTAAAGATGATTTTCCGCTTCCCAACATTGACATGATTGTTGAATCAATGACAGGGTATGAAATGCTATCACTCATGGATGAATTTTCGGGTTAGAATCAAATTAAGATCGCTAAAGAGGACCAATGCAAAACAACTTTTACGACTCCTTGGGGCACCTTCTGCTATCAGGTGATGCCATTTGGCCTTAAGAATGCAGGAGCAACCTATTAGTGGGCCATGACAGTGATTTTTCATGACATCATGGAAGACTACGTAGATGACATCATGTGAAAGTCCAAAACAAGAGAGGATCACCCTATTATTTTGTGGCGTATCTTTGAACGCGCTGCGTGAATACAAAGTCGGGATGAATTTAAAGAATTGTGTCATCGTGTGCTATCGGGGAAATTATTGGGCTTCATTATGTTAAAATGAGGTATTGAGGTAGACCCTGCTAAAGTGTCTGTTATCAATGAAATGCCTCCACCTGAGAATATCAAGAAACTACGCAGCTTACAAGGGAAAATTCAAGCCATTCGTCACTTTATCTCCCAACTTGTAGATAAATGTCACTCATTCACTCATTTTCTTAAAAAGGACGTCACTTTCCTCTGGGGACCCAAACAACAACAAGCCTTTGCTTTGCTTAAATAGTACCTAGCTAATCCACCTATCCTCATGCCTCCCACTCCGCGAGAACCACTTTTTCTCTATATTTCTACTACATAATTTGCTATTGAGCCACAAGGAGAAAGAAATGTACTATCCGAGTCGCACCCTCATCGCCTATGAGCTTAATTATCCTCAGATTGAAAAGGCTTTCTTGGCCGTTGTTTTTACCTTTCAAAAAATTTGCCATTACCTGTTGAATACTAAGACCAAGTTCATATCCAAGGATGACCCACTCAAGTATTTGTTGTCCAAACCCACCCTCATAGGTAGAATGGCTAATTGGATCATTCTACTCAGTGAGTTTGACATAGAATTTGTCCATCAAAAATTGGTTAAAGGACAAGTACTTGCGGATCAGCTAGCGGAAGCACCTTTGCAAAGCATGGAACCTTTGAGTCTAGATCTACCAGATGCCTCCTTGCTCTACATTGAAGAATCTATTGTATCGCAGATACATTTTGATGGATCATTTAGGTTTCATGGTTCGGAGTACAGGAGTAGTCCTTATTACTCCTTCCGGCGATCCTATACCGCAGAGGATTTTTGCACGGGATTCCCTTGCACTGAAAAACATTACAGAATATGAAGCACTCATTGTAGGGATGAAGCTAGCCATTAAGTGGAATGTTCATCATGTTAAAGTTGTAGGTGATTCACAGTTAATCATTAAGCAGGTTAATGATGAATATAAGGTTAAGGATGAAAAGCTCATACCTTACAAAAAGTTAGTGGAAACTCTAAAGGAATATTTTGTGCGTATTAATTTTGAACAAATCCCAAAAACACAGAACAGATCAGTGTATGCCATGGAAACGATGGGGTCTATGCTTCGTATTCCACCAGGGAATAATGATATGCCATTTTTCATAGAAAATCTATGCCAGCCCACATATGACATGCCAGAATCTTTCCTAGCTTGTGAGGTTGTTGGTCCCCATTCCCCGTGGTACGAACCCATCTTCACCTATCTTAAGGACAACACATTCCCTCCCGATATCTCCCATTCTAAAAAGTAAATCCCGATTCTCCATATAGCCCGTTACACCCTTTTAGGAGGTACACTTTATCATTGTGGCTACGATGGGAATCTATTACATTGTCTGGATGTGACAGAGTCAATTCAAGCAATCAAGGAAGTGCACGAAGGGGTATGCGGAGCACATACAAACAGAATGGTCTTAGCTAAGAAACTGTTGAGAGTAGGTTATTATTGGCCTACCATGGAAACTGATTGTTGCAATTACGTTAGAAAATGTGTGCTTTGCCAAAAGTATGGAAATTTCATCCATGCTCCGTCACAGCCATTGTAACCAATCACTACCCCATGGCCATTCTCCAAGTGGGGACTCGATCTAATAGGGAAACTTACTCCTACCTCATTTGATGGTCATACACATATCATCACAGCTACAAAATACTTTACAAAGTGGGTGGAGGCTGTCCCTTTAACCTATGTCACAGGAGCATAGATTTCTAAATTCATCATGAATAACATTATTTGCCAATATGGTATTCCCACAACCATTGTTACAGATAATGGGAAGTCATTTAAGAACAAAACTATGAAAGGTATTTGCCAACGGTTCCAAACCAGATTAAAATGGTCCACACCATATTACCCTCGGGAGTAACGGACAAGCTAAGGAAACTAACAAGACTTTGGTAAGGATAATGGAGAAGATGGTTAGCAAAAAAGGTAAAAACTGGCACCTACAAATCCATCCAGCCCTTTGGGCTTACCGAACATCCATTCACACTCCTACGGGTGCAACACCATATTCACTAGTGTTCATAATAGAATCGATTATCCCCTTAGAAATCAAACTTCCCTCCTGAGAATCTCTCTTTGGGACTATCTCGATAAGGATGAAGATTATCGAGTGGTAAGAGGCTTGGCTGAGTTAGAGCTCTTTGGATGAGAGGCACATTCATTCTCTTAATCACACTGAAAGTGTATCAACACGATTCTTTAGAAACTACAACAAAAGAATCATCCCTCGTTAGTTTTAGGTTGGTGATTTAGTTATGAAGGAGAACCAGTTCAACACTAGAGCGAGCGAGAAAATAAAGGAAGTTCAAACCACATTGGTTGGGACCATATGTTATAGTTGCCAAGTATGGCATAGGGCGTAAAAACTAGCTCACTCCAATGGTGATGAGCTCAGGGAGCCCATGAACACCATGCATATTAAGCAATTCTATGCTTGAACATGGCACAAAAAAAAAACAAATCGAAAATCAGAAAAAGAAAAAGAGAAAACAGGATGTCCACTAGTGAAAACCATGCAATTGTGGCACTGGACAAGTCCTTGGGTGAAAACCGATTTCCGATGCCTCAAGAGGATTTGTTGTTCACAAGCATTCTGTGTTAGGAGGGTAGTTATCTTTGGCCTAGGCCTAGTTCATCTTCAAGATTCCTTGTGCACATCATCCCTGTTCAGCCTTGATCCGGCTTTTCCTTATTTTATTAAATCTGTGAGGGGTATGGTCTTTCGCTATCTCCCATCTTACGCTGGTGCAACCAACGACTTCACCTTCTTGTTCATAAACGCGTGGCTTCTTCCTTGTATATTCCCAATCACAGGGGCATCCATGCTTTCTTGGTTACTGCACATAGCTTTAGAAAACCGTTAGAAAACACAAAAACAATAGAAAATTGTTTCACGAAAACACAAAAACAATAGAAAATTGTTTCACGAAAACATAAAAACAATAGAAAATTGTTTCGAAAACACGAAAACAATAGAAAATTGTTTCACGAAAACACAAAAACAATAGAAAATTGTTTCACGATAACACAAAAACAATAGAAAATTGTTTCAAAAACCTAAACAATAGAAATTTTTTTGGAAAAAAACCTAAACAATAGAAAATTATTTCGAAAATACCTAAACAATAGAAAAATAGTCCATGAAAACATATCTTACAAAAACATTTACCGGCATTGTCTTGTTTCCTTTCTTTGCTTGTTGCTTATATAGTGTTTTGCATTCATGATTTTTGGGTTGTTTGTTGCTTAGGGCGTAATTTGTTAGGATTCATATTTTCTTACTTAGATTAGATTTATTCTTTCTTGTACATATTGCGATAAGTTTTTGCATACTGGTTGATCTTAGGAGATCATGATGTCATGTGTTAATTCATTATGTTCTTTCTTGGCATTTGATTGTGTTTAATAGAGCATGTTGAATCATGGTATATTGCATTAATTCTTGGTGTTCTTTGTTAGCATTTGGTTGTGTTTCTTGCATGTACTTTGTTTTGTTATCATTCACATCACATTACCATCATTATCATCACATCTAGCATCATCTATACATCATATATAAACAAAAATTCTAAGTTTTACATCATGCATGTATGCTAAGCTAATCATCACATATCGTATCATCAATGGGGGCAAGAGGGGTTGTGCATAATAAAAAATCTATCCCCCAGCACCAATATCATCATATCATCCCGTCTATTGGGTATCCACAAAACATCACATGAGTAATACATTTGATATCATCTACGGATCTATCATCTAACATTCTAAACAAGCACATGTATATACATCAAACATTAGGATAACGTACATGCAAAATGTGAAATCTGATAACATCATGATAGCATCCATAAGTGCTGAATCAAGAAAATAACATGCATCAAATCCAATGTAGGCAGCATGCCCGCTCAAGATACTAAATACGATTCATGTCTCATCGTCAATTAGTTCCCCATGAGTTTAAAGACAAAGAAAAAACCATCTATATGCATGTATCAAAAACAATAAAGTACATCATCTCATAACCATGTGTATCTGAGCCAAAACAAGGTAATCCTCATATATATATACATGTGTGTCAAATATACATCTATATCAAAAATGGATACAAATTTGTGCTCTATATCAAAAATGCCTTCAGCTGAGGCATACAAAGGTGATACATCAACAATGTCTATGTACATACATACAATGTCAAGATAAATACTCAATACAATACATCATCGACACACAATGCCATAAAAAAGGGGCATGTACCTAAAAGAATCAAGCCTTCATCACGAGGCATCATCAAAATACATGTATAACATAACGTACATCATAATCAGCCTTCATAAGAAGCATACATACAAAGGAATCAGTACTGAAATAAAAATGTGGGTCTCAACCACATCTCTTGCCCTCGCCAAGGATCCCATATCTGTCCTCTGGATGATGAAACACTACAAGCTAGGAGGGAGCTGGTCTTGCTTTAGCTACTCTAGTACAGTTTGTCTAATTGATGCAGTCGAATGGTGGATCTCCGTGATCAAGAGCCTGATGCACTCGACCACGATAGATGTGGTGCCACTCACTACTCTAGCGAAACACTCTATAATATGCGATCCTGTGAAGAGGGCCTCACCACCAAGTTTGGTGGCATCACGTATCTGGTCTTCATCCCCGAGAGGCAAGCGCTACCTAAAGGGCGAGATCTCGCTCACCTATCACCCCCCCACATATGCCTCGACCTATCTGGCAGTGGCAGCCTCTCGATCTCTCTCTGTGGTCATCACCTACAGCTCGGTGTGGGCCTGGTCGCTCTGTGCTAATAAGGCCTGTGATTGTGCATACACATGATCTCTTTGTGTAATGACCATGCACACCTGTAACTGGGACTAATGAAGGAGGCTTAATATCTGTGCCCCCTGTGCTGTTGTCTCTCGGATCTAGCTCCGCCATGTAACTCTATCATCTCTTGGGCTAGCCTGGGCCTCGAGCGTGATCCCTCTCTAAAAGTAAAGTCACAACATGGGCTCAGGCCTCATCACGCTCTGATATTACTGTCACGCACCAGGCTCGAGCCTCATCTCTCTCCATTCTGGTTGCATCTCTCTTGGCTATGAGTTGTTGTACCTATACCTATACTGTGGCTATCTACACCACTAGCTGGGAGGCTGTGTGTGCCTCAGGGACTGGTCCTTGAGGTGCTCTAGAAGACTGTCCCTGCTCAAAAACCCTGCCTCTGGGTGGTGGCATGGCTGCCCTTGGGCCTTACAACCTCAGTCTCGGTGCCTGTGGGGCACCCTGTCCATCATGAGGGATACCATCAAAGGGATCCTCGATTCGCCTCGGTGCAAAACTCTAGCCACATGCTCTGCCCCATGTCATACCTCTACGGGTGGGCAAATACCTGCTACCCAAGCTACCTCTAGAATAATGACACGTTGGGGTAATAATGTTGCATACCATGCTACATAATCAGTTGTAATCCATGGGTCTCACTGTCGTAGGGGTCCCATGCTTGGGGACCACCATGTAAAACTATCCCCGGCTCAAGCCATTGGTATACAAGGCCCCATGGTCTCGCCTCTTCGAGTCTCTGCATACATGCTAGATATCTGGTTGGGGGACTGTATGATGGAAAATTGACAAGCGAGCATGCATGGGAATCTACAAGTAACCCTTCCTCACACCCGACCTCCCGAGGTCATGGGAGACAAACCGGTGGGGATGGAATATACGTGGCGTATGGATAAATTAGTTGGGAAATCTTATGTCTTACATGGGGTGTGGAATATGTGGAAGATAACTTTGTGGGTGCTTCTTATATGTCTCCCAAGGCAGAGGTCATGAAAATGAATGACGGGTGATGGTGGATTCTATGGGTGATTCTCTCGGTCTAGTCAAGAAATCCTTAGCTTGATTAGTTTGTTGTGTCTAGTGAGGATAACCATGCGATAATGATTGGTAGAAGTGGAGTGGATCTAAATACTAATGTGTGTAAACCAGCATCTATGTCTATTATTGCTGCCACAAGATTAGGTTGAGGCACGATTGGCTCGAATACATATAATATGGGCTCCTAGGTCCTTTGATTGTCATACAAAAGAAACAATGTAAATCTAATGAAGCAAACAAATAAAACAAAACTAAACTAAACTAATAACATATCCAAAAATTGACAAATAAACTAATAACAAAATTAAAACAAACAAAGCGAGTTGAGTATAGCTACTTGCCTATGAATTTATGAATCTATTTTAAATAATGAAATAACTAATGTAATCTATTTGAAAGACTATCGATCCTACCTCGAAGTGAGGGATGAATCATAGTTTCTCGAAACTATCAATCCCCACACTTTCTTGACAATATCGAAAGTGATATTAACTGAAATGAAATGATTAAATACTCTATTTGATATTCTTTAACTAGAACTATAAAGCTTGAACCTGTATTTTGCAGAATGGTGGCAAATCCGATGGTGTGTGGCTTTGTCCCCTCAGTGTGATCTCCTCGTTCCTATGTGCTCACGTGAATCCAAAAAAGCACGTGATGTTAGCATCAACAAAATTTGGTCTCGAAATAATGGCAGCTTAGGATGCATACTGAATACAATGCGAGTAGGAGAGGGATAACGCAAGAGAACAGAGCTTGGCTTATGTAATTCCTAGTGGGATTTATTGCGAGTCATACAACATAAAACGTCCAGAACCTGAAACTATCCTATTTGACAAACAAAACCTGCAACTTTAATGGCTTCTGACTGAGAATGAAACTATTCTACTCCAATTGATTGTGTGAAACAGTGACAACATTAGCACAAGAAGATTATGTGGCTTCTAAACAAGAAAAACAACACTAACTATGCATGCAACAAATAAAACTATTGATTCCTAAGAAAAATTGGAAGACTAAGCTATTGAAATGAGAAATTGAGAGGAAAATTTGAGGGGAAAATTTGAGGGGCCATTTGCTTGAGCACAAGCCAGCTATTTATAGAATTCCCATTTACCCAAAGGTGAAAACCAAATTGAACTCTTTAACCATAAACAATGTAAAAACACTATTCCAGGGAACCAAAATCATAAATACAAGCAAAGGCGGTGAAAAAGATGGTAAATGTTGAAAATTTACACGAGTCATGTTAAAAAGAACATTCTAGAAAATGCGATGAAGGATTGCTACCACGAGTAGGGTGGCGGTTCTGAGGCTGCTTGCCCTACAGGTGGCGGTCACGAGACCACCGCCTGTAGGTAGGCGGTGGTTTCATCACTGAAGACCGAAAAGAAAAGGAAAAGAGGGGGAAGGAAAAAGCAAAGCACTCAGGGGCTAAACGGGGCATGTGGGATGTTAACACATAATTGGAGAGATTTTCTGGATCCCGAACACCTTGCGAGGAGACCTGTATCATCATTGGGGTACGTGTAATGTTGTTCCAGGCAATGCAAAGGCACCCTACAATTTTTGGTACGTATATTTTTCCCCCTCGAGAAGTGTTTTAGCCATGAAGAGGCGTAAACGGTGGATCTGTGTATGGCGGTCCCGAAATGGGAAGTTAGATTTATACCGACAAGTCTGTGTGTGTCGAAATGACGCCCTCCAAGATTCCCGCTACTTGCAAAATGAAAAGAGGACTCAAGTGCGAGATAGATAAAATAAATAAAAATAAACACTAAAATAATATGAAATGAGGATGTACCATTAGTGCGGGGATAAGAACTTACCTCCATCGGCACTCCAAACTGCGGAAAGGGCATTCGAGAACAAGTCGGGATGCTATATATGTAAAAGTGGACCCATTTTCCTATTCATTTGCGCATGTTGATTTGATTGATTTTGAGCTCTGGGACCCACGATGATGGTTTCGACAAGAGTATAGTCAAAACATTCGGGATGATATTGTGATCATGCCTCCGCGAGTGAAACACTCGACATGCGAGATCACAAGTTAGTTTTTCTCGATTTACTGTTTTATCCCCAAAATGTTAAAACAATGAAATCTTTGTCACGGGGGGTTATTTTTGAAAATGTCAATTTTAACGAGGGTTACTTCGGGGGTGCTTAATGGGTAGGATTTGTTTTAGTCATAATGGTCTTTGTTTTGTGTTTTTAGCCATTTTTAGGGCACGTGACCCATGCAGAAGTTTGGGACATGATCTCAGCTGCTGAACTGGCCGGGCGGTGGTTACACAACCCGCTGCCTTGATTATTGTGGTAGTTACAATCTTTGCCGCCTTTAAGGTGGCGACATGAACCACCACCTGCTCGGGTGGCGATCCTTTACAAAATGCCTAAATAATACTTATTTGAATTTATTTTTGCATTTCTAGCATTCTTATATGTTTTCATGATTTTTCCAATGTCATTTGAATACTAACTTACTCCTTTTACGTGTTTTTGGGTGTATGCAGGTGAAGGAGGAGTATATCAGATGGAGTCAAGAGAGAGAGTGTGATTGGCTTCCAACAGTGTTGGATGCACTTTCTCAGGCTGAGTAGGATACGCTTCAGAGGGTTGGCATATTGTGTATATCACGGGTCCCGCATGTTGCACATTCTAGTCACATACTTTGTGACTTGTTTTCATATTAGGGTGTTGATCGGAATACTTTCCGGTTTTCGGGAGTCGGGTGAGTGGACCATTACTTTGGAGGATGTTTACCACATCTTGGGGTCCCGATCATCGGGAGATGACTCACACTTGAGACAACAGGTCACGGGCTCGAGATAAGCACAGTGGGCTTCATACACTGGAGATGCGATTATCTCCACCGGTTTGAAGAAGGGGGTGAGGGTATGATCTATTCCTATCCCGCCTATCCGCTTGATTCGTTAGGCCATTATGGGGATCTTTGCCTTGAGATTGATTGGGGACAAGGGAGGAGACACTTTAATTTATTGTTGGTCCCCCATTATTACAGTTGAGGGACATGGCTGGATTTATGCAGGGAGTTGACATTCGTTGGACCACCCGTCATGATCTGTCTTGGGTGGTTCATTTATAGGGGAAATCCTTGAGCCATCTGACCTTGGTTATGAGATGGGTTTACGAGCGTTTCATCCCTTATGGGAGAGGTGTAGAGGTGGTGGATCCCATAGCCGTGAGGGCAGCCAGATGGAAAAATATGTCGGTGCTTAGAGCACCCCACCAGCCAGTCACCTCCTTGATCGGCGATGATATGGAGGCCACACCCTATCAGGCCATGGCAAGGTTATGGGGCGAGGAGGCCCTCACTTTGATCTCTTTCTCTACCACAAGGCAGCTTGTGGACAGGACAGGGAAGGTGGAGACACATCCTTTTGCTCGAGTGCCTCAGCAATTTGGGCTTCCTTTATGTTGGTATGCTCCCAGAGTGGTGCCGGTGTTTAGATCAATTTAGGAGGCTAGGGGAGGTCCTAGAGGCCATGGTTGGACCGTTGTTGCTCCCGTGTCCCTATTGCAACTAGGTAGGTAGTACATGCTCGAGGGAGAGCCGGTGCTCCTCAGGCACCCTTACTTCAGATTGCCACCAGTCCCACCCACAGCAGCGACGACCCCATCGATATAGACTCTGAGTCCGAGGAGTTCACAGGGGGAGAGACAGAGGAGGAGACCGAGGTTGAGGTCAGTGAGTCGGGTGGAGAGGAGGACAACAATCCCAAGTGGCATGACACTTAGGATATCTTACAGTGGAGAGGGCAGAGCAGAGTGCGGAGAGGGTGACTCTAGTTTCAGAGGAGCCGCCTTCTCAGGACCTAGGAGGGGAGGATGAGTCCATAGCAGGACGCTATGTCGTCCCAGGCATAGGAGGAGGACATCAGTCAGTGGCAACATCTGTGGTAGGCGCTGATCCTAGGGATCCCTCTTGGAGGCCCTAGAGATCCGAGTGAGTTATCATCCTTCTCTTAATATTTGTTTTTAGCTAGAATTTTCTTAGTTGCTATCTCTACTCTTGTTCATTTTTTTTTTATCTTTTGACTATTTCTAACTTGTTTTCTCCTTTGCTTGCAGAGACTGCTGACGAGTGGCGAGACCTGATTCACCGGTATGCACTGATACCTTGATGATCCCCATTGAGAGGACTCGTGTGGAGCTATCCGTGGATGCAGGGGAGCCTTCAGCAGCCGGTAGGCATACCAACATTTTTTCCCCTATCTGGCATGTGGCCAAGATGGTGTCCACCCTCCGTACTAAGTTGGCTGGGTATAGGACAACAGAGCGCCTGATGAGGAGTCATTCTCATAGCGAGGCCACAGCTGCTCCTCGGGACCATGAGCCCTCGGTGCACTCAGAGTGCCGGCATAGCCGAGTCCTAGACGTGGTCGTGCACCTTCAGAGGGGTCTCATAGGGGTTGAGAGGCCACTTGGCTCTCGTAGATTGTTTATACGATTCATTTTGTATTTCCCAGGCTCATTGAGTGTTTTGACCATGCCTAGCGCATGATGGCATTATACAGGAAACTTGATTTATATATATATATATATATATATATATATTCTTTTTGGATCAGACTCTTGGTATCTAGTTTTTGTGATTTGTTTCCACATGTAAATTATAATGTTGTTTTTATATGCTTTTCAAAATGTATGCAATGGAGAACAAATGATACGAATGCTTTCTTTCTTTTTGTATTTCGTGATGTTGATATATGATAATGTAGACACAATGTGATCTTGAACCTTAGTTTCTATAAGCAATTTTTCGGTACTTCATGTTTGTTTTGACAAAATGAGATGATAAACCGGTATGATGAGTAGATGAACTTGCCCCACTCCTAACTCCATGCAACTAGTAAGATGTGAGGGCTCACCACCGAGAGCTAGAAAGGGCACAAGTTATGAAATTTGTTGAATGATAGTGATGAGAGATAGAAAAAGATTTTGTGGAACCAAATTAGGATGCTACAAACCTACTCTACTCAAGTGACTCCATAGTTTAGAATGCGACTTGCTTTGCGGTTTATCTAGACTTAGATCCATAGATGGCCACATGGTAGACAAAATATGGTTTTCGGGTTTTGAGCTCTCTTGGAATTTTGGACATCTGATTCATTTGTTTTTGACTTAAGATTTCAAAGCTTTAGCTGAACTGTTTGTTTACGACCTTCAACGTTTATTGTCAAGAGGACCCCCCACACCTTGCCCCATGCTACTAGTAGGAAGCATGGGCTTATCACCATGGACAAGGTACAGGCGAGTAAGGGCATTCCCATGCTTTCCCAACCCTACGTCACTAGTAAGAGATGTAAGCTCATCACCGAAGGTTGGTAGGGCAAGAAATGTGTAAAAATAAAATTTTCTGTTTGATCCACATGTGACTTATTTATTTGAGAAAAATGTCAGTATGTTCTTATTTCCAAAGAGATATACGCATGGGATAGATGTGACACTATGAAGCTTATAGAACAAACCATAGGCAAGACACCTATCCTAGGAAGAAAAAAAAAAGTGGGAATAAGCATGTAGGCCTTGGTATGGCTACCGTTAAGACTTTGTCATATCTAGCTTTATATGGATGAAATGATTCAGAAACAGGTGATGATGTTATGAAAATGAAGAAGTATGATTGGAATGAGTATGCCAATACCATCAGAAGTTTGTAATGCATTTCTTTGAGAATAAGTTCCTTGATCACAAAATTTTATGAAACGAGTGGAAAAAATGAACCTAACTACATGAAGATGCAATGTAGATGTAATTATACAAGTAGTGCTGGTTGCTTATGCATAGAATCGTTTAAGGTGCAGGGAATTGATAGTTTCACCAAATTCCTCACCTTCCAGTGTATATAAGAGATATGCACCATTTCCATAGTCTTTCATGATGCGGTATGGGCCCAACCATTTGGGTCAGAATTTCCTTTCTTCACCGGTCTTTTTATCGATTCGGCTGTCTAGTCTTAGAACTAGATCTCCTTCATATATATCTCGTTCATAGACCTTTTTATTATACTACCGGCACATTCGGTCAGCATAGAATCTATGTCGTTGTTCAACATCTAGCCTGGCCTTATCTAGGCTTTCTAGTTGGGAGAGACGTGCTTCTCTATAAGCTCCTTCATCCAGAATCCCTTGTAGTGAGATGCGGAGACTGGGTATTTTAACCTTAAGTGGGAGAACTGCTCGCTCCGAATACCAATGAGAAGGAGTTGCTCCTGTTGGTGTTTTTATTGAGGTTTGGTGGGCCCACAAGGCCATTTATAACTTTAAATGCCAATCTCGTTTGTTTTCTTTTACCGTTTTGAGGAGAATAGATTTCAATGTTTTATTTGTTGCTTCATCTGTCCATTGGCTTGAGGGTAATACAGGGAGGTGTATGATGGTTTATTTTAAATTTACTGCATAGCTCATGGACCTCGTCATTCTTAAAGGAAGTACCATTATCTGAGATAATGATTTGTGGGACACCGTACCTATAAATGATCTGGTTTAAAATGAACTTGGCGATCACGGAACCTAGTACAGTGGTGAGAGGCATAGCCTCTACCCATTTGGTAAAATACTCAGTGGCCGTGATTATGAAGTTATGGCCATCTGTTGACGAGGGAGAGAATTTCCCTATCAAATCCAGGCCGCTTGCAGAAAAGGGCCATGGAGTAGCGATTGGTCGTAGAGCTTGTGTTGGCATGTGAATCTCGTGGGAAAACTCTTGGCATTTATGACATTTATGTACAAAATTTACTGCGTCATGTTCTAGAGTGGGCCAGAAATAGCCCATCTGATGTATTTTGCGAGCGGTGGCATGACCACCAAAGTGGCCGCCACATATGACACTATGAGATTCGTGGAGAATCTTCTTGGATTATTTTGTGTCAACACACCTTAGAAGCATTCCATCAAAGGCCTTGCGATAGAGCACTTGTTCTATAATAACATATTTAGCTACGATAATGTGTAACCGCCTTCTTTGTTGCGGTGTAGCACCTTCAGATACGCATGGTCCATGATATAATTAATGATATTAGTATACCAAGGACATTCAGAGATAGGAGGTCTAGCTTTGATGTAATATATGCATTCATCGGGAAAATCTAGATCTACTAGATCGCCTCCATCTAACGGGTTATCGGCTAACCAATCTGCAATGATTTGTCCCTTAACGGACTTCTGGTTTACAAAAGTTAATTTGAATTCACCCATTAAGGTTATAAAGCATCCAGCCTTTTTAGACAAGGACCCTTGCATGAGGAAAGTTCGTAAATGGTCTATTTTTACAATGACCCTTGTTTCTTGATTTAGCATGTAATGTCTTAGGCGTTTGGTTGTGAAGACTATGGCGAGGCATTCTCATTCTGCTTGCATATAATGTGTCTCATAATCGAGTAATGTTCGGCTAATAAAATAGATCACACGTTCTCATTTGTCATCATCTTCTTGGGCCAGCATGCAGGCTAGCGAGACATTGGTAGCTCGCGAATATAAGATTAAAGGGTGGTCTGGCTTAGGAGGCATTAGCATAGGTGGTGACAACAAGAAATGCTTAACTGCTTCAAAAGCCTCATTGTAGTCTTCGGTCCAATCAATACTATAATATTTCTTGAGTAGATTATTGATTGGATGAATGACAAAGCTTAAATCTGGGATGAATCTTCGGATTGCACCAAGTTTCCCAAGAAATGACCGGATTCTAGATTCATCCGAAGGTGGGATCATTTCAAGAACAACCCGATTTTGGTTGGGTCCACATCAATCCCTCGTGATGATATGATGTAACCCAGGAGTTTCCCTCCTATCACACCAAATACGTATTTTTCTGGGTTTAGTGTGACTCCGTATTCTATCAAACGTGAAAGAATGATGTGGAGCACTTCTGGGTGATCACAACACTTCCTGGCTTTAGCCAACAAGTCATCTACATAGGATTCCATGATTTTATGAATAAGATCATGAAATATATATGTCATTGCCCGTTGGTATGTAGTTCAGCGTTCTTGAGACCGAATGGCATAACAACGTAGCAATAAGTTCCCAAGGAGTTATAAACATGGTTTTGGCTTGGTCTTGTTCGGATATTCTGATTTGATTGTATCCCGAGAATCCATCCATGAGAGACAAAAGCTCAAACCCAGCATTGCATCAACGATGACGTCAATGGATGGTAATGGGAAGTCGTCCTTGGGGCACACTTTGTTAATGTCTCGGAAGTCTATGCAGATGCGTATCTTCCCATTCTTTTTTAGAACAGGAATGATATTAGATACCCACTAAGAATAATCAACTAGGCTTGATGAATCCTACTTGGAGGAGTTTCATTACTTCTTCCTTCACCATGAGAGCTACCTTGGGTTTCATTGGTCTCGATTTTTGTTTAATTGGATTTGCATCTAGTTTGGTGATGAGGTTGTGTACCACGATGTGTGGTGTAACCCCTGTCATTTCTATATAATTAAATGTAAAAGCCTTTTGATGTTCTTTGAGGATTCGAGTGTGTATCTCTATTTCTTCTGGAGTTAACAAAGATCCTAGTTTCAAGATCTTTGGTTCTTCCTCTTCCGATGTTTATATTGATCGTTTCTTTGATTAAAGAAGTGTTACCTTCTTCAAACTCAGGCGGGGCTGGAGGTAGTTCTAGATCTTCTCCATTCTCTACCACGTGTATGTCGAGTTCCTCTTATGGGGGAAGTTCTATCATGGGATTTCCAAAGTAAGAAGACGAATGTGGGATTAAGGACAAATCCACCACGTGATGGGTGAGATGTAACTCTGCATAGGCGTTTAAGTATTCAAGAGTGGCTCTATCACTATCAACGTGATCTAAGATAGTAGATTTGTTCTCAGCTATGTTTGTAGAAAGAGGATTTGATACTTTTTTTTTACTAATGGTTCCGTACGGAGGGATACCATGAAACGGGTGTCTTCCAACTCACTGCTTGGAGTGAAACATGAAGCTGAGGTTGCTATCAAATCTGTGAGAAGATTTTGTTCTCGTGGGATTGCTTCAATTGATATGAAGTTAAATCCTTTGCTCAAATCTAGTACTGTTGTTTTGTAGAGTTGTAAATGTTCAACTCTAGTCTCATACACCTCAGAGACTTGGTTTGCTACTAATTGAGAGTCTCCTAACACCCTGATGTCATTAACACCAAGCCTCTTAGCTAAGATGAGGCCAAGGAGGAGGGATTCGTACTCAACGCCATTGTTTGTACATTTGAAATTTAGTTTAAAGGAAAATGGTAGGATCTTTCCCTTGGGTGAAGTAAAGATCACACCTGCCCTAGCCCCATAATGACATCTTGCTCCATTGAAATGGAGAGTCTACTTGGGACATTTTCTACCTCTACTTCTTCTCGCTTTGGTTACTTCTACCATGCGAGTTCTTCTCTTGGAAGAGAACCAATTCCTAGGGTATATCCCATGCCTATAGAATCAAATGGCGTAAAAAATTGGTAGATCTTGTTCTAGCAATTTGATAATCTTTGCGATAGTTCCTAATGATACTTTTTACTTTGTAATTCGATAATCTTTGCAGTAGTTCCTAATGTTGACTATTAGGATTAAAGTTTTGCACTTGTCTTTAGTTTTGGTTTCAATTTTGATATCCAATTGCATTTTGTCTTGGACCCTATGTTTGGACCTGCCGTTGTTCTTTGTTGTTGTGGATGATTAAAATCCACCGAGTTGATTGTTGGGGTAAAGTTGTTGTTTCATTGATTATTCATCGGCGGTGGAGTATTTACAACATTTTTTTTTTTTGTTTGGTTAGTTACTCCATCTGTTGTTACACGATTTTTGTTAAGGATTTTAGGTCCTTGATTGGCATTTAACGTGTTAGGTTAAGTCGTAGTGTTTTTGTTGGGGATGATTACCCTCCTGTTTGTTCCATACATCTTGCGACCACTATCTATTGCTGCTTGATCTATTCATAGAGAGCTCTCAAGTACTTCATCGTAAGTTCTTAGTGGGAACTTCTGGACTTCTTCCTTTACCTCTCTGCTGAGAGAATGAAGGAATAAATTACATAGTTCCATTTGGTCCATGTTTGGAGCACTTGCCGAAGAATAAAGGACTATACGCCATCTCTGGATGAAATGAGAAACAGATTCATTGTGTTCTTGCTTAATGTGCAAGAATTCCTTGATTCTTGTTCTCAATAGCTTGTTCATGTCAAACACCTTAATGAACTCTAAAACGAGTTGTTTAAACGAATGGATGGAAGCTTCAGGTATTCTATAATACCAATTGAGGGTGATGCCTTCTAAATTTTTGGGGAATATTTTGGCAACGACCCCATCCCAAGGGAGGAGTTCTCGAATGGCTATGGCATAGGCCTTAATATGTGCATTCGGGTCTCCCTCCCCTTTGTATTTGGGAAAATCGGGAAGAGGTCTTGGAAGCATGATGCTTTGTATGGTGAAGTCTAAGGGTTCTTTCAAATATTCTGAATAAGTTCCTATCGCATAGGTTTCACCATCGATGGCGTCTGCTTTGAGGGGGAGGTGGAATGGGTTGTTGATATGGTGTGGCGTATGCGTTTGCAGGGACATAAGGAAATCCCTGTGGTTGAGTGAACATGCTAGGAGAAGAGAACATATCTCCCTGTGGTGATTTGGAATACATGTTCAAGTATGGAGGAGTATTGCCTAGGAATGGATTATTTTGTACTAGACCGGAGGTATCATATTTTCCACCGGAACGGTGTTAGAAAACACGGTTCTAGTTGGGGTTTGTTGTGAATACTGAGGAGGCATGCCCAACGTGCCTATTCCTGTGAGGAGGTCTACTTGGCTAGGATGATGTGGAGGATTGGAATTTCCTACCTGCATGAATTGAGAATTTTGACTTGCTTGAGAAAGTTCTAACCCTCTAACTTTTTCTACTAAAGTTGAGATGACTTCATTTGGCAAAGTCACAGTATTTTTCCTTAGTGGCATTTGTCGTATATCCTGAGGTTGTATGGGCATGTGGTACCTGCTATGAACTGATCATTGCCCTGCCAAGTTTCACCAAGGGCATTTCCCATAGGTAGTGGCATGGAGGTGTTTTCTTGAAATGAGACCTCGGGTCGTGTTTGTAAACTTCCTATAGGTGGGTACATACTCCGAGAGCGTTGTTCATTCCTAGCATAATGCACTGAATGTTCATCATCTAAAAATAGATATGGATCTGATTGTCTACTAATTTTTGGTCTAAGTAACACCTGAGGAGATGAACCAGATTCTCCCGTAAATGTCATGTTGTTCGAGCCTGAAGGCTCTGGTTGTTTTGTTTGAGCGAGCTGGTCTAACTCCTCTATTTGGAAAGAAGAACTATATCTAGTCCTTGGAGGTGGAGTTTGTGTTGACAATCGGTTAGTTGAATAGTTGTCACCCCATGCTAAGAGCGAGGGTGATGACTGTCTATTCAGTTGATCATAGTATGCTTCAAGACCTAGGAGAGGTCTACCATATGCATCGAATCCCAACATATTCGGGGGGTATATGAATACCCGTAGAATAATGGGAAAGAGCGAAGGTGGATGGAAGAAATAAAACTAAAAGAGGAAGAACTGTTTCGTTCACGTTGGGTTCACCAATTTTATACGATGGAAAAGTGACAAGCAAGCATGGGAATCTACAAGTAACCCTTCCTCGCACTTTGAACTCCCGAGGTCGTGGCTTTGAGATAGTAGTGGGGGGATGGAATGTACGTGGGGTATGGAAAAACTAGTTGGGAAATCTTATGTCTTCGACACGCACTAATGGAATCTACAAGTCTAAGGCAACGAAGGCGCTACTAACCTAAACTGGCATGATAGATCGGTCGGTGAGGATGACTGCTCGAAGGCTCCAATCAATATCGAGCTCTGGCATGATTCGATCTATAGGTTGTGGAATATGTGGAAGATAACCTGTGGGTGCTTCGTATATGTCTCCCGACAGGGTCATGAAAATGAATGACGGACTGATGGTGGATTCTATGGGTAATTCTTTGGTCTAGTCTAGAAATCCTTAGCTTGATTAGCTACTATGTCTAGTGAGGATAACTGTGCGATAATGATTGGTGGAAGTGGAGTGGATCTAAATACTAATGTGCGTAAACCAACATCTATGTCTCATTATTGCTACCACAAGATTGGGTTGAGGCAAAATTGGCTCGAATACGTATTCTTTGGGCTCCATAGGTCCCGTGATTGTCATACAAAAGAAACAATGTAAATATAATGAAGCAAAGTAAAACTAACTATGTAAACTATATCTACAAAGGTATATATAACTTCTCTACTTTTGTGTTTTTGATGAACTATTTGAACGAAATTGAAAGAGAAACTATTTAAAATATCCAGAAATTGACAGCTAAACTAATAACAAAATTAAAAAAACAAAGCAACCGAGTATAGCTGCTTGCCTATGTAGTTATGAATCTATTTTAAATAACGAAATAACTAATCTAATCTATTTGAAAGACTGCCGATCCTACCTCGTAAGTGAGGAACGAATCATAGTTTCTCAGAAACTATCAATCCCCACAACTTTCCCGAAAATATCAAAAGTGAGATTAACTGAAATGAAATGATTTACTACTCTATTTGATATGCTTTAACTAGAACTATAAAGCTTGAACCTAGATTTTGCGAACAGTGGCGAATCTGATGGTGTGTGGCTTTGTCCCCTCAGTGTGATCTCCTCGTTCCTTCGTGCTCACGTGAATCTAGAAAAGCATGTGATGTTAGCATCAACAAAATTTTGTATCAAAATAATGACGGCTTAAGATGCAAACTGAATACAATGTGAGTAGGAGAGGGATAGTGCAAGAGAAAAGAACTTGTCTTATGTAATTCCTAGCGGGATTTATTGCAAGTCATACAACATAAAATGTCCAAAACCCGAAACTATCCTATTTAATGAACAAGACCTGCAACTTTTAATGGCTTCAATGAGAATGAAACTTTCTACTCCAATTGATTGTGTGAAACAGTGACAACATTAGCACAAGAAGATTATGTGGCTTCTAAACAGCAAAAAAACACTAACTATGCATGTAACAAATAAAACTATTGATTCCTAAGCAAAACTGGAAGACTAAGCTATGAAACGAGAAAAGAGAGGTGAATTTGAGCGGCCAATTTGAGGGGCCATTTGCTTGAGCACAAGCCAGCTATTTATAGAATTCCCATTTACCCAAAGGTGAAAACCAAATTGAACTCTTTAACCATAAACAATGTAAAAACACTATTCCAGGGAACTAGAATCATAAATACAAGCAAAGGCGGTGAAAAAAGATGGTAAACGTTTAAAATTTACATGAGTCATGTTAAAAAGAAAATTTTGGAAAATGCGTGAAGGACCACTGCCATGAGCAGGGCGGTGGTTACAGGACCACCGCCTGCACAGGCGGCGATCCACGAGACCGCCACCCGGGCGGGCAGCGGTTTCATCACTGAAGACCGAAAAGCAAAGGAAAAGAGGGGGAAGGAAAAATCAAAGCACGCAGGGGCTAAGCGGGGCATGCGGGATGTTAACGCATACTTGGAGAGATTTTCCGATCCCGAACACCTTGTGAGGATACCTGTATCATCATTGGGGTACGTGTAACGAGTTTTGGCGGTCTTTGCACCCTACAATTTTGGGTACATACATGGACCCACTATACTACTGCTGCCAATTTCTGTTGGCTTTTGTCTACATGATACATCTCCATGATATAGTTGCAACTACCAATAAGAAAGTGCTCCACCAAGCACACGCTGAGCTCTGTGGCATCCTATGGCCACTGGAAGTGCCTGTATGGATGCCAAATGACATCTATCGCTGCTAGCTCATCGAACTCCTACCTATATCTGAATAGGCTACCAAGATGGCCACGTACATCTCCGCCAGCTACTACCCAAGCCATGTATGATGGCTCCTCGAGATCTCGGACTCGGAAAGGGCCCACAGGGCACCCGATAGCAATATGATCCCATAACCATATCTCATGTAACAATGAGGTTGGCCCCAAGGTATTCTAACCGTGGTATGTAATCGGTGCAAATCCCAAGTATAAATGGGCGGTATACACTACCCCAAAGATATCACTCACCACTATAAATGCCATAAACCAATGGCAAGTAATCCTCTCGGAATGAAGTCCTGTCTTATCAGTGAGTAGGAACCCACTGATAAGAACCATGATATAGAGAGGTCCCCGATGCAATGTCGGGTTGGAGATGCACTCGTGTAAAGCTATAGTCATCCTGTCATGGGGATGTCATCTACACCAAATAGAAACCACTTTGCATGCTACTCTAATCATCCTTGCATCCGAATGGTACTCTATCAATGTACCCATCATAGGCACATGTAGAATCCGCCAAACATCCTCAATGGTCACTATCATCTCCCCTGTGGCGATCAAAACAATGACTCTTGTTATGCCATCACTCACTAGCACGAGACAAGAGGATGTAATCTAGTACAATAGATGGCATCCAGCCATGGGGCCCACCCCACTGCCTCAAGTAATATCGCCATAGCTTGGCGGTCACGCCGGCACATACTGCCCTCTAACTCGGCAATCTGGGAGTGACGATCCCACATCTGTAAAACTGGTAGTCATCTCTACAAAATAACATGCCACTCTTTAGTTTCTAGCATTTCCTCTAAGAATCTATCTCATCTTTTAGGGTTAACCCAAACACCCTAAAAACTCTTCTAAGTGTCATGTCTTTGACACTTTTCTATCTCTTTTCCACCTATCTAGGGTGCCTACGTGCCCTTTTTGGCATGTGTGCCACATTTTTGCACTTTGCTCTTGCGTGCATGTGCATTCTAGCACATGTGCTCTCTTTTGGGTTCTGTGCGCCCTTTCTAGCATCTCTGTGCCACCAAATTGGTGCCTGCATGTGGACACATGCACTTCGCATGTGTGTGTGCCAAATTCTCCATGCCTACGCCACGCTTCTTACATGTGCGCCCCATTCCCGATGTGTACACGTGCGTGCACATGTGCTCGGGTGTGCGCGTGCACACACGTGTGTGTGTGTGTGTGTGTGTGTGAGATTTGTGTCCGCACGTATCCGCGCATCGACTTGGTGCCTGCGTCCTCAAAAAGACACTTTCACCCCAAAATGGCACTGCACGCTTCTATCCCATGCCTCGTGCCTTTGCCCGGGCATGCCTATGCATTTTCTACTCCTAAAGACCTAATTTAAGGAATTAATGACACAAATTTACAAGTAGGGTTGCGATACTCACAAACGGGCATGTCATCTGCGTGCTGGGTTGGTACCCCGGACTACATCCGTGTGCCTCAAACAGTCTCGTGTGATCACCATGGTTCTCCTAGGTGTCAGAGCCTCATAGTAAAATTTTCTCAACTGCTCAGTAAAAATGAATTGGTCGCGATGTTTTTACCCCCCCTGGGGGGTATATTAACCTGTTTTTCACCGTTCGGAAAGCCGGAGGCCCGTTTTGATTACTTTTTTCTCCTGCTCATTCACTTTGTGGACTAATTTTTGTTATTAAATAATTATTTTTCTCTTCTTTTTCACCGTATTGGTGCATTTTTGCTATCCGATACTCCCATCTTCTCCTCGAGAATATTTTATTGCTCCCTGGCAATTTTTATTCTTCTACACACCCTCGTAAATAATTATTTTTCAAAATAATTATTTTTTCTTAATTTTCCACTTCACAAGGACATTATTTGTCCCTTGTTTCTTCATTCTTCCACCTAGGGCACTTTCTGCTTTCCCCTAGGCCCTTCTTTTTCTTTTTCTACTTTCTTCTACTGCTCACCATGGTTCGGAAAACATAAATATTAAAAACAATATATATATCAAAAACCCAAAAACAAGGCAATTTTTTTCAAAACTCCTAAAAAGTAAAAACCCTTTAAAAATGGTAACTTGCTTATTACAATGAAACTTGTGTCTTGCATGCATGGTATTTTCTCCATATCCCGTTGGTTTGTCTCACATCTTCCCTAATTAATATGACTCGCAGATCACCGATTCACAACCATTCACAAAGCTAGCCGCTTGCTTCATCTCAGTACTGGGGAACTTTTGTTGCTCGGTGTTGTTGCAGTGCACACAAATGCTTTTCATGGACCCCGTGTCCATTGTCATTTCCCCTTGCATGTATCCTTGATCGGGGCATCATTTTTAACCCTTGTCGTTAATCATGAACTTGTGGATCTCTTCAACACTGATAACAAAACATTTGCACAATTATCTTGACCGTTGTTGGGTTGGATATGTGAGTTCGTACTTGTTTTCCCTGTTTAATGAGCTTGTTTCCTTCTCGTATTACATTGCATTATTGTATGTTGCATGGAGTTGGTATTTTCAGCAATGGACAATTGTTTGTAGTATGGCTTTTCATGTCATTCTACCTTTGTTGTATGCTTATATTTTTCATAAGGACTGATGATGTAGTTCCTATGGTAATATGATGACATCAAAATTGTTCCAATAAATAGTGGCTAGAGGCTAAGCTCTTCTCTCCCCTCCTCCATATTTCTTCTACGTCACTTTCCTTTCACTCCTACTTTTCTCTCTCATCGGGGCATCCTGTCCCTTCCCATTCTTCTATCTATCTCTCACCTTTTCAATTGCCGATCAACTTCTTCCATCACCCCATCAACACTCGAGGGGGCATCTCTCCCTCCTACTAATTTTTCTTCTATCCCTTCAAAATTTCTTCCATCTACTATCTTTGAAGTGGTGTCACTTACACCACCCCAAAGAGGGGAAAATGTAGACACCTATAATTACGCCTAAGAAATTTAAATACTTAAATTGCGCTAATTATCTCCTTTCCCACAAATTGACGACATATTGTCAATAACGCTCATCTTCTCTTCCATTGTCGTTAATTGATTACATTAAGCTAATTAATTAAGTTGCCTATCTAACACATACCCTAATTAACAACCTTTCGTTAATTGACACCTCCTATCTAGTCTAATTAATTATTATTAATTAATTAGCCTCCCTTCTCATTAAACCAATAAATCTCTATTTAATTGATTTAATTCCTTCCTAATGGTGTAAATCACACTAATATCCATCTAAAAGCTTATAAAATCTTGCACATGTATTTAATTAATCACCTTGATTAATTAATACACCCCCTTTATCCACATGAGCCACTAGAGGACAAACAAAACCCTCCTAAAGGTAACTCAACCCCATCTAAACCCCCTTATCCATAACTAACTCTACATCTCCCTTTATCCCACATTCATGAGGATGTGTTGAATCCTTTATCCTTTGGGCTATATAAAGAGCCCTCCTCCTACTTCTACACCTACACCTAATTCCCTTGAGAAAGCAAAGGAAAGCACATAGTCTTGTACTAAAAGCCTTTTGCCATTCTCAAGCCCCTCCATCATCCATCTTGAAGAGCTAGGCCTCACACCCAAGCATCCATGAAGGATCAAAGAAAGCAATATTGTTGATTGGCAATTGACTACAAAGGTCCACTTGATTTAATTAGGCAATTAGAAGAATAGAGTTCTTGATTTGCATTATGCTTGATTTCATTATTTCAAAGTTATAATGCTAATGTAGGTCTTGTTCATTTCTTCATCTTGATGGTACTTTCTTCTTGTTTCTAGCTAGGTTAGGGAACTATTTTAGGTGGTAGTTTCTTACTTTCAATCTAACCTAGGAAAAGAATAAGTGTACATAGAACAAACCGTAAAATAACCTAAACTCACGATTTTTTGTGGCTATTAAAAACGTGAATATTTGTGGTTGAAAAATTAAAAAAATCTTCCGCGATTAGGTGTATTTTCATGGCATTTAGCCATGGATTCACGTCTCAGTTTAGTGCTCTCACAAAATAAATGTGCCCTAGATCTCTGTCGAAAATAAAAATGAAAATGTCTTCATTTTTCTCCTTATATTTGTGACTTCCCTTCAAAATACAATTGTGCCTTCCATATGCCGTAAAAAATGAAAAATGTATTCATTTTTGTCCTTATGCAGATTTTATGCCCTAATGTGGTGGATTTTCTACCCTTCTCTCTTTCCCCACTTTTTATTGCTCCGATACCACCGTTAGAAGACGTGGACAAGGAAGAAATGACGAGAAGGTAGATTACACACATTTGAGATTGTGTGTCTATTTATTTATTATAAATGAAGAAGTTACAAAAGGGTTAATGTAGTTAAAACCGCTACAACCAACTTGTAATGAGACACCTTATAAATATGCCTTATATTCTCATAAGAATCGATAATAAAGAAGGGCCTAAGAATATTGTTCCTCTCCTTTTCTCATTTAAAGTAAAGCTACACTTGTCTGATGAAAAGAAATTTAAAAGCTTCAGTACAAGAAGTTCAACCAAACAATACTATCAAACTGAATTACGATCAAACAGTTATATACTCATTGTTGTACACGAGTTGTCAAGAGTATAACTCAATATAAAGGATCAACAAGACATAAGTCTCAAGAAATATTCATAAATACATTTACATGTTCATAGGAAATAATATTGACATCAGAAGGAAATAGTGTTACAGAAATAAAGCATCTTTTCCAGTATCTAAGAAAAGGTCCATATATAAGCCTTGAAGTCCAAGATAATCATGTTCACATACAATATGTACAAAACAATGCATGAAGATAGGCTATAACAATGAAATTATTGAACATATAGCCTTGAAATTAACAAATACTGGTACCTAATAAAAATTTTAGAAAAGTAAGTTGCGAAATCGTGATTTAGCAATGCAATGAATAAAATGAGATTTAGAAAGAATCGATTTTGGGAGATAAACCAATCAAAGCATGTTAGGCATTGTAATTTACCAAAACATTCAAGATATTACTAAATATGCTGATGAGAGGGAAGTAAAGAATGAATATTTCTAATTAGGATAGGGGGCTAGTGTATTACTACTTTAGACGAGAGAATGGTGAAGCTACAAGTAATTGTAAACCTTTTCAACATTCAATCAAGAAAGTATAAAAGTATACAACTAAAAGATTTCAAAGTACATGATTTTCAAGGTCCGTGAAGAATGACAAGTTTTTGAACTAAATGAGCCATAGTTCAATAACACAATGCAACCAATATCCTAATAAATTATTTGCAAAAGATAGAATGATGGCTCAAACAGAAATGGCATGAAATTTCTTCAAGGAAATACTAACTTAACTTTGCAAACAAACAACAATCCATACCCAATTCATAAGACAAATCACAAAAGCATTTTCAGATAAAGGAGGTCCAAATCTTGCAAAACAACATGTTATATTAAGCAAGGATTCCAAGCATCGAGTTTAGTTGAAAGGGATTACACTAAATAAGAATCCACTTTGTGAGGGAAATCATCTCATCAATATTAATAAAGCACAAAAATATAATTTTTCTATTTAGAAGAAAAATTACGATTACTAATCAAGATAAAGAAAATATGTATTATTATGGGTTAGAAGAAAAAAATTTATAGGTATAACCATAAAATTTTTAACATATTTTCTCGAGGAACTTAGAATATTAACTTAGACTTATCAATTCTTGATCAATCTTTCAAAACCCTCGGAAGATCACAAATGCGAAGAAATTTAAAGTACCCGGATCAAATTTCAAGATTGAAGTTTCCAGAGAAGACATAAAACACAAAAATATTTTGAAGTTTTAGTTCTAGAGAAGCGAAAAAGATGAGAAAGAATTATTACATTTCTAAAAGACAACCAAAATATTACCTTCTTCAATCTTAGGAGACACAAAGAAAAGAATGAGCTTGAAGATTCCCGATAATGGCGGTTGACTATGAAGAAATCTAGCACAGAGCTCAAAAGGAGAAAAAATGGAAAAAATGACAAGTGTTCGAAGTTACAAAAACCCATAGAGGTTCAAGGAACATAAACAATACTCCCACAGAGCTTCAAATGGAGAACGTTTGTGCTCATAATGTACTATGATTTTGAACATTAAAAATGGAAGAAAAACTTCATGTTCGAACTTCACATAAGACAGCTTTCCTCGTAAAACAAGCTTCAAATCACGCATTAATGGAGGTCTAAAAACATTGGCTGTGGCTTCGCCACAGAACCAAATGACTAAATAAATGAATGGTTAGGTTTTGAATATATTTTACCCAACTCATATGAATCCTAACTCATCCGAGAGTTTAGATCAATGATCTAGATCAAAAGGGTATAGATCAAACGATTTATGATGAAAACCACAATCTAACCACCCTTAGAGAGAGAGTATAAGATAGATTTACTAAAGATCAAAAGGACACGAATCAATGGTCACAATTTAGATTACCAGTTTCCATACAAACTCCAAGCCTAACTGCAGTAAACCCTAATTCCAAAAAATTCAATAGTACATATCAATTGGCCAAGATGCAATATTAAAAATGATCGATAGTGAAGAGTTAATCCACACCCAACTACTCATCTGCGCAAAGGATCGGAGGATCAACAATGAGTGAATAAACTTGTATGAAAATAAAAGGTGAGGATCAAATAAAATCCAACCATCAACCAAATTCAATAATTTCTATGTGTCCATCTTAGAGTAAACCCTAACTCTACCTGAGTTAGTAATTCCACCACCAAACATCATGACGGGTCGATTTTTCGTTGGATGGGACCAGCCCACATGGTTAAAACAAATATCATTGCATTTACCATTGAAAAAGGTTTGAACCTTATGTTTATTCTTTGGAAAATCAAATAATATGATCAAGGAGGGACCAAAGACCATGATAAAGGTAGCGAATAATTGAAAAGGGAGTCTATTAATCACCTTCGTTAGTCAAAGCTATGATGCATGCCAATAATCAAATCAAAGTGCCATGTATAACCAAACCAAGGGTGACAATAATCAAACCAATGTGTAATGATTTTTTAATCATATTATATGCCATGGTTAGGGACAACAATGCATGGAAGGTTGTCAATAGCATGTTGTAGCATGGTTTAGTGAAAGGGAGTAAAATAGAATTTTTCCAATCACCTTAATTTTTGCAAGTGGTCTCTACAATGGGAGAACTAGAGTGGAATGAGTTTATTAAGTGAAAGGAACAAAGCATTATTTTCATTTGCATAGGATTCAATTTTACATGTGACTACATGAAAATAGAGGAGATGTCAACATCAGAACTTGTAAGTGGACCTCACAATAGATGGAATACATGGATAATGTTTTGCAAAGTGTTGCAAGTAAAGTAATTATTTTTCTCACACATGGAAGTTTTTTTCCATGTGAATCCAAGGGGAAAAATTAAAGAGTGCTAAATTTATCATTGCAAGTGGATCAATTTGTAAGTGTCACATCAAGAACTAGAAGACACAAATTTCATGCACATTTGAGGAGACTTACACAACAAGAAAGGGCTATTATTAGCAAAATTATTCATCTTACTTTATTAAAAATAGATCAGTCAACTACAGTTTGACTGAAATGTATTTTTGTAATCAAGGTTATTAATGTCTCATTGTATTAGCATGTCTATTTTTATTCCTTTATTTATTCATGATAAAGGAGTAAAATTAGCATGCATGGGCGAGTACAAATTTTAGCCTATTTTTAGGATAGGGTGGAGTGAATAATATTGCTATATATTGTATGCAATTACAAGGCATAGGGGGACTTTTCGACATAGGAGTGTTAAATAAAATATTGCCGCTTTTCCCCTTGAATGAGAATTGATTTGTGGCTTTCCAATTATTTACAATGGTGTATATATCTCATTATTTTTTATTAATGTCAAATTCCCGATTAATCATCTTACCTTGCTGAAAATTTACTAATTTTTCATAATATTAGTGTGCATGTTTATCTTATTATATTTTTGTGACTCATTCCCTCAATACACCAAGTGTTTTACGTTGATAATCTGTAGAAAACTATTGGTTTTTGCATCTAAAATTCATTCTCAAATTTATTGTGCATGTACATGTTAAACAATGCACTATAATATAAAAAACAAACACCGAATATTATAATATAGAATTTTGAAATCATTCGGGATATTTTATTCATATGAGAGATTACATTATATAGGAGAATGACATCCTTAGAATATGGAATTGACCCTTATCACATTCCCACTTATCTCTCCAACATGATTCTCTCAACCTTCCACAAATCTCTCCCAAATCACACTCCATTATTTTGAACTTTATTATTAATAATGTTACACAATATATTCATAACATTCACTCCCCTATTGTTAATGTTATTAATTCCTAATAGACACTCCCCTATTGTTGACATGGTACAATATAACTTTGTCTTCTACTACAACGTGCTGCATGAGCTTTCCTCATAATCTGGATCAAAAGAAAGGCATGTAAACTTTCAACTGGCTGACTGTCTTGCTACACATGACCACAACTATGCGACGGAATGCATCCCGCATTTACTCTATGAAAATAATGCACTCAACATTCCACTGGCGGATCATCTTCATAAATAAGGAAGGAAGTCAGAGGACCACAACACCTAGTAAAAGTTTTATCTACCTTTTTACATATGTGGTTTTCTGGATCAACCACCAACCCTTTCCAAATCTATGAGTGTTACAATAAATTTAGAGACACATTCTACAATATAATCTACTAGGAAGTTACGTATAGGAATTTCTCACACATTACAATTGAACAAGAATATCAAATTTGTTCTTATTTTTAGAAAATAAACACACAACTAAAAAAATGTCCACCAAATTTTCATGCAAATTGTCGATAGTGTCTGTCGACGAGAGGTTGCTAATCAACCTCCTTCCTCCATTGCCTCCAGCCTCCATCAATGTCCTTGCTAACTCAATAGAAAGTATAGTTGAGGATGATACGTGTTCCCTATCACGATATAGGGCAGGGTTGAGGGGTAGAGCCCCCGAAGCCAGGAACAGTTTTCATTTGCATTTTCCCTTTAAAATTGAGTGTCGGATTACACCGAAAATGCACTCATTTGTCCTTTTTTTTCTTTTATAGTAACAAATTTTCGACTCAATTTTGATGATGACTCTTTATAAAATAGACACGACACAAATGATACAAAAAAATTTACAACTTGAATAGTACGACAATGAGATTTGAAATGAAATAATACTAAAAAAATCTATGTATTATTCGGTAACACATACATAACCACCGAGTTATTGAAAAAGAAGACTATATAAACTACAAAACCTTGAACTAGACAAATGTTTATTACTATTGAAAGACCTAAACTACCAAATGAACTTTGAAGCTTAAAAGACTTTCTAAGTGAAGATAATAAACAAAACTCGAACTACTAATACAGAGACAACTATATCTTTAAAAATACCCAAATAATACCATTATCCGACACTTTGAATGGAATGAAAAATGACACGTACACTGGGTTATTGGTGCCAAAAGTGGATCCATCAAACTAATGTTTCAGTTGTAGATTTGTAGACTCCAGATTACAAGGATCTGCTAATCACCAAATCCGTGAAGACTGAATACAAATTTGACTATCCATGTATTGTCAGCAATTTCTAATCTACTTTAGATTGGATGAAATTTCGTGTCAGGAGCTCTACGTAGGCATGCAGATCAATAAAATAATGACATTTCTTTACACAAAGATGTTTCATGGAAAATGAATAAGGCTTGCAATCTAATACACTATCAAGTATTAGGAGATCGATTTGGGTCAGATCCAGCGAGGCATGCTCTGTGTACACTCTGATGGCGAGTCAAAAAAATAATGGAAAAGATGTAATTTCAAGCCCTCATTTGAATTGCAATTCAAATATATGACCTGGGTCAAAAATGTTTCCCACCTCACCAATACGGCCGAACCACAAAACTTCAGCTATAAGGGAATTGAAAAATTCAAAACAAGAATTTTTGTTCACAACAAAAACTAAACTATGCAAAATTAATTATCTCTTCATTAGCCGGGTCAGCCAAGAATCACAGTGGCTCTTCCCCGTATAACACATCACAGTTCCATTATTGAACTTGATCACCTGCTCTGATACCACTGTTAAATAGTGCACTATAATATAAAAAACAAACACCGAATATTATAATATAGAATTTTGAAATCATTCAGGATATTTTATTCATATGAGAGATTACATTATATAGGAGAATGACATCCTTAGAATACGGAGTCAACCCTTATCACATTCCCACTTATCTCTCCAACATGATTCTCTCAACCTTCCACAAATCTCTCCCAAATCACAATCCATTATTCTAAACTATATTATTAATAATGTTACACAATATATTCGTAACCATACATAGTCAAATCCTCAAAACATTTTATGTATCACCCCATTTTCAATCTAGTTACAAACTCATATTTTACCCTCAAAACCCAAAAAAATAGTTTAGGATACATCCAAAAGGAATCGGCCTTAATATCGGAGACTCACCTCAAAAATACGTATACCCAAAGACTCCGAGGTGTTTCTAGTTTATCTATGAAAGAGAGAGATCCAAAGAAAGCTTAGAACACCTACAATCATCTCTCAACACAATGCACTTTCAAGAGATAAAATCCACCGTGACCATGATGGCGTTGTGATTGTATCTAGACGTGGGTAGTCCTATTATAAAATCCATGGAAATGGTGTCCCATTTCCACTGCAGTATGATATACGGGTAAAGAAGGCTAGATGATGCTAATGCTTGACCTTCACCCTTAAGCACTCCAAATAACGAGAGAAAAAACAAGCTACATCTCTCCAAAGTCCACTCCAATGGTATAGCTTTCTCAAAGTGGCATGCATCTTCTTCACCCCTGGATGTGCTGAATAAGGTCCACAATGATCCTGTATCAATATAACATGTCTCAAATATCCATCTCTAGCTACATAGATCCAGAATCTATGTCTGAGAAGCCCATCTGGCTGCAGTGTCAATCCCTCAAACTTCTCCTCAAGGGGTCTCTAAGACTCGATATTTTCTCCAGCTAAAAGGTAGAAGCCTTCATGTTAAAGTCATTGTAATATCCTGCTCCGTAAATTTGTGTCAACCGAAGTATCCATAACCAAATTCCTCTGACATCTCAAAGTGTCTGTAACCACCTTCTCCTTCCCCTTAACATGCTCAATCTCCATGTCATACCTAAAAAGAATTACCATCCAATTTCATTGACGGGAATAGAGTTTGGGATGTGTGAAGAGATGTTGTAGGATCAAGTGATCAGTCCTAAGAATGAATCTCCTACCTAATAGGAAATGTCTCCAACGCATTAAAGCATGCACCACTATCGCAAGCTCAAGTTCATGAGTCAAATAATTGATCTCATAATCCTTGAGTTTCCGGGACTCAAAGGAAACTACACGACCATCCTACATCAAAACACCTCCTAATCCTTCCAAAGAACCATCTGTACACATGAAGAAATCACTTTGTGGATCTGGAACTACTAGAATAGGTGTTATCGTAAGGAATTCCTTTAGTGTCCTGAAGGCCTACTCACATCTATCTGACGAAACAAAATTTTACACTATTCTCTCGAAGGGAAGTGATGGAAGGCACAATATGTGAGAAATATTGAAAAACCCTCCAATAGTAGCCTCGCTAACCCCACGAAGCTACAAACCTCAGTCACACTAGTCAGTACTGGCAATCCATAATAGATCTAATATTAGAAGGATTGATCGCGACACCTTCCCCATAAATAATGTGACCAAGATACCTAATCTCAAACTTGAATAATACACATTTCTCTAGGTTCCCATAAAGTTTCAGTTCATGAAGACACTACATAACCTATCAAAGGTGCTCCTCATGCTCCTCAAGCATGTTTGAGTATATCAATATGTCATTAAGGAATATGAGCATGAAGCAATCTAGAAATGTCCTGAATACCCCATTCATCAAACTCATGAACAACATGGGGTCATTCTTAAGAAAAAATGGCACAAGTTTAAACTCGTAGTGGCCATATCACGTGCGAAAGGATATTTTATGAATATCTTCCTCCATGGTCCTCAATTGATGGTAACAAAACTTAAGATCTATCTTGGAAATTATTGTGTCCCCTTCATCTGATCAAACAAGTCATCAATGTGTGGAAGGGGATAATGATTCTTTATTATTACTTTGTGCAGCTGGCGGTAATAAATACACAATCTCAAGGATCCATCCTTCTTCTTCACAAAAATCATTGGTGCACCCCAAGGAGATATACTAGGATGAATTAGGCCTTTCTCAAGAAGGCCCTCTAGCTATAACTTGAGCTCACAAAGCTCAAGGGTAGTCATCATATATGGTGTGTGTGAGATAGGATCTGATCTAGGAACCAAATCAATATGAAATTCTATCTCACATGGGGGAGGTAAACTTGGAAAATCAATAAAAAAATCAGAAAACTCCCTCAAAATAGGGTGATCATCAAGTTTCGCCCACACAAGACTCATCTCTGCCTTGTCACTAAAAGTGATAACCTACAATTGGGAACCTCATCGAGCACACCGCTTAAGCTACATAGTGGATATGGTGTGAATGGATACAGGTCTCCTAACTCCAACAATCACTGACTCAACTCCCAAATCGTCAACACAAGATATAACCTTGCTATAACAATCTACTCTAGCTCTGTGGGAAGATAACCAGTCCATGCCCAAGATAACTCCATATGAACCCAAGGGAAGGATACAAAGATCCAAAGTCATGGTAAAGGGTCCTAGGTCAACTACACACTCCTTAACTAAGGATCACATTGAGAGCTTGGCTCCAGAAGCCATCTCAACATCCCAACTAAGGCCCTACCTAACTGCCACCAACCTACATTGCTCTAATAATGTTGGAGAAATAAAAGAATTTTAGGAGCCTAACTAAAATAAGATAGAGGTATAAATACAACCCATGCTACCTAAATTTTGAATCACTTGTGCCATGATGTTCAACTTGGTGCTTCTCAACCATAGTATAAATCTTGTATCTCCTAGCCATATCCCCTAATGTATGCATTAAAATAGGTCCCTTACACTTTATATTAGGGTTATCAAAACAATCTCTCAAGTGATGCCCGTTTACTCCACATCCATAACAACTATCGAGCTCAAGTGGACTAAGCTCTCGGTGATGCCTCGAGTCTTGACAGTCCCCTCTAGGTGGAGGCCCCATACTCCATGCCCACTGTGCCTCAACTCTTAGTGGATGTTTATATGGGGAAAAGCATGTTACTTCTACTTATGTGGCTAATGTGGTTGTGGTCTGAAAGAATATTTTTTGAACCGTTTCCACCATGAGGAGGAGTTGACCCCCTCAACCATTTATCCTACATCTGCTGAATATAGCTCCTCACTCTATCTCTCGTCTTGGTGTGTCTTCCCCCTGGTCTCTTCCGCAATGTAGGCCTTCTTTATAGCCTTAGTTGAAGTCTTCTAACAATGAATACACACTACTCCTCCCAAATCTAGGTTTAGGCCCTTGATAAACCTATGGATCCTTCTTACTCATCGTACATGTACTCAAATTACTAAAGAAAATCCAAAAACCTTCTCTCATACTCTGTCACTATCATGCTAGCCTAAATCATCTAGACAAGTATCGACTCCTAAAACGCTCCTCAAAGAGCTCCCATGTAACTGTCTCTGAATCCACATGGAGCTTCTACTCCTTAGTCCTCCAAAAAACCTTGGTTGCATCTCTCAAAAGGTGGATGAAAACACTAGTCTTTGTGTTGTTTTTACATGGACATAGCTTGAAGCATCCGCTCAAGCTAACCAACCATGCCTCTACCTAAAATCCCCGGTGTCTCCAACAAAACGAGACAAGCGTAGCTTTAGGATCTCCCTGATATGATCTTCCACTATAGATTGTCTCCGTCTAGATCTATTATCATGGTTGTCTCTCTATCTAGGGTTGTTATATCTATCTCTCTGTCGTTTAGCCCTATCTCCATGCCCTCTCGGTGGTGAACCCTTTCTAGTTGACTCCACATTCGAGTTATCTACTTTATGTTGCTCGTTGCGTATGAATGGTGTTGAGCCTCATGTGATGGCTCCCTATCATGTTGGCTAGGTTATGCCCCTACTTGCTCCACCTCGTATAGCTGCATTGACCTCCTGTAACATCTACAACATCTATGGTAGTATAGAATCAATGCGTTCTCTAGGGGTGGTAGATCAAACTCAGTGTGCAAGAACTCATCATCTAGTTTGTGCCTCCTGTACATACGGACATGGATGAGAATTACTACACATCATCTATTTTTTTGTTAGTTTTCTAAGTTCTTATATTTTACATTATCACAATGTCATGTGTTCTAAGTTTAGAGTTGCACTAAATTCATTGTTTCTTTCTAAGTGAGCCCAGGGTCTAAGCGTTGAACCCATGACTCTGATACCAAGTGTAACGCCAAATTTTTTGACATTCCAAACCACATTAAGTCTTAAATAAATACACAGAAATTACGTAGGAAAAACTAGTTTAAAGGGTTGCAAGGGTGTTAAAACCTAGAGTACATTTAATTAAATCCTATAAATAGTTTTCTACATTACATTAGGTGTATCCATCCTAGATTAATAATTAAAGATTATAAATCTGTTTCTAATGTTATTTCTAGTTATAATCTTCTATCAATGCATCCATTAATTCCTTTAATCAATAAATATCCGTATCTCCACACTTATAACATTTACCCTTGGTTAAATTAATCCCCTTAAGTAATTAGCTTTAATGTCTATTAACACTATCATTATTTAGTTACTATAGTGTAATGCCATTTAATTATTTACTAAACCATAATAAGAGGGTTAGATTTTAACTTAAAACACTAAGGCCCTAAGTTCCCCATTCAAAAATTACACATACATTTAATTAAAACATATATTCCCATAAAATACCCTCACCTAAAAAGTTGTAGGATTGATTCCCTACCCTTAGATTGATTCATTTTAGGCCCTTAGATATTAGGTTTTCATTCTAACCCTAATCATCCTTATGAATTCCTTTTAACCTTTTTTGCCCTAGTTTCCTCATTTGTTCTCTTTTATTTTCTTTGTTTTATAGGTTGGAGGAGTGGAAGCCATGAAAGTATGATAGAAACCATGGAGGAATTTCCTCTAGGTTTTAGTATAGCAATGGAAGGAAAGATACTTCCCCATTTGGCTCACTTATTTGTTTGCATAGATCTTGTAGAGTGTAGTTATTTTCATTCATTTTATTGGAAGGATTCATCCACAAATTTGGTTGAAGTTGTTTAATGGTTCTCATTTTCTTGAGTTACATTTGGGGAAAACCCATTTCAAGGATCTAAGTGTATACACATTTATATACATATATACATGAGTGTATATATGTATATACACATATATATGCTTGTAGATCATTAGATCTACATTCTATTCAAGTTTTAGTTCATTAAATCTATTGGTTTGGTCCAAAAATTGTTTTCAAGAATTTGTTTCCATGCATGCATAGGTGACCACATGTGGTCATGACTCACTTGACCGATCACGGTATGCACTGCTCCAAACTAGTTCCTCTACTAGCACCATTCTTGAAAATATGGAAAATTTTATAACCAATGTATACCAAATGAATATATCCTTAGATATATCCATCTGTATACATTCCTTGGTCATTTTACAGTTTATCATAAATCTTGAGTTCTCTGGTTTTGCACAGAAAGTGAAAGTTTCCAAGTTTAAAGTTGAAAGTGAGATTTATGTACGCTAAGTGACGGGTGTTGGTTAGAGGGATTCCGACGCCGGTGCAATAGCCGACATTGTTCTTGAAGATTTAGTATATAACAACTAACATGAGTAAAAATGGATATTTTTAGATCTATTCATTTAGATGAATCTTTAAATAGATAAGTAGAGTTCCACAATTATTGTATATGGTTTTCTAAGCATAAAATTGTATAAATTAAGCTGGAAACAAATTTTCTAAAACTATAACACCATACAATGACCGATGTCGGTATAGAGTCTACCGACGCCGGTTAAGCCTACTAGTATCGGTCTACTGTGTGAGGTAGAATGTTCTAAAAATGGGTATATATAAGAATATATATACCAAGTGATATATATATATTTATATATATCAAGATCTGAGTTTACTAAACTATTTTAAAATAAATTAACTATGAAAAGTAATCAAATCTCATTTCTTGATTAAAACACTAAATTTGTAACATTTTTCCTTACAATAAAATGTATAAGTTTGGGTATAACATCAACTTCAATTCATTATTTTCACATATACTATTTGGAGAAAAAATAAGATACAACACACTTAAATAAACTCCTTTTTCCATTTCAAGCTTGCAACAATACAATCCAAAGAACTCAACAACACTTTCTTTATAACAACATCATTCCTTTCCAAAGAATACATATTAAAACTTTGAATAAAATACTAGAATTTGGAGAGTTTCATTTCCAACCAAAAATACAACTTAAGCTTATTCCTTTCAACTACAACATTGTAACTTGATAAATATAATTACAAGGCTTTATTTTAAAATGCAACAATTACAAGCCTTCCACTCTAAGTGGAAACAACATGGAAACATTTTAAGAGATATAGGATTCCTTCTTATCTTCTAGTACAAAATGCACTAGTTCAAAGACTTCAACTTGATTTCCACCATTTTTCTTCAACTTCAAGCAGAACAAAAAAGAAGGGGGAGTATGCAACATTATCTACCCAACCAATAATCTAATGAGGAGAAGAATCTATCCTCCTCATTGGCCCTTGATCCCCAACCATAGATAATTAAGAAATGGATACTTTCACAAATACTCCCACAATACAACACACATGGCAATAATAGTTCAACACACTCATAAGCACAAATATAACAATATCAAAGAATGCAACTTTTCCAAACAAGGCTTGAAATCTCTAAGCCAATGGAGCAAGGAACTATGAGAAAATCACTTATGCATCTGATGGGATTAAATGCCCACCTTGAAGCCTCCAAAACACAAAAAACACCCAAACAAGACTCTTATACCTTTCTCAAATTCTCTTATGCCTCCCACAATCTCTTATGCCTCCCTCAAATAAAACATATAAGATAAGTAAGAATTTTTCTTATCTAAAAGGTGGGGCACCCAACCCAACTCCCTCCCAAAATGTGCAACAATACTCTTATGCCTCCCTCCAAAATATCCCCATAAACCTTCTCCTACACCATACTTAAGGCCATACTACCCAAGCCCAAAATATGCACACACAACATTCATTTATTTACATACACACACATATATAAAAATAAATTGCATGGGTGAAGTTCCTACCTTTCCATTGCAAGAAAACTTGATCCAAAATCACAACTCTAAGCTCCTTCCAAGCTCAAGCCCAAATCCAAGAAAGCTCCAAGACTCCCAAGCAAGCAACTCAAACTAAAACTCCAAAATAACCATGCACAACAAAATGAAGTAACCCCAAAACCATCAAATTAACTTGCATATATAGAAAAAGAGGAGAGGAGGGTGAGGTGGCTCCATGTAGGATGCCACATCACTTCTCCTCAACTCCACATCACCAAGTCAAACATCAAACCCAAGGTTAATAAATTGGTGGTTGAGGAAATGACAAACCTCTTACACACACAAAATCTTACCCACACCTCTAAAGGACACAATTAAAAACTCATGTAAGAAAGTGCAATAAATATAACATTTTACCTTATAAATCACATAATGGGGTTTATTTTTTACCCTTTAACCCATAGGTATAGTTTGTAGATGAATTTAACAGGTGTGGGACAAGCTTAACTTGTCCCAAAATCCGAATTTGACATGCAAGGTTGAGTACACAACACTTAAAGCAATAAAAATCCTCTCACATCCAAAATAAAATCAAGGAAAATCTACCAAAATTAAATACCCCTTTGTCACATCCCAAATTAACTTAATAAACATGATTAATCAACTTAAATAAGAGTACATTACTCAACAATAATGAAGTGAATTACATTACAAAATAAATCACATACTCCACAAATAATAAAAAGGAAAGGGGAAAACACACATAGCCCATGGTCACAATTTGAGGTCATCCCCCCATGGTAAACCTCCTAACAATCTAACAACACATAACAATAAAATTGAACATAAAGATGCCATGGTGACCTTTGTTGTATCCATCCAATATTCCACTATGGTTGGTCTCCTATCCCCTTTTGTTTGTTGTGATACAATCACCTGCAAAAATCAAACAATACCTCCTTTGGCCTCATGGCCGCATCAAATACATCAATAATAAAATACATGCACATCCATCAATAAACATCATCATATCACGAATTCATCATCCAAGCTAAGCAATGCTATCATTTTTTTATCATTTCAAAAACATCTCAATTCTACCATTTCATCAATATCAGTGAGATCGCAAGATTAGTTCAAACACCAAAACATAGTCAATATGATGGAAATTCAAAATGTCAGTATATATATAAGTTAATCAACACATCATCATCATCAATGCAGAATGTCTATCCATGCCTCTAAGAATCCATACAACCATAATATGAATCACAACATATCAATAGTTAGAATATCTCTACCATCTATCATCATGCTAAACCAAAATAACATAGTAAAGTCCATGTCTATAGTCCATAGTAATAAAAATCAAAATATGATAAGTGTCGAAGAGGAGTGGGCACTACAAGGCCACATAGTTATTGTAATGTGTTATTCCTATATACATATTTTATTCATAAATTGAACGTTTTATCTTTTCTTGCAAGAACTAACATATGGATTTTTTCACTAACTATGGCTATTTGGACATTTTTTTTCTTAGATTTAAATTTTCTTTTTAAATTTAAATTTTTTATAGCCTAGCTCAAGGATTGAGATTTTTGCCACTTCACATTTGAAATAGATTGTTATGTTGGTTCTAATTTTGTAATGTGTGGGGAATGGGGTTATGGGATGTACCATGGAGTGGTTGAACCTATGGACCCACTTCGTTGTAGACAGGGCTATGCCCCAAGGAGTTACAGATAAGTAGCGGAATTTCGAACCACGCGTTATTATGTCACTTGGGTAAGGGGTGTCTGGACTCGATGTGCCTAGTGTCATATGGTGACCGACCTCTTTTGGGGACTGGAAAGGAAAATCTATTTTTATGTTATTGCTTTAGGGAGGCATAAGAGACTTGAGGGAGACATAAGAGATTTGTGCATGTGTGTGTGTGTGTGATTGATGCTTAGGGAGTTATATGGAGTTTTTTTGTGATGTTATGGGAGGTGTATGGGGTTGGAGTTATGACGTATGTATACTCATGTGATTCTGGTTGTGTTTTGAGATGTTTAGGATTGATGCTCCTCATTGAGGTTACGGTTTTTATTCCTTTTTTGACAAAGTATGTATCTACAGTTATTATTTCAAGTTGTGTGAAGCCTTTATATGTGTATCTATTGGGAATCTCATGTTGTTATAGTACACTTATGTTTGAGTATTAATATATTGGTCATATATGTGTGATAAGTACTATGTTATATGGATCATGTATGTTCCTTCCATGGTTTGGTTGAGTTCTTAGGGTGTGATACAATCGTGGAAGTATGTAGAAATATTCATGTGAACCATTAGTGTTGTGTATGGCCCTAGTATGGTACTATAATGTATCTTCTGTAGGGCACCCACAAGAATAAATAAACTAAAATATTACAAAAATGAAATATTAAGGGCTCAAGGTTTAGGAATAATTTAAAGGAAAAGATTAACTAGATAATGAAATAAAGGAGAACTTCCAATCTTCACTGAACATTAAAAGTTTAATAAACTGATAAAATTTCTATAATTCTCGGTAGTCATGCTCTTATGACAGAAATATTTAGCCCTAGACAAAACTTTTTGTCATTATATTTCCTTTATTTCTTATCCCATTTGCTAATCTTAGTGTTATGTCACATCGAGGACAATGCTTTTATAAGTGGAGGGGAATGTAATTCCCCCTTCTCTGTTGATATATGCACTTGCTTCTTTGAGTGCGGTTGCAAACAACAATAGGTGATTCTTGTCTTGAGTTAGTGCACTCTTCTAAACTGTTGATTAGGTTTGTTGTAGATGATATGATTTACCTTCTGAATCTGATGTAAATCATACTTTGGCAAAATTGTACTAATGTTGAATTATTATAATGTACTCCCTATGGTGAGTTTTGAAGCACAATCTATGAATCTTGGTAATATGAGGTAGATTTGATCTTTTGGGGCTACAGTAAGTTATTGTTATCCAGCCGCCTTGGGAGAAATTGGACAAAAAGACCCCACAAAAATGAGGGATTGGTTACACCATGGGAGCTCACACTTCGGATCGGTTGAAGAGACCCAAGAAAATTATAGAGGAGTTTGGGAAATGAAGGAACTCAAGTTTGAAATTTGAACTTCAAGGTGTGGTTGTTCGTAGGTAGGCCTAAGTGAAAAATAGTGAAACCGGAGACAGGGAGCATAAAGCTCCAAAATTTAGAGGTAAATGCATAAAGGTAGGTTGAATTCAGATTTTTGAGTCTTGGGAGATCACGGTGAACAAAGCCACATGGGAAGGAGAAAATTTGAAACACGAAGTCCGAAATTCAAACTTTGGGCTTTTGGGAGTTTAGAGTTGGCGGCAGGGTCAAGCGGATGAACAAACCCCGAAACCCCGAAAACCCGAAATCTTGACGTCCCGAAACCCGAATTACCAAAGTACTAAAACTTGAAACCCTAAAATCTTGAAACACAAAGTCTCAAAACCCGAAATCCCAGAAACCCCAAAACCCAAAATTTTCAAAATCCCAAACCCAAATCCCTAAAAAGGAAAAGGTTCAAAACTTGAAGTCCGAATTTCAGACTTCAGAGTTTCAAAATTTTGGAAAATTTTTCTTGAGTGATGAACAATGTCACGTGACATGGTTTTGGAGTCCAAAATCCAAAGTTTGAATTGTAGACTTCAGAGGTTCTACATTTCAGAACTCTCAAGCCAACTTGAGTGATGAATAGTAACCTAAACTCCAAAGTCAAAAATTTTGGAGGTTGCGATACAAGTTCGGAGTCTGAAAAAATAGAGCCAACCACTCACATTTATTACAGTATGGTACCCTCATCTTCAGATGGCCATAAATTTTAACCAGAAGCTCGGATATGCACAAAATTGGACTACTTGGAAAACTCTCACTTTTCTTATTTTTAGTGAGATTAAGTATATCGAAATGAAGAAATAGAATCAACCATTTAGAGTGATGATTCAAAATTTCTCACCTAACCAACTAATGGGGTATGGGATTCCTTTCTTCTCTAATAAGCCAAAGTACATAGAGGCATGGGTTTTGTAATGGCACCCATCATTGCTTTGCAGTGGTTTTAATGCATTTTGGGTAGTTGAAGAAAAAATTTGAGTTCCTTCTCTCTCCCTTTCTCTCATTCTTCCTATATATTGTAAGGAGGGGCTCATTTCAAAAGGTTGGACACCTTTTATATGCCCCTCCCTTCTTCTTCTTGTCTGTAAGAGATTTTGTGGAGATTCCAAACCTCCCTACTAGACATTGTAATACAAAATTTGTGCCTTTGGCCATGTGATGTATTGTATCAACTTGAGAGAAATAAAATCATATCTGTGGATGTTTCAAACACTCTTTTTGTTCTATTGCATCTTTCCAATCTTTCATTGCATATAGGTTATTGTGTTTTCAATGCAAGATTCTAGTTATGTTGTGTTTATTGTGCATGTTGTTCAACACTCCTTCTTGGTTCATCACCTTCCCTTAGAGTAGGTTTTAATTTTCATGCATTTTATCTATCTCTGTATCCTTGGAAATATTAGATTAGGGTTAGATTTACAACTCTCTACACTTTGGAGCAGTTGGAACTAGGATAGGACAGAAGCCGACCTTCAACTAGAGAGCTTTCCCGGTCATGAAGTCCCACACTTTAAAAAAATCTCCATGTTATGGAGTCACACTGAAAATTTCAATCTATCAAGTTGCAAACAATTAGGGGTGCTTTGATTACACATCAACAGATTACCTAAGTAACAATATTAAACTTGTTCTTTAGTCTATTGTAGTTTTATGTTACGAATGGTCATGCCTTGGATCAATTTCAGTGATCCAAGGCATACCTATGATCGTTAGGTAATTACGATCATTATTGCAAAGTAAATTGGACTTCATTACATTTCGACATTTCACCTTATTCAAAACTAAAAGCATATAAGATTGTTGTGGTATTTTGAAACACCTTGTGAGAACACTCATATTGTAGATTAATCGTATTTTGATTGAAAGAAATTTTTTTATGACGCTCTTGTTTAAATAGCTCCAAGGATTATGGAAACCTAATCTAATATTAATGTTAATTACCCATGACCTAATAATATTCCAGCTAATTAGGATATATAGATCAATAACCTAAGCTATGTTTGAATGCATTTTTTTGGTGACGTAATCTTTAAACTATCCTAAGAAATTTAATAATGATCTAACCAAGGACACATCGACCCAACCTAATACTTAACCTTTGGAAAACAATGTTTTGACTTGGCATTACATGTAAGAGTTAAGTAGAGGCACCAATCCTTATGGTACTTACAAATTTAAATGCTCAATTTAATGAAACTAACAACCAGCTCAACCATCTTTGGCAAAGGTGACCGAGTCGAAATGGTCAACATATTAGCCAAAGTGAGTAAAACACTTGGCAGAGGATATTTTATTTTAAAATGTTTAGTTAATGCTAAGTTTGAATGGGTGGTTGACTGGTTTTGGTGGTGTGAAGGCAAGGGGAAGTTGAAAATCACGTGGGCAGCTGGAGGACCATTCAAACTTCTCATTTTCCCTGCATAGTAATGCATTACAATTTATTTGATATCTGGAGACTTTACCCATGCAAAACCCAAGTGCACATTTCAAATTTAGTAGTATTTGGATAGTTGCAGCACTCAAGAGGTATGGGTTCCCTACGAGACAGTCACATTATTTCACCATTGTAGCAAAGTCATCTCAAACTGGATCGATTACATTTGTCGCGTACTCCCAACCTTTGTCAAATTGTGCGACCTAGAACAAATATTGGATGTCCAACAAAGCATAATGATAGAGGATTTTTTCCAGATGTCGCAGAGTAGTTGGTAGAAGTGTTTGCAAATTTTTGTGGATTCAATCAGCCCCCGCGTGAAGATAAACCTGTCTCTCTAATTTATCCTCATTTTTTACTTTTACTAATCAATTGGTCTGAATTTTTGTTTGTACCTAAAGACGGATTTATTGTCTATTAGAGGGAAGGAAACTACTTCTACCATTGTTTTATGCAGAAGGAGGAGGAGGTGCTTCATTCAGAAGTAATGTCTAGTTATAGTGATTTTTCTTCTTTTACTTATGTGCATAGATGTTGTGTGCACTGCAACCTTAGTAGCACCGTTCTCACTATAAATGACGCTTATCACTTCATTAACCCCTACTCTTTCATCCGAAGTAGTAATTGTTTTTAACAAGGTGTTGAAAGAGCCCTTTCCTTCGTTTCCACTTATTGTCTCTACAATATTTATCCCTTTCACCCTCCCTCCGCGTGGAACAAATCTGCTTTTTTTTGCCATGGGAGACAAGTGAAGTATTTAAACACGTATAGGGAATACAAGGGGACATTAGTCAAATATTATGAAAGATATTGAGAAAATATTGTTGATGGAATGAGTGCAGAGGAAGGCCCCATAATTAACGTCCTTGTAAGTCAAATTCCAAAACCCACTTAGCTTGATAAACGCTTGTGTGACATGTTCATTTTAAAAAAGCGCGATCGGTTTCATCTCGATGGTTTTCCCTAGTCCCAAAGAAAAATCAAAACCACCGACACTTACCTTTAGACTGCCGATAAGAGAATCGTAACCCACCTTCATTTCAATGAAATCACCTTTGGAAAATAATTTTTCAACTACTTTTTGGATCGTCTAATCATTGTGCGTCAAGAGTTATTGCCACAATTACGCCTTTAACCCTGTAACTTGAGATCTCGAACATCGTAATTAAATTCCATTAGACACAATGAATTATATATATATGGGGGAATAAGTAGGAATCATCAAAAATTGTGATTGAACTTGAAATGAGTGTGTTTGACTCGAGATTGTAAGCACTTTTGTTGTTTTGGATAGTTTTCTCAACCTTAGCTAGAATCTCCTTTTTGAGTCTCGTTTGACTTCTAGCCACACGTGTGACCTCGTAATATCATTGCAATGTTATGTATAATTTTATTCGATATTTTATCTTGTATAAATGAATTTTGAAATGTATGGTGATTTTCTCTCTCCACCCTCTTCTCTCTCTAGAAACGACTATGATACTTTGGTTGATTTGAAAATGTGAATGAATTGGGTAAGGTAAATTTGTTTGAAATGAAATGAAAATGGACATGAAATGCAAATGGTTATGATATCTTCAATGCAATCTCTCATCCTTTATCTCTCTCTCTCTCTCTAGTACCAAAATGTTAAGTGCAAATGAAAGTGAAAGTGTGAATGCATGAGAAATGAACTATGTCTTCTTCTTATCTTTCCCTACCCCTCCCTCTCTCTACTATTTAATTGATTTTTTTTTTTGAAATGATGAATGTGTGGATTGATGCTCGAGTATAGGGGATTTCTATACGAGTCCTAGGACTGACGCAACATTGGTTGCGGTACTCCATACACGATGGATAAAGAATGTGATTTTTTCTAATCAATCGATGTTATTGAAATATTGTACATTGAGCTAGGTTAAAAATGTTGTATAGGAGTGTATTAAAGAGAAGAACATTATTAAATAGTGTATTGAGAACCGTTGTTCCTCTTGCCTTCTCATGTTCAAGTATTGTAGAAATGTAAAACTATGTGGGTTGTAGAATCGCTTTGTTTTATTGTTAACCTTTGAATACTAGTAAGAGTGACACATAAGGAATGTAGAACCAACTATGTTATCCAGATAAATGAGGAAGTTAACCGACAATTAAAATGGTTAAAAAATAGAATGTGTTAAGTTTATTTGTATTTAATGTGTTACTTACGAATTAGACGACCAAAGTCATTTTCCAAATTGTTATTTGTTCATACATGTTATCCCGTAAAATTGGCAAGGCAATTTTACTGAGATAACCATACCAAATTTTGTTCCGATCCTCGTTAGGGACTCCTTGCGTTCGGAACATTGCAAAATCCCTTCCCGGAAATCTGGTTTTTCGAACTTAGTCATTTTTGGTCTTTTTGGCCGGTGCATGGAATGACTATGCAAAGATCAAATTTTGATGCGCCCTTTAAAACATTTGGCGCATGTTTTCTTATGTCAACAGCATTTTGGTGCACCTCTCGCTGTTGAGGCTTCCCTGCGTGCGCCGAGGCACATGCGCCTTCCTCGCCAGCTGTAACATTTGTTGCGCTTCTCTTTTTCGGTGCGCCAAAGGCACACATTTTCCTCTCGTCAACACCACTTCCGGTGCACCATAGGTGCACATATCTTCGTGCTTGACAAGTCTTTCAAAGGTGCCAAAAGGCGCATGTTTTCTCATGTTGACAGCTCATTTGGTGCGCCCTTTAAAAATTTGGTGGCGCATTTATTGCTGCCTCGCCTATATATAGGCGCGTCTACGCTGTCATTATCATCGATGCAAAACACGTGATTTTTCTCTAAGCCTGTGCCGCACCAGCCCCGTCGCTTTGAATCACTTTGTGGACCCCTTTCATGCATTTCTTCGATATAAAAGCCGGGTAAGAGGTCCTCTTTCTTTTCTCTTCATGTTTGTGGTTTTTGGTCATTTGTTTGTGGGTTGGATTGAATTGGAAAAAGAATAAAATCATGAACTTGCTGCTCCCCCTTTTCTTTGTCTTTCCTCTTTCCGATCTGTCGCTTTGGCAGAGAGAGTCTTACCCCGAGGTAAAAGCTTGAACTCCTTTGTTTAAACAATTTCAATCACCCCAATGAACTTGCAAAAAGAGCTGAGCCATATGCGGAAACCCTCTCAAGAATTAGAGCCTTGAAAAGGGACCCGCATTTTATTTTCTCTTTGGCACATTGGCACACCATGCATTATCAAAAACAGTCGCGCCCTTGGCGCACCTGTCGCCCCCATTACATCATGAAAAGCCGCGCCAATGGCACACTTCTCTCGCTTGCTGCAAATGCTTTCCATGCGCCCTCTTAGCGCATCAAACTTGGATGCAACATTGCTTATTCCTGCGCCCTTTGGCGCACCCAGCATCCGTGCAACAGTCGTTTCCCATGCGCCAAGTGCAAAGCTATACAAGGCGCAGGCGCGTTCCTCATCGCAGCAACATCATGTTGTGCAAACCCTCCATGCGCCGCGCCAAGTTCCCTTAAGCGCACCAAAAGCACATGTTACACAAACCATATATGCGCCTTTGGCGCACCGAAATTCCATGCAACATGAAAGATACATGCACCTTTTACAAAATACATCCACATGGCGCAGGCGCACTTGTCCTTACAGCAACACAAAATGCACCCTGCAGTGTCTATGCGCCATGCGCCCTTTGGCGCTGATTTATCTCCTGCAACACCCTTTTCCTGTGCGCCTTACCTATTTAGCTCTGCAATTTGCAATATCTGTGCGCCATGCGCCCCGAGGCCTTTAAATTGCTAACTCTTTCTTCTGTCAAGCATTTCAATGGAAAATCAAATAGCTGACACGGCTTTCTTCAATTGGGTTTCACATCTTATTCTTGCAGATCAGCAATTAAGCTCAGAAGAACATATGTCAACATCAAGCAAGAGACCTACCAAATCCAAAGGCAAGGCCAAGCTTACAGAGGAAGAAATGAAATATAAGTATCAGAGGGTCAGAATGCCCGACTCCCAGGCCGAGTGTGACCTGGACATCAGAGACTCAGAGTTGGGTCATATCGATATGGAGGAATTCTGGGTCAGGACTCAGAAGGTTACAAGAAGTCCATGGATGGAAAAACTAATAGGCAGTGCCCTACACTTCACTGGAGGAATCCCAGTCAGCGCTGTTAACAATGAATTCATGATGGTGGTTGCCCGGTGCTACAACAAAGACACAAGGTGTGTCGTAAATGAAAAGGGCGAGGTCGTAATCAACCTCACCACCCACCACTTTGAGATAATACTCGGCATTCCTCATCACCGGCACTTTGTGGCCGTCAGCCAAGACGATTGCATCAAGGCATGGGACGACAATGAAGATCAGTGCATGCAGCTGATGAACGAAGTCTATCTGAAAAACAAAAAGGTAGTGACCCGTTGGCCACAAATCATTCACCGCAGTGATTTTTCAGAGGAGCTCAGTGACACCATCACGTTCCTGAGCAGAGTCTTTGGGCTTCCTGATGCCCACTATTTCCACAAATGGATGTTGCGGTACTTAGAAACGATGAACAAGAATGTGCCCGATCAACGCTTTTGTTGGGCAGAAATTATAAGCAACAATCTCTGAGCAGCTACAACAATTCCCCACAACTGGGAGATTCTACATGAATTCCTATGTTGTTTATGCTGCAGCTTCTAGAGGGGACTATCCAGCTGCCGATGCGGAGTGGGGTTTGGCCCCAGGTCAAAATATATGAATACTATCCAGAATGAAGGTGGAAAATAGCATCCCTCAATTTACAAAGATCAACAATGCATTTTTCTACTTCATCATCTGCATTGAGGCCCAAATATGACTTACGGTTGCACGATCAAGAGCATAGTAGCAGCCATCGAGAGGAGCCGATCTCAAAGACACCGAAAAAGTGATCGCGAGTTCTCTGGTTTGTATCCGAATATCAAAAGGTGAATAAAGAGCTCCAAGCGTTAGCAGGACCCATATCGGAAGAGCTGGACCATGCTAGGCTGCAGCATGAGACCTTTCAACAAATGTTCGACTGTTCAGTCGAAGATCTGGTCAAGTTCGGCGTCTTCGGCCATCCCAGGGCCCTCAATAAAGTCATTTCCACTCTGGACTACCGGATGGATCAACTAGAATTTGTCCTTGAAAAGATTGATAAAGTGAAGGAGGAAGCCCTGGACGCGATGCACCAAATGGAAAAAATCGTTCTCAACATGTTGCTAGGGTTACTTACTCCTTCCTTCACCTTAAGAAAAGTCGATGAAACAATTCAGATCTTCAAGGAGATCGTTTCGCGAGGGTTGGGGCCAGAGGTCACTTTTGACGCAGAGTCCATCAATAACCTGCTGGCCTGTCGGGACTTCATTGGGTTCCTCATAGAAGCGGAGAAAGACTATTCCAAACTCCCAGAGAAGCTCATAGACGAGCGGGAGACTTGCGAGGCGATCAGTGAGCGACACAAGGATCCTTCCCAGGATCAACTAGGGCCCATGATCAGCAAGTTCATGGAATACCGCTCTCAATTCCACATCTCGTCACCTGAGCAGCAGCAAAAGCAAGCTACTCCCTTCCAAATTACAGGGATGACGATGATGAATAGTGGCTTCTTCTTTCTTCTTCTTCTTCTTCTCTCTCTTCTTCGACTTTCTTTTAAATATCTAGAGTATGTTGGCACAAACGATGACATCATCCATGTTGCACCATGGGATGATGTCATCCATCAAGTTGTCAAAAGTCAACATGACTTTGAGATATTTTGTAAATAGGTGGTTGGCTCCTTTTTGCCTTCTTTTCTCTCCTTCCTCTATAAATACCCCAATGTTTGTTGTATTGAAGAGGAGTGAATATCTTTCAGATGAAAAATAGAAGTGAGGAGAAAAGACTTTGAGCTTTTTGTAACAGAAGAAAACATTAATACAATATTTAGACTTTGTGCTGAATACATGTGTTATGTGCATTAGATATTTCTTATGTCTGATCTGTGTGTTTGTTCTATTGAATTTACTATTGTTTTATTATCATTTATTCATCAGTATTGCTTTGCTCGTTTATGTAAGTAGGTTTGGCTCTGTTTACTACCAATCCCAAAACATAAACCCTTTGACCTTTCTGCTTTGGAATTCATTTCTTTTCTCCCTTCGGACCTGCTCTTCCTTCGTCCTCTCTTTCATTCCTTTCTTTTTGCAGTCGGAAACACCCTACTTTGGGATGAGATCCCAAACCCCCGAAGGTAGAATATTGTGAGACTTGCACAAGATTCCTATTGGTAGAATAGCAATAAACCAGTTTCGCTTTGCTGACTCAAAGAGGGGCTATGCCCTGCACACTGTTGGCTCATCTATCCATAGATCTGCCCAAGCGACAGATTTTCGGACCAATAGTTTTTGGCGACTCACTGGGGATCGAACAGACCTATCAGATCTATGATGGTGGTAGGATAGAAAATCAGAGAAATCAGAAAAATCACTGCTGTTTGCAAACTTGAACTTTTTGTTAAAAATCCAAAATTTTGTAAAGATACTCCGAATTGAAAAATTTTCTTCTGAGATCCATAGATCTGGCCTTGCTGAAGATTTTTAGTTCGCTGTGTTTTTATAAAGACCTGTATTTTGCCGTAGATCTAAGTTTTTGACTGTTTATTAAAAAATTTCAAACTCTTTGAAAAGGTCAAATTTAGATTTGAAAATCAGCTTGCTAATCTTCACTGTCATTTTATCCTTGCTGTTATTTGTCATTAACCGCAATCGGTTTTAAAAGAGGATAGTTTTTAAATATTTAGAAAAGTACATGCTTTTGGTTTTGTCGGAAAAACCAGAAAGTCGCAAAGTACAACCACAAATAAATTTTAAATCTGCACCACATTGTTCCGCATTTAGAAGGTACGCTGGCAGTGATCCATTTATGCATGGCAAAGTAGCTCGTGGAGAAGTCGATCCTACTTTCGATCGGCTTCAAAGGCACAATTTCAAGCAGCACCATGACGCTTTTCATCACTAAGTTCAGCTGATCGGTCAACCAGAAGCACCTCACCCCCACGGAAGAGCCGGTTTTCACAAGGAGCCTCTACATCCCTTTGCAGTGCTTTATTACTCAGTGGAACCGCACTCCCAGCCCGCATTCTTTTTCCAGCTGTCCAGATGGCGGTGCCATGGGGAAATGCTATGGGTCCTCTCGCATTACCACATCCTGTTCACGCGCTCCCTCACGGAAACCGAAAGAATTTTCCCAAATTCGACGGGAGTGGAAACCAAAGCACGGATTCACACATATCTGCATTCATCATGTCGTGCAGTATCTTGGATGTAACTCATGAAGATGTGTCGGTTCGCCTTTTTCTGGAAACTCTACAAGGACCTGCAGCTGAATGGTTTCAGCATTTGCCGGCCGGATCTATTACCAGTTGGGCCACCTTGCGGGATGCTTTTGAAGACAGGTACAAGCCTTCAGAAGATGCATTTGCATTATTATCACAGATCACTCACCTGAAGAAGGAGGCCAATGAGACCATGCATGATTTTATCGCCAGGTTCAATGCATTAATCAACCGTGTCCCTGTTGCCATGCTTCCAACACCGAGAAAATCAGAAGTGTTTCTTTGTGAACGCTATGAGCTCGAAAGTAAGTTTCTTGCTCCTACAAGAGCAAGTGGCTACCTTGATTCTCACCCAGGCCGCTGCCATCCGAATTGAAGATAATTTGATAATATCTGGTGAATTGAGAAGGGAATCCTCCAAGCCTAAATCTTCGGGCCCTTCTCCCACTACTTCGTCTGATCCGGCATTTCAAAAGATGGCGAACAACTTACTTGCATTAAAGAAGCAGTTAGCCCAAGCTTCTCCCAGTTCCTCATACTGGGATATTCCACGGAGGAACTTTGTTTCCAACAATGTTCCTCAAAGGCCGCGCTTACCCGCAACTGCTCAGCGGTTGGCGCTTAAGGCTCCTCCGGTCAACGCTCTAGCCGAAATCGAAGAAGAGGAACAGGATTATGAAAAACCTTCTTCTCAAGGCGAAGATGATCAAGACGTCGGTGAGCTAGTGTCGGTGAATCTACTATCGATATATGGAATTTGATGAGGAGGAATCGATGAAGAAGAGGGTACCTGGGCTATGTGAGCGGACAATCATATGTTGTTTTTACCCGCTCGCAAGAGAAAAGAAGCGAGGTTGTTACCCATGTGCGTAAAGAGAAGGCCGTGTCAAACGCACCTCCAACCATTGCTAAAAGAGGTAAGCCTCTCCTACTCAACTCCTGTTAAGTCTTTTACAGGAAATCTTTCCCCCTATCTCTCCTCCAAATCGACCTCTCACATTCCTATCAAGACCAGTAATCCTACTCCACCATCACGAAGTGAGGGACTCATTCCTTCACCAGTGCAACCCTTGGCCGCATTTGATATCATAGATCATGCTAAAAAAACCAAGATCCAAATGTCTGAAGCCGAGTATCTTCAGTCAAATCCCGAACAGCTTATAAGATTGACTAAGTATATTCAAAGCCAAGCTGTTATATCTAATCAGGTTTCCCCAAAAGGAATCCTTTCCACTCCTCCTGAATCCCACATAAATGTTGCCTCAACATCTGCATCAGGCAAGATAGAACCTTTCTATCTCTCCCTCCTAATCAATGGTCACAAGTTGAGTAACTGCATAATTGATTCCGGAGCTTCTGATAATGTCATGCCGGCAAAAGTCGCCCATGCTTTGGGCCTCACCCTTACCAAGCCTTTTGGCAGATGTTATTCCTTGGAAACCAAGCAGGTTCCGTTGATTGGTCAAATCAAAGACACACAATTGCCTTTTGGCGAGATGTTATTCCTTGAAACCAAGCAGGTTCCGTTGATTGGTCAAATCAAAGATGCACAATTTGCATTTGCGGCGTTCCGGAAAAAAGGGTAAAGATGACCGTCCTCGTTGCCGATATTCCAAGAGACCTACGGAATTTCTTTGGGAAGAAGTTTTTGCAGCGAAGTTGGAGGAGAAATTCATATGGACTGGTCTAAGGATAGAATCCCGTCAAAGGTGTAATGCACCTTGGAGCCGTAGAATCACAAAAGAAGTACTTGGTTACTAGCTCTGAGGACCCCAAAGCTCAAATTCTTTTTGAATCATCAGGAATGGGGAACTATTTCTTGTCTACCGAGTCTGAAAAAATGGTCGTCCTCGTTCAAGAAGATCTTAATAAGATCTAGACTCTGCAGTTCGATGGCAGCTGTGCAACCAGTGGATGTGGTGCTAGAGCCGTGCTAATATCTCCCAAAGGGAGATTGTTCCTCTCTCTTTCAAGTTGCAGTTTTTCAACACGAATAATATTGCTGAGTATGAATCTTTGCTACTTGGCATGCAAGCCACAAAGGAAAGAGGGATCAAAAATCTAAAAGTGCAAGGTGATGCAGAGCTAGTTGTAAATCAAGTTAAAAGGATTTATCAAGTGAAGAATGAAAGGCTCAGGCATTACCGTAACGCAGTGTGGGACAGCATTGAAGAGTTTGATGCTTTTTCAATTGAATCCATTCCAAGAGCTCAAAATGACATGGCTGATTCATTGGCTGTTTCAGCATCCCTCATGCTCCCTCACCCAGGTTTGAAAACAAACAAATACACCATTGAGGTGGTTTTTCACCCGAGTGTGCCAGACAATTCTCAGCATTGGTAAGTGTTCAACGATGATAATCAACTCATTTCCTTTCTAGAGAAGGCGGAAAATTTTAAAGAATTACACTTTGAAGGATCTACTTCCACTTGTCGTGAATCAGTCACCAATCAAGACGATGAATCCGAAGGGAACGACGGCATATGTCAGCTCAAAGGAAATAAAATTCCAAAGGGCCTGGTTTCTCTGGAGCGGCTATTCGACAGGCATGATCGTTTTGTGAAAAAGAAGAGGTGAGATGATCCTGACTCATCCCCAGAAACCGAACCGGTCAATTTAGGTTCGGTAGAACACCCGCAGTTTGTGAACATTGGAAAATGTTGCACGCCAGAAGAGAAGCGGAAGTTTGTCAAACTACTGAAGAAATACATGGATGTATTGGCATGGTCCTATGCCGATCTAAAGTCTTTTAAGCCAAAGGATGTCCAGCATGACATCCCGTTGAAAGAAGACGTTAAAGCCTTTCGCCAGAAGCAGAGGCATTATAATCCTAAGATCTCAGGTACTATCCAGGCTGAAATTCAGAAAATGCTGGATGCGAGAATCATTTTTCCTATCCATCACAGTACTTGGGTAGCAAATATTGTGCCAAAGTCTTGCAAGAAGAATGGTGAAATACAAATATGCGTAGATTTTCAAACACAATCAGGCTTCCTTGAAAGACAACTACCCCCTTCCTATAATGGATCAAGTTCTGCAAGCGAATCGGATCGTAGATGCTATCCATGCTTGATGGTTTTTCAAGCTACAATCGATTGAAGTTTCACCAAGATCAATTTAAAACAACATTCACTACTCCTCGGGTACGTCGTTAGCCTCTGACGGGATGCCTTTTGGCCTAACCAATGCTGGCGCCACTTTTCAGTGGGCCATGGACCTGGCATTCAAAGGTATGATGGGGAAAGTCATTGTCGTTTATCTGGATGACTTGACTGTGTTCTCTAAACAACGAAGTAATCATTGTGATCACCTAGAGCAAGTATTGGCCAGATGCCGAGAACATGGGATTTCCCTGAACCTGAAAAAGTCTGTTTTTGGAGTCACGGAAGGAAAGTTGCTAGGGCACGTTGTTAGCAAAGAAGGAACGAAGATAGATACTGAAAGAGTCAAGGCTATTCAGAGCCTTACTCTGCCTACAAGTAAGACTGGCATTCATTCTTTCTTCGGAAAGGTGAACTTTCTCAGGCGTTTTGTTCCCGACTTTGCTGAGAAGACTCGTCATATATTGGACATGATGAAGGGGTCACCAACTTTCCGGTGGAGCGAGGAAGGAAAAAGGTCGTTTGAAGAAATAAAAGCTTCCGTTGCTCACGCACCAGTCCTGGTATGTCCCAATTTCTCCAAGGACTTTATCATGTATAGTTATGCATCTGAGCATACTGTGTCTGCCATCTTGATGCAAAAGAATTCGAGAATGTTGAATCTCCGATTGCGTTCATGAGCTCTCCCCTCAAGCCTCACGAACTAAAAATGTCTCAATTGGAAAAGCATGCCTTCACCGTTGTCAAAGCAGTAAAAAATTTCAGGTATTACATTTTAAACTCTCATACGGTGGTGCTGGTCCCTGACACGGCGGTCAAATCAATTCTAACTCAACAAGAGTTAGGAAGCTTGCGAGGGAATTGGATTGCAAAGGTCCAGGAGTACGACCTGGATATAAAACCAACCAAGCTGGTAAGAGGCAAGGGCCTATGTCAGCTTATGGCTGAAAACAAAGATTCAGAAAACCCTGAGGAAAAGGATGATTACACCGATGAAGCACAAGACCGGCTGGAAAAACCCGATTCACTGCCTCTGGTCCTATTTGTCGCGACCAGCGATGAGTGGTATTCCGATATTGCTTTCTTCCTCACCTACGGCGAATGTCCAGCTCACCTAACTGCAAAGGAGAAGCACACTATAAAGCTCAGAGCAGCTAAGTATGTCATCTGGGATGACGGTTTATACAAACGCGGGATAGATGGTGTCTTCTTGCGATGTGTCGATAAGCCACAGCAGGTAAAGTTACTTGAAAGTTTTCATAATTCAGCCTGTGGAGGCCATTTCTCCTCTTCCGTGACAACACACAAGATCATCCGAGCCAGGTACTATTGGCCGACGCTTTTCCAAGATACACCACCTGGGTAGCAAAGTGTGAACCTTGCCAGCAGTTCGTCGGCAAGCCCAAGTTGGCTGCTTTTCCCCTTAGGCCTGTCATTATCAACGAACCATTCAGGCAGTGGGGAATTGATTTTATCGGTGCACTCAATCCCCAATTGAGTGCGGACATAGTTATGTCCTTACGGCAACGGATTACTTCACCAAGTGGGTGGAAGCCATACCTGTCAAACATGCCACTTCTGAGGTTGTTTGCAGTTTCATTAAAGAAAATATTATTGTCAGGTTTGGCATTCCCAATAAAATTGTTGTTGATAATGCTTCTAACTTCTCCTCACGAGAAGTTATTAGTTTTTGCTATGAATATGGGATAACTTTGGCTCACGCCTCAGATTATTACCCTCAGGGAAATGGTCAGGCAGAATCCAAAGCACAAGAACTTGGTGACCATCATACGAAAACTGGTGGACGAGAATCAACGGATGTGGCACAAGTCCTTATACGACGCTTTGTGGGCAGATCGCATTACTCCCAAGAGGTCTCTCGGTATGTCACCTTTTCAAGTGTTATATGGCACTGATGCCGAGCTTCCCATTTCTATTGAACTCCCTGCTCTACGCTTGGCACGAGCTATCGAAGATGAAACTTTCCAAAATTATCTTGAAAAGAGGATCATGTATCTGACAGATCTCGAAGAAAAGAGAGTAAGAGTGATCGACAGGATCACCGAACATCAGAATCAAGTCAAGAGACTGTTCGATAAAAAAGCTAAGCAAAGAAGTTTCCAAGTGGGGGACCTCGTTCTTCTATGGGACAAGCGAAGAGAGCCAAAAGGCATGCATGGAAAGTTTGATTCCCTATGGAGAGGGCCTTTCAAGATCAAGCAACTCAACGGAGAGAATAGTTTCTATCTCTCATATTTGGATGGAACCGAACTCCCGCTTCCCTACAAGGCAGTATATGAAGATCTTCAGGAAGTAGAGCTTGCTCTCTTCTTTACACGCTTTTCTTTAGTTGTGTGTTATCTTTCCATTTGTTGTGTGTTTCCTTTGTTCTCCCTCCGGTTGCCCTTGTTTTTGACTCTCCAACCTAATGGATAGGCACATGAGATCTGGGATTCTCTACCCCCGAGTCCACTCAGGGATAGTCCCCAGAAAGAGCCAGTTGTTATCCCGTAAAATTGGCAAGGGCAATTTTACAGATAACCATACCGAAATTTTGTTCCGATCCCTCGTTAGGGACTCCTTACGTTTGGAACGTTGCAAAATCCCTTCCCAGGAAATCTGGTTTTTCGAACTTAGTCATTTTTTGGTCTTTTTGGCGGGCGCATGGAATGACTATGCGGCAAAGATCAAATTTTGATGCGCCCTTTAAAACCTTTGGCGCATGTGTTTTCTTATGTCGGCGGGCGTTTTGGTGCGCCTCGCTGCTGCTGAGGCTTCCTGCGTGCGCGCCGAGGCACATGTGCCTTCTGTCGATAGAAGATTTGTTGCGCCTCTTTTCGGTGCGCCAAAGGCGCATTTTCCTCTATCAACACCACTTCAGTGCGTCATAGGCGCACATATCTTCGTGTTGACAAGTCTTTCGGTGCACCAAAAAGGCACATGTTTTCTCATGTCGATACTCATTTGGTGCGCCCCTTTAAAAAGTTGGTGGCGCATTTATTGCTACCTCACCTATATATAAACACGTCTGCTATGCGTCATTATCATCGATGCAAACACGTGATTTTTCTCTCGAGCTCAATGTCCAGCACCAGCCCCGTCGCTTTCGAATCACTTTGTGGACCCCTTTCGTGCATTTCTTCGTTATAAAAGCCGGGTAAGAGGTCCTCTTTCTTTTCTGCTTCATGTTTGTGGTTTTTGGCTGTTTGTGGGTTGGATTGAATTGGAAAAAGAATAAAATCATGAACTTGTTGTTCCCCCCCCTTTGCTGTCTTTCCCTCTTTCCAGATTTGCTGGTAGAGAGAGTCTTACCCTGAGGTAAAAGCTTGAACTCCTTTGTTTAAACCATTTCAATCACCCCAATGAACTTGCAAAAAGAGCTGAGCCATATGCGGAAACCCTCTGAAGAATTAGATCCTTGAAAAGGAACCCGCATTTTCTTTTCTCTTTGGCGCATTGGCACACCATGCATTATCAAAATAGTCACGCCCTTGGCACACCTGTCGCCCTCGTTACATCATGAAAAGCCGCGCCAATGGCGCACTTCTCTCGCTTGCTGTGCAAATGCATTCCATGCACCGTCTTAGCGCATCAAACTTGGATGTAACATTGCTTATTCCTGCACCCTTTGGTGCACCCAGCATCTGTGTAACAGTCGTTTCCCGTGCGCCAAGTGCAAAGCTATACAAGGCGCAGGCACGTTCCTCATCGCAACAACATCATGTTGTGTAAACCCTCCATGCACCGTGCAAGTTCCCTTAAGCGCACCAAAAGCACATGTTATACAAACCATCTATGCGCCTTTGGCGCACTCAAATTCCATGCAACATGAAAGATACATGCGCCTTTACAAAATACATCCACATGGTGCAGGCGCACTTGTCCTTACAACAACACAAAATACACCTGCAGGTGTCTATGGGCCATGTGCTCTTTGGCGCTGATTTATCTCCTGTAACACCCTTTTCCTGTGTGCCTTACCCATTTAGCTCTGCAATTTGCAATATCTGTGTGCTATGCACCCCGAGGCCTTTAAATTGCTAACTCTTTCTTCTGTCAAGCATTTCAATGGCAAATCAAGCAGCTGACATGGATTTCTTCAATTGGGTTTCACGTCTTATTCTTGCAGATCAGCAGTTAAGCTCAGAAGAACATATGTCAACATCAAGCAAGAGACCTACCAAATCCAAAGGCAAGGCCAAGCTTACAGAGGAAGAAATGAAATATAAGTATCGAGAGAGGAGAATCGAATGCCCAACTCCCGGCCGAGTGTGACCTAGACATCAGAGATTCAGAGTTGGGTCATATCGATATGGAGGAATTCTGGGTCAGGACTCAGAAGGTTACAAGAAGTCCATGGATGGACAAATTAATGGCGGCTTCCTCGCACTTCACTGGAGGAATCCCGGTCAGTCTTGTTAACAATGAATTCATGATGGTGGTTGCCGGTGCTACAACAAAGACACAAGGTGTGTCGTAAATGAAAAGGGCAAGGTCATAATCAACCTCACCACCCACCACTTTGATATAATACTCGGCATTCCTCATCACCGACACTTTGTGGTTGTCAACCGAGACGATTGCATCAAGGCATGGGACGACAATGGAGATCAGTGCATGCAGCTGATGAACGAGGTCTATCTCGAAGAACAAAAAGGTAGTGACCCGTTGGCCACAAATCATTCACTGCAGTGATTTTTCATAGGAGCTCAGTGACACCATCACATTCCTGAGCAGAGTCTTTGGGCTTCCTGATGCCCACTATTTCCACAAATGGATGCTGCGGTACTTAGAAACGATGAACAAGAATGTGCTCGATCAATGCTTTTTCTTTGGTAGAAATTATAAGCGACAATCTCTACGAAAAATGCAACAATTCCCCACAACGGGGAGATTCTACATGAATTCCTATGTTGTTTACGCTGCAGCTTCAGAGAGGGACTATCCAGCCCTGATGCGGAGTGGGGTTTGGCCCCAGGTCAAAATATATGAATACTATCCAGAATTGAAGCTGGAGAATAGCATCCCTCAATTTACCAAGATCAACGATGCATTTTTCAACTTCATCATCTGCCTATTGAGGCCAACTATGACTTACAGTCACACGACCAAGAGCATAGTAGCAACCACTGAGAAATGGGGGGCCCTGTTCACCCAATTCCCCACGTTCACTTATCTGAGGGCAGCTAACTTCTTGGGAGAGCCGACTAGACTGCCAAGGTATGCTGGACCGAAGTTGATTCTGCTGGAGCTGTCAAGACAGCTAGTCACCTACCATGAAAAGTGCCAAAAAAGAAAGAAGGGTGGAACTCCTTTCCCCCTCACAGTGGGTAGATATACGTGTCTAACTCACCACAAGGCAAAAGACATGTTCGCAGAGCTGGAGCTGCTCAATCTGAAACATGACTTCCCAGCAAGGCCTACCTTCGACCCAAGAAATTGTCTTCCTAGGGCCAAGCTCGATCCAATCCACATCCCTCAGATCGAGGATATTTACATTGACCTATATCATGAGGTGGAGCTTAGGAGGAAGGACCATTCTCGGTTGGCCTTGGCAGAAATCATCCAATACGGGGTAGCCATCATCCCCAAAGGCTACCAAACTACCGAGGAGGAAGTAGATCAAGTATATCTTAATACAGGTGGGGACGATTGGCCTTTTGCGGCAATTGATAGAACCAAAGCTCCTCAAACAATTGAGGAAAGGGTCAAGGAAACTCTGCGCAGAACAGAGCATTGGTGCCGAATGAACGGGCTCATCTACCTCGGAGTCGATTTCACAACCTCTCCATTGGGTAACGCACCTCCTAGATCAAAACAGCAGCCTAAAGGCAAAGGAAAAAGCAAAGAGGGTGAATCCAGCACCACTCAGGAAGAAGCTCCTGAAAGTCCTCCTTCCGCTGCACCAGAACAAGTTGTAACTCTGGCTTCTCTAGAGAAAGAAGCAGAAGAGGATGTTCCAATAGGCCCATCCACTCAGGATGTCGGCACTACTACAGCACTTGAGGTCCCTTCTGTCCCTTCTTCTTCTCCTCCTTCCCCTCCTCGAGTGACTCAAGTGACCATTCCTTTGGTCGTGTCCTCTCCCCCTTCTTCTACTGTTCCTCCCACTTCTTCATCCATCTTCTCTTCTCTCGCAGACCTGTCCCCCTCCATTTCTTCCCTTATCTCTGAGCTCCCTTCCCTTCCTATGTCTTCCCCTCCTGTAGTATCTGTTCCTCCCGTGAGCACTTCTTCGGCCTCCCTCTCGATGCCACCTCCAAGTGTCTCTACGTTTTCCCTTCTACTACTGCAGCTGCCCCCTTCTCTGTTTCCGGCCCTTCTCCCATAAGTCCAGCCTGGATCTCCCAGCACTTAAGTCAGCAGAAAAGGAAAGTTCCCATCGCTCCGATGGACTTTTCCGTAATCCCGTCCAAAGGGGCAAAGAAGCAGAAGCCTGTCACACGCTTCTCTCAGAGTGCTTCGGGAGAGAGGGTGATGGAGATCGCATACCCTAATCCCCTCAAGGATAAAAAGGATCTGTCTCCGACAGATTATACAGTGACTCAAGTCACAATGGGTACATCTTCTGAGAGCCTTCAAGGAGAAGCCTTATCTGCAGTCGACGCCCTCTGCAAGAAGCTTCAAGAAACAAAAGAAGAGAAAAGGCTATTGAAAGAGCAAAATAAACATCTGCTCCAAGCCTTACAGAAGATGGGCAGTGCACCTCCCACAACTGCCGCCGAGACTCCTGAGCCTCTGAGCCAGGATAAAATTAATGAATATGCAAAGATCGGTGAGCAGGGTATGGCAGTTTCCGCTTGGAGGAGCCAGATCCTCAAAGACAGTGAAAAAGTGATCGCCGAGTTCTCTAGTTAGTATCTGAATATCAACAAGGTGAATAAAGAGCTCCAAGCGTTAGTAGGACCCATATCAGAAGAGTTGGACCATGCTAGGCTGCAGCATGAGACCTTTCAACAAATGTTCGACTGTTCAGTCGAAGATCTGGTCAAGTTCGGTGTCTTCGGCCATCCCAGGGCCCTCAATAAAGTCATTTCCACTCTGGACTACCGGATGGATCAACTGGAATTTGTCCTTGAAAAGATTGATAAGGTGAAGGAGGAAGCCCTGGACGCGATGCACCAAATGGAACAAATCGTTCTCAACATGTCGCCAGGGTTGCTTACTCCTTCCTTCGCCTTAAGAAAAGTCGATGAAACAATTCAGATCTTCAAGGAGATCGTTTCGCGAGGGCTGGGGCCAGAGGTCACTTTTGACGCAGAGTCCATCAATAACCTGCTGGCCTATCGGGACTTCATTGGGTTCCTCATAGAAGCGGAGAAAGACTATTCCAAACTCCCAGAGAAGCTCATAGACGAGCGGGAGACTTGCGAGGTGATCAGTGAGCGACACAAGGATCCTTCCCAGGATCAACTAGGGCCCATGATCAGCAAGTTCATGGAATACCGCTCTCAATTCCACATCTCGTCACCTGAGCAGCAGCAAAAGCAGGCTACTCCCTTCCGGCCGCAGGATGACGATGATGAATAGTGGCTTCTTCTTCTTCTTCTTCCTCTTCTCTCTCTTCTTCGACTTTCTTTTAAATATCTGAGTATGTTGGCACAAACGATGACATCGTCCATGTTGCACCATGGGATGATGTCATCCATCAAGTTGTCAAAAGTCAACATGACTTTGAGATATTTTGTAAATATTTTGTAAATAGGTGGTTGGCTCCTTTTTGCCTTCTTTTCTCTCCTTCTTCTATAAATACCCCAATGCTTGTTGTATTGAAGAGGAGTGAATATCTTTCAGATGAAAAATAGAAGTGAGGAGAAAAGACTTTGAGCTTTTTGTATGTAAGAAAACATTAATACAATATTTAGACTTTGTCTTTGAATACATGTGTTATGTGCATTAGATCTTTCTTATGTCTGATCTGTGTGTTTTTTCTGTTGAATTTACTGCTGTTTTATTGTCATTTATTCATCAGTATTGCTTTGCTCGTTTATGTAAGTAGGTTTGGCTCTGTTTACTACCAATCCCAAAACATAAACCCTCTGACCTTTCTGCTTTGGAATTCATTTCTTTTCTCCCTTCGGACCTGCTCTTCCTTCGTCCTCTCTTTCATTCCTTTCTTTTCGCAGTCGGAAACACCCTACTGGGATGAGATCCCAAACCCCCGAAGGCAGAATATTGTGAGACTTGCACAGATTCCTGCTGGTAGAATAGCAATAAACCGGCAACTTTGTGACTCAAAGAGGGCTATGCCACACTGCTGTTAAGCTCGTCTATCCATAGATCCGCCCAAGCGATGATTTTCGGACCAACAATACATAAACTCAAAAGTATGGTAGTAACTTATTATTATTAAACCATATAACTGAAGTTAAAATTTTACCTTTGTTGTACCCTCCCTCTAAATCTAGTGGCACCCAGTTTTGCAAAACTCTAAGTGGAATCTTGATGACAAAAGAGGAGTTCTTGAACTAGTCGTACTATGCAATAAACTATTGTTAATTATGTCTTTAGTTCCCCACAAATTAATGTGTCACCTTGACTACTAAACATAACAACTTGGTCTTTTATGAAGGTTGTATATCATAATATGTCCTCTAACCTTAACCGGATATATAGTTGGGTGTAGACCCTTAGGTGCAATGGAATTAAACCAAACATTGGATAATTAAGGGGTTAAATTGTGGGTGGAAATTGTACATAACTCTTAGCAAACCAAATTGATTTAAAACATGTTGATTTAAAAGAAACTAGGAAACTGAAAAACTTGGTCCCGTAATCCTGTATATTCCATTTTGGCATTAAGAATAAAAGAAATTTCACATGTGGAATCATGAAATGTGGAAACATGGGATCTTACCTTGAAAAAAAATCACTTGTGGTTCATGTGTAGTTATAATGCTTCCAATCATGTACTTCTTCAAGATGTTAGACAAGTACTTTCGTAACTCTTTCGTTATAAAGTGACGCCAATAAGAGACCTAAGAAACAACATAAACAAGAGGGAAAACAAGAGTATATATCATAATAGTTTAGGAACGAAATTTCACTTGAAGTCCTTACGGTTTATTTAAGCATTGAATTTTGTTAAGAATGGATACAAATTGTTCTTGGTGGGACTAGGCATTTGAGCCAATATAGATTCCACTAAAAATAAAATAAAATAACAATTATGATGTGGAAATGATTATTTGACTCAAACTAAATTTGGAACTAAAACAACCATAGTATGAGAACAAACATGCTTCTAATGGATGGAAGTTTATAAGAAAGGGCAACTTTAACATTCACCTCCTTTGCATCGTAATATTCTTCCCCCGTCAATTTCGGGTTGGTTCCCTTCCATAATGAGGGTAAAATTAAACGTCAACTAAGCATATTTTGAGAAACAAATCTTTAACGTAAAAAAATGAGTTATTGGGAGACTCATAGTTGCTTAAAATCAACTTTAATTAATTAATGATCTATGGATTATTAATGGGAATCAATAAAGGAATCAATCCTGCATCCTCCTTTAAAGACTATCGCCAAGCAAAGTAAAGTAATTGAAGATTGTACAGTAGGAAATTTTGAACATTATGTGTTTAGCTCTCTTGAAAACTCTAGAGTCATACAATGGAAACCTAAATGTAATGAAGATGTGAACCATAAAAAGGCCATGTCGTGGTGCATGCCTACCCGGTGTTTGTTACTGTAATTGGGTCATTGTCCTAGTTTATGTCATTTGAGAATGACTTTGATGGGCACCCTATGTTGTCCTATTGTATGAATGGGTTCATGTTTATGTAAGTATCGTATGCGTGGTTGAGTTTCTCTACTTGAAGCCATTGTTGTGTTGTGCGGTGAGCAATGTAAATTAAAAAAAAATCATTCCGGTATTTTAAGCTGTTGTAATTGTGTGTGTAAAAGTGGGTGTTACAAGGAGTTTGTCTTGTCTACAAAAAGGAGCTTGTGTGTAGATACAAGGATTGAGGAAAAACTCCCTTTTCTCTTCTATTGAAGAAAACCTTTGCTGTAAAGCAAAACCCCTGGAAGTCTCTTCTAGGTCAGTAGTTGGTTGGAGTTTCATGAGGAGGATGTGAGTGAAGAAAAATGGTGAAGTCTCTATTGGATATAATCTTATTTGAAGAGTTGTAATTTGATTTGAATACCAATAAAGAAGGTTTCTGAGTATATCTTGTGTTCTTGATATGTATGCATTTCTTGATAAAAATTTTCTAATTGTAATCTAGCATTAATGCATGTGAATTAAGAGAGTGTATATTTGATGATCGAAATAGAAAAGTGAAAGGCTTTATTACAGGGTGATTCACCCCCCTGCAATCCCCCTCCCCCTTCCCCCACATTCCTTTGTCATTTCTAACACTATTTAGTAGGTTCTCATGAAGTACATAAAATGGAAATAATACCAAGAAGGATAATATCAATTAAAATCAACCAAAACAATTATCTCTTACACAATAAATTCTATGTATTGGTAACTATTTGTGAAAATTTTATTATAATTTTATCTTATTTGAATACAAATTTTACATTTTAACGAATTTTACAAGATGCATTAAACAATCAACAAACCTTAGATGAACATTAATATTTTTTTGATCTGCTCTAATCAACTTTTGTATAATATCAATTGACAATTTATTTAATTAACTACCATCATACTGGATAATTTTGAGCTATTGTCTGCTCTAAATCATGTAGTTTCTAGTAAAGCCTCTTGACAGATTCCATTAATAGGCTCCATTTATTGTTTTATTTATATACGTATTTAATCAAATTAAATAGATAATACCGTGACAACTTTTCAATATTACTACACAATATTTTTTCATTGCAATTTTAAAAGCATTGTTGTTATTTATATGGAAACATTGCAAGGAATATTTTATAAACAAATACCGGTTCATTTCATGATTCTTGTTTCAGTTCTAATTTTCCTGCCGTCCTATAAATTTTGTTATTTGTTTTTTTCCTGCTGTCCCATGAACCGTCTAAAGGTTACTATCGGGCATTTATTTATATTTTATATACAATGTGGTGATTATTCCATATTAAATCAATAGTATTTTGGACCGATACAAACGAGGTTATTTTTCACCTCTTTTGACAGGGAAAAGAATTGAAATGCTGTATAAACGCTAATGAAAACGTTCCATCGAAAGATGTCCACGGAATGGAATCAAATAAGAAAAGCTTAACACACAAAATTCTCTTGCTCTTTAACTTTTTGGCTCTGTCAATTGGTTCGAATGCAGGTCCCTTGTTACTCCGCTTCTATTTCCTCCACGGAGGAAAGCGCATATGGCTTACAGCCTGGCTCCAGACAGCCGCCTTCCCTATTCTCTTTCTGCCCATCTGGATTTCTTCCTGCAGAAAAAACACCCCTTCAGACAGCCATGTAACGCCCAAGCTTTTCCTTGCATGCATTATTGTGGGTGTTTTAACAGGGGTGGATGATTTCTTCTTTGCTTGGGGCTTCTCCTACGTGCCTGTGTCGACTTTGTCTCTCCTGAGCGCCACTCAGCTCGCCTTCAATGCAGTTTTCGCGTTTCTTTTAGTGAAGCAAACATTTACCGCTTATTCAATCAATGCTGTGATTTTGCTGACAATGGGTCCTGTTCTGCTGGCCTTCCATACCAGCAGCGACAGGCCCGCCGGCATCACCACTGGACAATATTGGTTAGGGTTTATTGTAACAATTGCTGCGGCTGCCCTTTATGGATTCATTCTTCCCCTCATCGAGCTCGTTTACAAGAAAACCACGCGCAGAGTAACGTACTTGCTGGTTATGGAGATGCAGCTCATAATGTCATTTTCTGCGACTGCTTTCTGTACGATAGGAATGGTTATCAACAAGGATTTTCAGGCTATTGGGAGGGAGGCCAGGGCATCCGATGTGGGCGAGCTCAATTATTACATAGCGCTTGTCTGGAACGCCGTCTGCTGGCAGTTATTCTTCATTGGGGTATATGGGGTCATCTTTTTGACTTCGTCTCTGGTGAGTGGTATTCTTCTAGCCGTTTTTATTCCTGTCACAGAGGTGCTTGCAGTAATCATTTATCACGAGAAATTCAGTGGGGAGAAGGGCATGGCTCTGGCAATGGCTTTGTGGGGACTTGCTTCTTATTTGTATGGGGAACACAAGACTTCAAAATTACAGGCGAACTATATGGCAGAGGAGAATCAGCCAGGCCGTGAATCTTCGAGTATTATAGGAGGAGAAGAAAATACTATGGAACTGATTGTTCAAGACCCAAAACCTAACAAAACCCCATAATTTGCTGTCAAGTCCCTGTTTTGTTATAAGCTGTTTTCACATCTTTTACTGCCTGAAATGGATCTAAAATGTTTTTAAAAATTTGTTACGCAATTTTTCCAAAAACTCATTTCTTTTTTTTCGTTTAATTGACTTATGAAATAGAGTGAACTTGTCCATAACCAATCAGCCGTTCACCAATCAACCCTTGAACCACAACCCTTCAGACCTGATTTAAATGAATTGTTGGTTCTACTATGAAATTGAAAATTGCATGCTTTGTCCGTATGTAGTTTTTATTGTTCAGTGCACTACATTTGCCGACGTTTTTAACCAAATAAATGTTTAATTAATAACCCATGTTTAAATTTTGTGTTATATTTATATATGTAGGTGTTTTATAAAGACAAACAAGGGGTGGTATTGTTCATTGGTGGCAGTGTTAAGGATTGAGGGACTCCATTCCACCAAATTTACTTGCGACACAATCCCTACATCATCCTTTATTTATTGATATTTTTGAGATTGAAATTTTGATGGATGACTAGACATCATCTTTTATACCATCATACGCATGATTAGACCACAACCAATTTAATGATTTAACTTATTTTTTTAATTTCACATAAATATAAATCTCTTTATTTTTTTTATTTTTTATTTTTATTTTTTTAAATTTAAAAAAGAAATATAAAAATAATAATGCTTTGACTTATTAAGATAAATGGAAGCCACAAACTCTAAAATCCTCTAATGACTTGGATATTAAAATTACTTAAAGATGGTTTTTATGAATGACACGAAGGTAAAACCTTTTTCTTCTCAAAAATCTACCAAATGCTGAAAAGAGGTTAAAGAAACAAAGCTTAATGTACATGATGAGATTATGAAGGGGTTACAAAAACACTCGTCAATTATTTTTGTTAGATGTTATAGACATCTAAATTTTGTTGTGCAATTTCACCTCTAAGTTGTTATATAAATGGTACTAATTCTTTTCATTATCAATTAATTAACTTTCCATTAATTAACTAATTTACTTCTATTGGATAACAATTAACGTCGCTTTGTTAGTTAAAACACGCTTTCAAATTAATTAGTGACCTATTATTATTTACTTAAATTTTCTCTTCTATTTAATTAATTAACCTTCCATTAATTAAATCTCACTCACTAACATCTTTAAAATCACTAATTTTCCTCTAAAATTCTCACCAATAACTTTTACAAACTAATCTAGGCATATTAATTAAGCCTCATTTTCTCTCATCAAATTCCCATGGAGTATTAATAATAAACTAATTACTCATAATTATAATTTATCACTTTTAATTCCACTATCCCACATTCACTACGCACTCACTACACACTACTACATGGAAGATCGCTGGTTTAAGACAGTGTTTTTAGATAGAAAATTATTTTCATCAATATAACTAGATACTAACATTGACTTTTTATTTATTTTAAACTTTTTGTATCTCTTCTATTTCTAGCCTATCAAAAAGAAATATATAGAATAAAGAAACTGTAAATTAGGGCGTCAAGAGGGAAAGTCAACTTAAAAAAGAAATTAGAGAATGGAAAGCATTTAGGGCTGCCATCGGTGGATATTACCTTCGGGTTTGTTCATCTCTATACACACAAAAGATCAATAGGGTGGACTACCATCCAAATGCTTGATTTTTATTATCATGTAGACTTCATGCATACATCTAAACCCAAATATTATTCAACATATCATTATAACACGCAATGTAAGGTGTGATCTTTTTATCCTACATCTGATATTGTGTATCAACACTACAATAATTTATGTGTTCTAATTTTCTAGAGTTACATTTTCCCCAATTTCGATAAAATGTACTCTTATGAATGTTTATTGGTAGGGTTGCAAGGTTTGTAAATATTACTAGTTGTAATGTGAATTTCAATAAAAAAACGGAGCCTTGAGTGTCATTTGTTTGCTTTATGTTTTTGGTATTATTCTCTTAGATTACAAATTTAGCATATATAGATCTAGGGTTTTCTTACTCAAAACACAAGCTTGGGGTTATCCATTTAATGGTCATCAAATATTAGTCTTCCCATGAAAATATATGGATTTTGTTTATCTGATAATTTCTTGTGTTGAAGAATAGATTCTTGCACTTCTCCTTATAGAAATCACAAATCCCGTATAGAAATGCCCTTGGTATCTGGTTACAAGAATGAGATATATTAGATGGAAAACATATATAGCTCAGTATCATTATGTCTTTCCATACCCTACTTCAAATCTCTTTCCTTGTTGTCCCCCAAGTTTTTTCTCACCCATTTTCATGGATTCATCTTGACCCTATTATGCAAAGGGTGTTCATATAAATTTGGGTGCAAGGAAAACTATCCCCCTTTCGAATGGATTTGTCTTCTACCTTGTTACAAATATGATTTATATAATTATGTGGCTACTTTAATTATGCTCTTTTGAATACGATGTAGTTATGGTTTCTTTGATAGACTTTTAAAATGTGGAAACATGCATAAGTCACATGAAATATTTGATAAAATTTCTAAATTAAATATGGTGTCATGGAGTATAATGATTGTGCCATGGGTTTGTTTAAAAGAACTTGGAAACATACGGGAAAATGTAAATACAAGGTGTGAAGCCAAAGCCTATAATAATTTCTAGCATCATGTCTTCCTCTATCAAAATGGGAGATTTAGAATATGGAATTTTCCTCCTCCTAAAATAACAACATTTTCTTGCGCTTCGAAATTCATGGAAGTGCCTAAATATGGAAGAAGTTGAGTGTTTTATCTTGTTTCTTTGGGTTTTAGTAGCATTCCAAACTATCTTAAGAAAATATGCAAAATATTGAAAAGAAAAGAAAAACATAGGAAAAATATGTATGTAAAATGTTGAAGCATGTGAACTATTCGAAATAAATTCTAAAAAATATGTGGCCTCAATCCTTATGTAGCATTAACAAATTTATAATATCCATTTCAAATTTCAAATATACTTAATTAAATATGGTAACATGGAGTATAAAATACCATTCTAGGAATAGATGTAACTTAAATCCATGCTAGATTCAAGAACTAGTAAACCTATTATGAGTGTACATGTCATAGTTATATTCAAAAAGGATTTAAGTAGCGTTGGGCATATAAATGGTGTTTCAACCAATCTAAAAATAAAAAATAAATAAAACTAGATAAAATTTACATCAATAATTTACCGAATATCTATTGTGCTTCAATAAAAAAACAAGCAAAAATACTCTCCAATATTATTAATTGAATGCTCCCAAGTAGGAAAAAAACAACTAATGAACTTGGTGCAAGGTTGATAGAAGAACAATTACACTTGGAAATGTGAATGGTTTCATATGTTCCAAATCCTAACATAATAATATAAATGTTGATGTAGATGTTGAAAATGTGATGTTTCCATGATTGTTCTTCAATTTTTATGTAGAATAAAGGGATGATTCCAGGTTTGTTAAAGGAGGAATTGTCTTCCTAGATCATTTTGCTAAGGCTGCATTTTGATTTACCTTGATGTATAGATCCGAAAATCTTAGATCTAATCAAATATCATAGGAATATTATGTAGGTTAGAATTGGTATTTGATTATAATTATAAAGGAATAAACTATTATGTGTAATGGAGCAAATATTTTTAGTGCTCACATAATATGTATGGGTGTTTTAGTATTACGTGTAAATAAAAAGTAATTAAGAAATGAACAATTATAATAATATATTTAGGTGTGACTATTATGTTTATTTGTATTAAACAATTCATTAAATATATTTGTAAAGTGAGTTGTGAGAACAACTCACATAGATTAAGTTTGAGAGATATTTTAAGTAGAAGGAATATGGATTTTAGATATTGGATGAGATTGTTGTCCATCATTAATATTAATAAAATTAAAATAAATAATAAAAAAGGGGGAAGCATTGGGGAGGAATTGATTGGGAGTTGGTCGAAGGAGGAATGAGAGAAGGAAGAGACGTGGGGCAGAAGTATGTCAGGAGAATTGATGGAGGGCGGTGGAGTTTGGAAGTATGAAGGCATGGCGGGTGGTGGTGTGTGGCGGGGCATGAAGCACCCTTTTTCAGCAGATTTTGGAAAATGACACTCCCTCAACATCTCTTCAATTCTATCACATTTTTGCATAATAATACAAGCACTTTACTTAAGATCAAAAGGCCAAAACTACGCCAAAACCCAAATCAACGTTGTAAATTTTAGCAATAATTGGATAGTTATAGAAGGAGCTTTTGAGAAGATATGCACAAAATGGGATTGTTGACAATGTTTTTTGGAGATTTTAAGCAAATGCAGTTGTCAGTCGTGTAAAGCCGGATTCCATCACCGTTGCTTGCATCCTCCCAACCCGTGTGTTGAAAGCGGTAGCTCTAGAGAAGGGTATGGACATTGTAGTGCCCACTCCTCTTCGACACTATTTTCATTATATTAATATTACTTTTGGCTCGATAGTTTGACATTTTGATTATTATATATTGATCAATAGATGATAGACTATGCAGATATTTACACTATTGACATGTTTTGATTCACATTTTGATTATGATACACTAGATGACATTGGTAGATAGTTCGATATATGTTGATTTGTATTATTTGGATTTTATATTGACACATTATACTATAGATGTTCTGAGTAGAATTATGATCTCATGGATGTTAGAATCAAATTATTTGATATGTTGATAGATGATAGAATTACTTAATTTTGGATGACGATTATTGATTTCTATGTATATATATTATTTCTCGATGTTGTTGATGCAGCCGTGAGGCTAGAGAGGTATTATTTTTGTGTTGCAGGGATATTTTATCACATACATTGAAAGAGGATATGGGACCAACCACAGAAGGATGTTGGGTTTTTTTGCAACATGGCCAAATTTGACAATTGTGTCTAATGTTTATGTGGTGTTATTACATGCCTAGTTAGGAGGTTTCCCATGGGGTGACCTCACATGTGTGGCCATGGGGTGTAATGTTTTCCCTTTCTTTTAATTTTGTGTGTGCTTTATTTTGTGTTATATGTATTTAATTTTTTGAAATTGTAGTCACTTTATTAGCAATTATTAATGTGTCTTAATTAGCTAATCCAACTTAATTTGTTAACTAAAATAAGGATGTGAAAATTGGATAATTATGAGGGTAGATGGTCCTTGAAATATTTTGGATGTAAGTTGGATTTGTGTTGGATTTTTTGTTGTGTACTCTTCCTCAACTTTAAAATTTGGATTTTGACTTGGGAGGCTTTTTGGAGGCTTGTGGGACAAGTTAAGCTTGTTTCATGCCTCTTAAATTCACCCAACAACCATACCTATGGTATGGGGAGTTAATTTTAGACTTATTTATGCATTTTGGAGGAAAAAAGTGAAAATAATTGCACTTTCCTACTTACCACAATTAATTTTTCCTTGGTAGGCATGGTGTGCAAGTTAGAGTGTCATGTGGGCTTGTCATAAGTCTTACATGTTCATTTATTATCTTTGGCATGGTGTTTGACTTGTGTGTTGGAATGGAGGAATGATGAAGTGGCATCCTACATGGAGCCACCTCATCATCCTCACATCCCATTTCTATTTATTGATTGAATTTGAAGGATTTTGGGTTACTTGTTCATTTTCCTTCTTTTGCACTTTTGGAATTGGGAGCTTGTTGGAGTTGCTTTTGGAGTGTGCTTGGCTTGAAGGTGTCAAAAATCTTGTGGAGTGAAGACTCTTGGAATATTTATGGAGAGGTAGGCTCTCTACTTGTCATTATTTTATTTATGCATTTGGATGTAAAAATTTGTGCTTGTTGAATATTGTATGAGTGTTGTGAATGTGTTTTTGTGTGGTTGGGTAGTTTTCCTTAAGAAGGGAGTGGGAGATGGAAGTATGGGACCATTGGGGAGGGAAAAGGGAGTTGTGAGGCATGCATTTTGGAGGGAGTGTGATTGGGAGTTTCACCTATGGGGAGTGAAAAGGAAAACATGGTCATATTTTTACATACTTGCAAGGGGAGAGATAAGGATTGGATTGATACTCGACAATTTTTTTCATTTCGATATTGATAAAGTTGGAATGATACACATATATTTTAATTATGATACATTGATCAGTAGATGATATATTACACTGATATTTGGACTATTGACATTATATGGTTTACATTTTATTATGATGCACTAGATGGTGATGTTAGACAGGTTTGATGTATATTGATTTGCATGATTTGGATTTTATACTAACATGTTATACTCTGGATGTTTTGAGTAGAATTATAATCTCATGGATATTAGGATTAGATTTTGATATATTGATGGATACTAGATTTACTAATGTCAAATGACAATTATTGATCTTATATGTATATTGTCTTGATGTTGTTAATACGACCGAAAGGCTAGAGAGGTATTTTTTGTGTGCAGGACTTTTATCACATACATAAAAGGGGATAGGGGACCAACCACAAAATGATAACAAGTGTTGAGAAATGTGGCCAAATTTGACAACTTTTGTTATGTCGTTATAGTGTGGTGTTTTTGCATGCCTAGTTAGGAGGTTTCCCATGGGGGTGAATTGTGTTCTCTTTCTTTACTTTTTGTATATTATTTATTTGTGTTTTATGCTTTTAAAATTTGAATTTTTTTCACTTTATTAACATGTGGTAATGGGTCTTAATTAAGAAAAATTCTTCATAGTTGGTTAACTAAATTTGGAATGTGACAAATACTTAATAATGAGGTTAGGTGGTCCTTATTGTAAGTGAAATTTATGTTGATTTGTGAGTGTTTTACTCCACCCCAACTTCAAAATTCATATTTTGACTTGGGGGCCTTTTTGGAGGCTTGTGGGACAAGAAAATCTTTTCCTGTGCCTACGGGTTGGGAAGCTTATTTTTGACTTGTTTATCCCTTTTTGAGTGTAAAAGAGAGAAAATAATTGCACTTTCCTTCTACCTCAATTTATTGTGTCCTTTGAAAGCATGGTGTGCAAGTTTGTGAGCCATGTGGGTTTGTCATAGTTCTTACAAGTGCATTGATTGTCTTGGACTTGGTGTGTTGACTTGAGTGTGGGGATGGAGGAATGATGAAGTGACATCCTACATGGAGCCACCTCATCATCCTCACATTCCATTTCTATTTATTGATGGTTTTTAGTTGGAATGGGGTTACTTGTTCATTTTTCTTCTTGTGCACTTTTGGATTTGGAGCTTGTTGGAGTGCTTTTGGGATTGCTTGGCTTGGAATTAAAAGAGGATTGTGAAGTTTTCTTGGAGCTTGATGGAGAGGTAGGCTCTCCACTTTGTTATTATGTTTGTTTATATGAAATGTTGTGCTTGTTAGAATTGTTTAAGTCTTGTGAATGTGTTTTTGTGTTGGTTGGGTAGTAGGGCTTATGTTGGGTGTGGGAGAAGGGCGTATGGGACCATTGGAGAGGGAAAAAGGGAGCTTTTTGAGACATGTATTTGGTGGAATTGTGAATGAGAGTTTCACCTATGGGGAGTAAAAAGGAAATCGTGGTTATTTTGTTGCATGCTTGCAAGGGAGAGATAAAGATTTTGTTTTGATTGTTTTGTGCACTTGGAGGCTTAGGGCGAGACTCCCACTTCTCTTCGGAGGCATAATGAGGTGGTTTGCCACAGCCCTTGCTCCATTTTGTTTGATTTCAAACCTTTGTGTTATTTTGATAAGGTTGCAAACTTGTTGGCTATGCTTTCTTTGTTGTGTTGATTGTCTTGAATGTATGTTGATGTGAAGTCACCTTGTTGAAAGTTGTTATTTGTTTCTCAAGACCCCTCATGGTTCCTTGGTTGGGGCTTAGGGGCAATTAAGGGGATGGCTTCTCCTCTTAATGGATTTAAGGTTGGGAGGAGAGTGTTTTCTCTCCCTTCCTTGTTTTGTGATCCTTGTGGTGAAAATTTGAAGATAGAAAGATTCGGAGCTACCTTGGAGAAGTCATGAAAATGGGAGATTTATATAATTTTCCTTGTTGATAGCCCTTTGTTCTATATTATTCAATTTTTATTCCCACTTTGTGTGGACGATTGTATAATTGTAAGTTTGAAAGAAAACCATTTTATTTCCCGAAATCCCTTTATATGTAGACTATTTTAAGAATATTTGTTTGAGAATGTGCATTTTAAAATATATTAGTATGGTGAAAGGAAACTATCAAAGTTCCACATT
>CM031235.1:801707603-801917603 GCA_018340775.1 Taxus wallichiana var. yunnanensis
CTAGGAATAGATAAATGTTGCATTCGTCTTTTAACAAAAAAATTATTCCATACTTTTTCTATTATAACCTTTGTTTCGTTTTGGGTTTCGTGGAAGAAATTTTGTGGGCATTACACTCAAGTATCAAAGCCATGGGTTTCAATGCTTGGACCCCAGGAAAACTAGAAAACATGAAACATAAATAATTAAACCTAGCGCAACTCTAAACCTAGAACACACAACATTGTATGATATTTTGTTAAACGTAGAAAAATTTAGAAAACTAAAACAAAGACTTAGATGATGATAAAATAACTCTTGTCTTGTTCTTTGAAGAGGCACGAACTAGATGAGGGGTTCTTACACGTGGACCTAGACCTACCATCCATAGATTAAGCTATAGCAACTATTTTGCCGTGGATATTGTAGATGCTACATGATGTCAATTCCACTATATGCGGAAGGCCTTTAGGAGGGTGACCTAACAAGGGGAAAAAAGCCATCGGTGGAGGCTCATGGGCCTTCATGTCACATTGTAGAGGATAGGATAGAAAACACCCACATTGAGTCGAGTTAGACATGAATCACCTCCTAGGGAGATCAGAGATAGAGCTACGGGGCACAAAGACAGGTCTAGGAGCCCTAGGCCGAGAGTTGATCATGTAGAGAGACCTGGCAGCCGAAATTTGACACCATCAGATCACATTAGAGAGATACTGAAGCTACACCCACCTCATTTTGCTGGAGACACAAATGAATTTCAGGATAAGGCATAGTTAGTTAGCTTGAGCGGATGCTTCAAGTTATGCCCTTGTTCTAGCAACATGAAAGTTTGTGTTTCCATCAACCTTCTTAGAGACGGGGTCAAAGTTTGGGTGAGGATTGAGGAGAAGAATCTCCATTTGGATTTAGAGATAGTCACTTGGGAGATCTTTAAGGACCATTTTAGGAGTAGATACATTTCAAGAGATTCATTCACCACCGGATCGATGAGTTCCACGATCTGCGATAGGATTCCATGGTAGTAGCAGTATGAGGAGGGACAATTTGTGGGTCTACTTCATATGTAGATTACATGCGGGATGAGTAGGTTTGAGTTCAAACATTCATCGGGGCTGAACTTCAACTTAGGTGGGGTAGTGCGCATTCATTTCCCATATAAAATTTTTTGAGGCCGTGGAGAAGGCCTATATTGCGAGAGGAAACTTGGGGAAGACTCATCGGGCTCGTGATAGAGTGAAGAGCGACATACAACAGAGTTATAGGATAGTATGTCAAGGGGATCAGCTCCTCCTCCTCATGGAGGATACACTTCAGCATAATCTTCCTTTCGTCCTCTCCACCTCCTCAAGAAGTAGCAGCAGTAGCAGACTCGACCACCCTTTCGACCTCCACAGCTCCATGATGCTTAGAGAGGACGTAGTATGGGACCTCTAGCTAGGGGGCCAATAGCACACATGATCCACCTCGAGCACAGTTGATAGTAGTACATCCACCACATCACCAATAGAGATCTATGGCAGTATCATCAGGTTATTCAACATATACTACTAGGCCACCTGGAGGAATATCTCATTCGGTGGAGAGAGGACCAGGTACTTGTTATGGATGCGGTGTGCATGGACATCATTGGAGAGAGTGCCCTTAGAACCCTACTAATCAGGGTAAGGCACATGTTTTTGAGCCTACTATTTGTGACATGGCTAGGAGCCACAAGATATATACAGTAGTTGAGAACCATCAAGCAGAGCATTAAGGCAAGGTGATAGAGACCACAGGTAGCAGTGGTGGTATTTCTATCCCTATTTTATTTGACTCGGGCTCATCAGATTATTTCATTTATCCATCTTTAGTAGAACATTTTAGGTTGGTGGCAGTTAGGCAGGTCCTTAGTTAGAATGTCGATATGGCTTCTAGAGCCAATATCTTCGTAGAATCCTTAGTCAAGGAGTGCATAGTGGACCTAGGACCCTTTACCACTACCTTAGATTTTTGTATCCTTCCCTTGGGTTTGTATGAAGTTATCTTGGGCACGGATTGGTTGTTTGTAGAAAAAGCTAGATTTGATTGGCACTATAAGATTATATATTGTGTAATTGATTTAGAAGTGGAGTCATTGATTGTTTGAGTTAGGTGACCGATCTCTATTCACACTATTTCCGTTATAGAGCTAAAGCAAAGTGTGCATGATGGGGTTTTTCGGTTGTATGCTATTACAATTAGTAATAGGTCGAGGGACAGGGATAGTGGACCTTCACTTGACAATCACCCCATTTTAGAGGAGCTTTATGATGTGTTTCCTAGTGAGCTACTAGGGATTGCTCCCCCGCGTGAGACCAATTTTCACATTGATTTGGTTCTAGGAGTGGAACCTATCTCACACACTCCTTATAGGATGACCACACTTGAGCTATGTGAGCTCAAGTTGTAGCTTGAGGGCCTTCTCAAGAAATTCCTAATCCATCCTAGTGTGTCCCCTTGGGGTGCACTCGTGATTTTTGTGAAGAAGGATAGATCCTTGTGGTTGTGTGTGGACTATCGTACACCAAACAAAGTAAAGATTAAGAATAGTTACCCCATTCCTCACATAGATGATTTATTTGATCAGATAAAGGGGGACACTATGTTTTCTAAGATTGATCTTAATTCAAAGCTACCATCGCTAAGGATTACAGAGGAATATGTCCACAAGTCAACTTTCTGTACAAGATATGGCCACTATGAGTTCACAGTTATGCCATTTAGTCTAACAAACTCCCCTGCAGTGTTCATGAGTTTGATGAACGGGGTGTTCAGGAATTTTCTAGACCGATATTTCCTCATGTTTCTTGATGTAATTTTGATCTTCTCTCGTATGCGTGAGGAGCATGAGGATCACCTTCGTCATGTTCTTCAGTGCCTTCATGAGTAGTAGATTTATGGGAACCTATAAAAGTGTGCATTCTTTCAGATCAAAGGTTCAGTATCTAGGTCACATCATTTCTAGGGAAGGTATCACAGTCAATCCTTCCAAGATTAGAGCCATTATGGATTGGCCAAAGCACCCACTAATGTGATGGAGGTACGCAGTTTCATGGGTTTGGTAGGGTACTACATGAGATTTTTTTAGGACTTCTCTTGGGTTACACACCCCATATATTCCCTTCAGCGGAAAGGGAAGAAGTTTATATGGTTGGATAGGTTTGAGCAGCCCTTCAAAGTACACTGAAGGAATTCCTTATGACATCACCTATTCTTGTAGTTCCAGATCCTCAGGGAGAGTTCTTCGTATGCACATATGCTTCTTTGGCACGATTAGGAGGTGTATTGATGCAAGAGGGTTGTGTTGTAGCCTTTGAGTCTCGCAAAATCAAGTATTATGAGGTCAATTATCCAACTTGAGCTTGCAACGGTTGTGCATTCTTTGGTTTGATGGAGACATTTCATTTAGTTGGTGATCGAATTAATATTTCCCTTATTCGATGCAGATTTGCCATCGTTGTCTACTATATTTTTCTACTTTCCCTATTTAGGTGTCAATCCAACTTTATGGTTTTTCTATGTATGGTTTAGTCTTTCCTCTTTTTCACTCGAGGATCATGTCTGAGTGTTCATTATTTGGTAGTTTCTTACAGGGAATCCGTTGTGTTTTAAGTTTTGGAGTTGAGACATTGCTTTCCGGTCTTGTCTTTTTATTTACTTTTCTCTCCCATTGCCCACTAATACGTGGCAATTCCAAATTGATTGCGGTGTGGTGGGTCAAATTTGTAAACTTGTATTTTTCTCTCACATTCACAAAGTGTGAAATCGGCCTCATCACCCAATAAATGTTCTCTCGAATATTCGCAGTCAAAAGGTAATACAAATAATTTCTCAATTGGTGTTAGGGAGTGTACATGTGTCACAATTGGAGTGGATGTGGGAGGCGACACATATTTGTAGCTTTACACATTTATGAAGAAAGGAGTAAAAGTGTAAAAAGTTCCTGAAACCTGCAAGAGACACATGGCTACTTAGATGCAAAAGGTGGAGATGTGGGTCGCTAGGGAACTCAAGAATTTTTTTTTGAAAAGGAAGTGAGGTAAAATTATAAAAAAGTGTCACAACCTGCTTTATGACTCAAGTGCAACCATGTGTCAAACCAGTATTGAAAACCAAAAGGCGGATGGGCGGGTCAAGTTTTCCAAAAGTGTGTAAAGTATTTAATGCTACAAAATTACAAAAGGTTCCCTTGAGCCCATGATAGCGAAAATCTTTATTCCACATGGACGGTTCATTTTTAAAATTGTGAATGACAGATTAAATGGTCATGATACATTACATTTATTTCTACCGCCATTAATGTTGCTACACAAATCAAGGATGTTTTAAATCTTGTGAATGCTTTCATCTTTATTTACCAATTGGCTTGATTTTTGTTGCTACCTTTGTGATTTTCACGAAGAATTATCACGTCATTAGCTATGGAGATCAAATTGTGAACCTAAGGATTTAAGAAGAGGATTTAAATTGTTCGGTGCACTTGTGGATTGGCTGGTAAGAGTTTCGAAACTCTTGTATTTCTCTTTCAGTGGAAAGGTTGGTTTAAATGAAAGTTAGGGTTTTTGAATGATGAAAACTATGTCATCTTCATTTTGGTTGCATTTGGGGTCATGAGTGATTTGGACAAGATTACAGACATGGACTTGATGTGTGTTGATCTAGATGATTTTCTTTAGAGGCTTAATAGCCCCCATAAGAGTGAATCCCTTAAGGTAATTCAAGACAATTGTATTGCTTTAGCATTCACCATTCCCCTAGTAGTTCATTGCCCATAATTGGTATGGCATTGTGCTATGAATTATGATCCTGAAAAGAGGGAAGTATTAGATGGAAGTGGGGATGTAGTTTTGACTTTGATGCCTATAGCCATTAGAATAATGCTAAAGTTTCTGTAATCACCAACCCAATCACCATTGCTATCAAATTAGCTCTGCAAGATTATGAAACAAAGAAAAAGGACTATGTCAAGATGATAAATACAAAATGGCTTATTATGAAGAAGACAATGGCTAGAATCCCTAAAAAGTTGGTTAGGGCACAATTTGTTGAGGAGGTTGAAGATGTCATTATGTTGCTAAGTCGAATGGCAGGTTTAGAAACCACAAATGAATTCAAAGAATGGATGACTACATACATATGGATTATTTTGGAGAGAAAAGGGAGCATTTGTTTGTTAATGATTCCTTTTTCGCACCAATCATTTTCCTTTTAGACCAGAGTGGGGACAATATAGGATGTCTGAACAAGCTAGACAAGTAATTTTGGAATATGGATGCTACTTCATCTAATATAAAAATTTCACTTACATAAGAGTTAGTGGTTTTGAGGGAAAGCCATATAAGCTGCCTAGGTATGTAGATGATAAATTGATTTTATGTGAACTAGCAAGGGTTGACACCTGTGCATAAAATAATTGTTGGGAGGCATAAAAAAATATCAAATTTCCTATTCAAATTGGAAGGTATTCATGCCCTTCCATCATAAAGGCTAGGTTGATTGAAGAGGAAATGCATAAATTTGATATGGAAAATTTTGAGGCAAGGCCTAATTATGACATCAGATGGGTATTTAACAACATTGCAAATACCTTTGAGCATGAGCCCCATTTTGAGGATTACTGGATGAACTGCAAGGATGAGGAAGAAATCAGATAAAGGGATTTTTCCAAAATGACTCTGTCATATATAGTAGACTACAAAATTTTGGTTATCACATAGAAGGTTTTAGATGATCCACACACAGTGAGAAAATTCTATATTTATGAGAAGGTGGGGTATCAGCCTGTATCTCGTCTAAACTAGAATGTGGTAGAATCTGATGATCCTTATTTAAGAATAATTGATGTAATGAGGAGGACTATAAACTGGTTGGCCCAAAATAACATTGATCTTTCAATCCAGAATACAAAAATCCTAAACAACTTCAGAAGTTTGGGAAACCTAAGTGAGGATATTCCACCCCTGAGGGAAGATGCAGATAGAATGGATCCACTGGGAGGAAAGTCCCCTCAATTTCCATCCAAAAGGCCTACTCCTAAATTCATTGATGAGTAGACATTAGCCACTAAGCGAAACTGCACTTCTATGTTATTTCTCATGCAAAAGACTGAAGAGATACTTTTAAAGTGTATGGAGAATGACCCCATTAATTTTTAATGCCAATTAAAGAAAAGGGGAAAGGTTTGGCATCATATGTGGTCCATCCAAGTGTTTCACCAAAGCAACATAGTGCTGAAAAAGTTAATGAGTGGAGCCATTGCAAGTGGCCACATTCAGTCTAAGCCACACAAGGATGAAAGAAGAGCAACACCAGATTTAAAAAGGTTTGAGAGGACACACAAAAAACACAAGGTTATTCACCATCCAGTCTTGGTAAGAGTAGGTTCCGATACACCTACAAAGTTCAAGCACTGGGATGTGGTAATTGATCCCAAGAGTCTGAAAGGAGTGATACTTTCCAAAAGTAGCATGATGCATCACTACCATGTGTGGAGAAATCAGATCCTCTGATCCCACCTCTTTCCTTTGTGGAAAAAACAATGGAATGCACTCAAAGTCCATTTTCCCAAGGAATTATTACATTTAATCCAAAGTAGGTAATTAATTTATTACCCTGTGTATGAAAATTTACGAAACTTTACTTGCGAGGATATAAATGTGCCTCCAGTCAAAACAATGCACAAATTTGTAAAGTGCCAAACTGATGTAATTGATGTTGATGTTGGTGAAGGATTTTCCATGTTGGATGCACTTAATTTATCTATAGATGAACCAATATTGACACCAGTGGGTAGCATTCAAGCAAGCAAATAATTGGAAAAAGATATTCATGTACCAACTATTGAAGTGAGGACCCAGGCAACTGAATTACTTTCCTAGGACAAATGTTTTGGAATTGGGTAAACCAGAGTTGTTTATTGAAAAATATATTAATACTAAGTTATTAGTAGAAGAGGTTATATCCATTTACTCTTTGAGGTGACCAAGACTGATGACCTTCCTCAGGAGGGAAAATCTATTTTTGAAGAAAAATTGAAAATAGCACAAGATGCAATTGTTGATGAAGAAATCATTATTGGTGAGAATTTACAGTCCTTAATGGGAAATGTCGAGTTGTTTCTAGAGGAATAACCTACCATGGAATTTCCAGATACATCATTATATCATGAAAAGGGTAATCTTGCAACTCAACAGACTTTGGGAGAGAAAGAGCCCACAACCCAGATTTTAGTACAAGAAAGTGTTAGAGAAGAGATTGACTCCACTATGGCTTCAACTGAATAAAAAAGGAGGGATTTTCCCCTGAATCTTGATACAATTCAGGTAAAAATTATCAATTTGAAGTTCCAGACCATGAAAAAGAGCATCCAAAGGAATCAGTAGCAGAAGGTGAGATTGTTATAAGGACCATCAAAATAAGTAATCAGGAATAAACACAATCAGTTTTGAAAAATGAATAAGAAGTATCCAAACAAATGGTATTTGTTCCTGAGAAACTCTAGCAAGAATCACAAGAAACAAAAGCTATAACAAGCTTAGAAAAGGGATGGATCAGTGAGTTGATTTCAAATGAAGAAAAAGAGGTCCTCCCTATGCAAGTTGTTGACCTTACTGCTCTGTCTTTTCCAAAGGTAGTAAGAGCCTCAAAAAGGGCTAGGACCATCACAAAAACCCACACTGATTCATCTGGAGCAAGGACCTTGGAAATAGAAACCCCTTTTGAGGGTAAAACAAGAAAAGACATAACAACTGATGATTATAACATTCAGATTATTCCTTTGGGAAAACCTTCAAGGGAAAAATTGAAGCAAGGAGTGTCTGAGGAAGTGAATGATCTTCTGCAAAAATTTGATGAAGATGGAATGACAAAAATTAACTAAAGGAGCAAGTTAAGGCCTTGAGTTCTTGTTTACAACAATTGACAGGGCAGACTAGTCAAATGCAAGCAAGTGCCTATATAAACACCCCTAAAGAAATGAATAAGGTAAACAAGGTTGTCAAGAAGGTTCAAGTAGTAGACACATGGATTGAGAATTTGACTAAGAGGGGAAAATAATCAATTACGGAAGCCAGATCGAAGTATGAAGATCTCAAAAATAGAATCAATGAAATTGATGAGATAGTTGAACAATGCGACAATGAGATTTTCTACTTTGAAGGTATTCTTCCCAAGTTGGACCGCATTACCCAACTCAGTGATGAGTTGGTTGAGGAGGAGGACATTGTACCAACTGAATTTAAAGGAAGCCAACATGCCCTTGAAGATCTGTCAAAAATTAGAGTCGAGACCCTAAATGGAATCAAAGAAAAGCTTGAAATCAAAAGAAATGGGTTGATGACACTCTCAATGCTATTGAATTAAAGTTGGAGGATATGGTTATTGATAAGTTCAAGAAGAGTTATGGGGACATGAAGATTGATTTCTTACTTGACTATTTTGAAAAGAATGTTCTGAAGAATGACTTCTCCTATGAAGTTATTAAGACCATGAGAAATATTGAGAATAGAATTATAGAGTTGAAGGCAAGGCCACTGGAATACAAGAAGAAAATGGGCCATTGCATTGATGCAATATCTAGGCAGGCATTGATTTTCCAACATCATACAGGACCAGATGAGGATGAGGTTAACGAATTATTCAAAATATATAATGCATACATGGTGAGGCTATGAAAAGAACAAGATCCGTAAGTAAGATGTAAAGGATGATGAACATGCTCAGACATTTGTTCCTTGAACTGTATTTTCTTTTCATATTCATGTTTTTTAAACCGATGTTTTAAAATGACACTTCAGTTACATTGGATGTAATTGTTTCTCTGAATCTTATTGTTCCTATATTTCAATTGAAAAATGGAAGAATGCAATAATGCAATATTTACTTTGATGAAATTAACATACATTTGGATAAGCATGTAAATGATTGATATTGCTATGTTTCTTCCACTTTGAATAAGGAAAAAAATGAGGTTCTATAGGGGCCCTTGCCCATGACAAAGAAAGATATATACATGCCAGAAAGAGAAACAATGAAAGGAAGACAACATCTAGGAATTCTTCAGCCCTACTTCATGACGGGACCCGAAGGACCAAAACAAGGAGGCAGCGGCTGTATAATTTTATTAATCTGCAAAACCATCAAAATTACATAGCAATGGATGACTGCAATATATATAGGTATTGCGATCATATCCATACAACCAAGTCATTAAACAAAGCTATAACAAAATACACACGGGAATGAATAAATACAAAATATAATTTCAATAAATAAACCATACGAATAAACAATATAACAAAATAAGATTTTACCTACATAAACACAACCAACTAATGTAAAATTACTTACACTAAGTTTTACCTAACATTCCCCCTTAATTTTACATTGCCTCAAGGGATGAGGAGAGGAACTCTCTGAACAACTCAAAATTTTCATGTGCAAGTGACTTTGTGAAGATATCTGCTCGTTGTTCAACTTGTTGGGAAAAACTGAAGTTGTATATTGTGTTTCAAGACATGTTCTCGGATGAAATGAACCTGTACCTCAATGTGCTTTGTTCTCTCATGAAACACTAGATTCGAACAAGCTTGAGAACACCTTCATTGTCAACATACATAGTGGTAGGTTTCTCCTGTGGTACTCCAAGTCCTTCCAGTATGCGGCGTAGCCATATCGCCGCATGACACTTCTCCTGCAGAACGATACTCGTCTTACGTGGAAGAGAGAGAAACAAAGTGTTGTTTCTTACTTTCCCATGATATTGGTCCAGGTCCCATAAAGAATACAAATCTGGAAGTGGATTTTATATCATCAATGTTACCTGCATGATCTGAATCTGAATATCCAGTCAAGAAGAAGTTTTCATTCTTCTTGTATTCTAGACCAAGATCCACTAATCCTTTGAGATATCTCAAAATGTGCTTTACTGCTTTCCAATGACAAACTTTGGGTTCTTGCATGAACTGGATAGATAACTTCTTGAAAAGTTGATATCTGGTCTAGTGTAAGTCGGGTAAATGAGACTCCCGATTGGTGCCGATAGAGAGTGGCACTTACCTCAGGAGATGGATCTGAATGAGATAACTGTAATCTATTCTCCATAGGTGTAGCAATTGGTGTGAAATCCATCATCCTAAAATTCTCGAGCATAGTCTTGGTATATTTCATCTGAGAAACAAAAATATGATTCTCTTTACGCCACACTTCTAATCTAAGACAATAGTGCATCAGCCCGAGATCGGTCATGTCGAACGATCGATTAAGATCTTTCTTCATTGCATCGATCATCCTCACTGAACTGCCAGTGATGACGAGATCGTCGACATAAACAACAAAAATCACCATCTCCCCCCTTGCTTTTTGAGGTAGAGATTGGGATCATGTGGATTTCTAACAAATCCATGTTGTACAAGATGCTCATCAATCTTGATGTACCATGCAGGGTGCTGTTTGAGGCCATACAGAGATTTCTGAGTCTGCATACCTTTGTTTCTTGACCAGGTACAACATATCCCTCAGGTTGAGTCATGTAGACTTCTTCTTGTAAATATCCATTTAGGAAGGCACTTTTTACGTCCATTTGGTGAACTTTCCATCCAAACTGAGCAGCTAGAGCAAAGATCATCCTGATCGTTTTGATCTTAGCTTGTGGGAGAAAATGTCTCCTCATAGTCAATGCCTTATTTTTGTGCGTACCCATTTGCTACAAGTCTTGCTTTGTACTTGTCCACTGTCCCATCTGCTTTGTACTTAGTTTTGAATATCCATCTGCATCCAATGGGTTTCTTCCCTGGTGGAAGATCAACAAGCTGCCAAGTGTTATTCTTCATCATTGATTGATATTCAAAATCCATGGCATCTTTCCAAGATTTTGACTGTAGGGCTTCTGGAATTTAGAGGGCTCATCTTGATTCAATAACTCTACTCATCAAAGCAAAGTTAACTTCTTCTCTTGCTTTACTGCGAGTCCGTGGTCCAGGGGTGGATGTATCCGGTGGAGCATCCAATCTTGCATCTCGTAATGTACTTGTACACCATTTAGGCATACGTTGAACTGTTCCCATGGGTTGTGGTTCTATTTGATCAACACCATCATCCCCATCATCACTTTCATCTTCTGAGGGAACATTAGCTTCAATTTTTACAATAGGTGAAAAATCTACATCTTGCGAGTCCGGAGGAGGAGACTCTGCTTCCTTCTTCTCGAAAAACTCAACATCTCTGCTGGTGTAGACTTTTCTAGTCTTAGGATCCATCAATCTATACCCAAGAGTCTCTTCACTATACCTAATGAAGATGAGTTTTTGTGACTTCATGTCCAATTTCTTTCTGTTCTGTTTGGGTATGTGCATGCTTGCTTTGCACCCAAATACTCTGAGGTGTGCAATGGATGGTTTCCTTTTGACCATGCTTCTTGTGGTGTAATTCCATCAAGAGCAATTGTGGGTGCTCTGTTCAACAAATACACTATTGTTTTTTTGCTTCTGCCCAAAATGTCTTTGCAAGTCCAAAATCATCGATCATGCATCGCACCATTTCCATGATAGTATGATTTCTTCTCTCAACAACACCATTTTGCTGCGGTGTGTGTGGAGGAGGCATTTGTCGGCGAATCCCATGAGTTTTAGGTAGTCTCGAACTCATCACGGTGAATTCCCCCATCGATCGAAAGTGCGGAGAGTTCTGATGTGACGACAAGTTTCTTTCTCAACTGCTACTTTGAACTTTTTGAAGGTTTCAAACGCTTCACTTTTCTTGCGAAGACAAAAAATCCACATTTTCCTCGAATAGTCGTCAACACAAAGCATGAAGTACTGGAACCCAGAATGACTTGGATGCATCGGACTGCAAAGATCGGTATGAACCAGGTCAAGTTTACCATGAGCTCGAAAAGTACTCTTTTGGAATGAAGCCCTGTGTTGTTTTCCTGCTAGGCAGTGAGGACACTTGTCTGTATCCTTCTGAAGAGAAGGTAGCCCATGTACCATATTATGCCGGCGAAGTGTTTCGAGATATTTAAAACTAACATGACCAAATCTCCGATGCCACAACTGCGCTGAGGTGGAATTTTTAGCCACAAGTGCTTGATCATCTCTATAAACAAAATCAAGTTGGAACATGTGTCCCACATTGGAGGCTTTTGCAATTATTTTCGAGCCTCTTGATTTATCTCGAATCAAACACGTTTTCTTACCGGATTGACTATCAAAGTCAATTTTTAGGTTGTGATCTAGGAGTTGACTAACTGAAAGAAGATTCTTTGTCAACCCAGGGACATATAGGACATCTGATAGTTTGCATTTGCGTGAACCAAGGGGTAGAGAGATGTTCCCAATCCCCTAAACTGTATATGAAGAATCATCTCCCAACGAAACATGATTTTTTGATGGCGTGTCCCTCATTGAGATAAACCAGTCTCTGTGGCCAGTCATGTGTCGAGTGGCTCTGAATCAACATACCAGACATCACTAGATGACGTGGATGGTTCACTTGATCGAGCAGTGAACAAGAAGTCTTCATTGTCGATTGTTCTTGTTGCTCAAAGAATATTACCTTACTGGTGGGGTCTTCTTTTCCAGTTCCCCTTTTACGCTCATGATAGTTGTTAGAATGTCCCTTGTAAGATTGTTGTTGTTGTGGTCCAGAGTTGCTTGATGAACCTTTCTTATAAGTGTTATACCAACAATCTTTTATTTCATGTCCTCTTTTGCAAATTAGACATTACTTCTTCTGTTGATTGTCCCCATGATACTGATTTTGATGTTGGGACTTTTGATAGGATTTAGGTTTTCCTTTACCATTTCATTTAGATTTTTGATGTGAAGACAGTGCCTTCTCCTCTTCATCATCCTTATTGTGCATTGCTTCCTCTTGTTGCAGTAGGTTTACCGGCTTGTCAAAACTAATTGTCGTATCTCAAGTTTAGAGTTGTGAAAAAAATGCGGTAAGAAGAAGGGAGAGCTCTCAAAACAATGGGAACAAGAGATTCATCTTTGACCTCTTCTTCTAGGGCTAGAAGTGAAGCCCTCAACTCTGCAACTCTTCTTAGGAAAGCTTCAATTTTATCATTCTGCTTGAACTTCAATATATGTAACTGACTTTGCAAATTTAGTATGACATTCTTGTTCTTGGCCTCATATATTGTGCTCAACTTATCCCACGCTTCTTTTGCTGTTGTGGCATCTCGAATGTGGGCTTGCACATCATCGGACACTCCAAACAAGATGATGAGTTTTGCTTTCTGATCTGCTCTATCAAACTGTCATTGTTGTGTTGTATCAGTTGTTGATCTGGTTAGAGTACCAGTCACAATAGGCCAGATTTCTTCAAACTCAAGTTGTGTCTTTATTTTTGTCTTCCATGCAGCATAGTTGCTTCCTCTAAGCAATTGTGAATCCGGAAGAAAAAATTTGGGGGCATTGGTGCCCATTTTGTAGAGATCACTGATAGGGTTTGGCTCTTATCACTCCAGGTATTAGGTCTCCCAATCTATATACCGTCAGTCTGATATATTGAACCTTTCTATATACGCGCCCTTCCGATATACCCGTCGGTACGTGGAAGAAGCTCGCCCTTTCTATATACCCGGTATGTGAAAGAGGCGTTAACGTACGTGAAAGAATTCAATATGTGGTACCAAGACAGTACTGATGGGGTTTGTGCGATTATTGACACCGGCTCAAAGAAATATCCTCATACGTGCGTGTAACTTCACTATATACTTGGATAATTTCTCAGTCTGGATTTATGTCGTGCAATCGTTCACAGACAGATGGGATGGTTCATAGTGTGTGCACTGTGACCTTATTACTCCCGTCGATTTATAGGGATGATGCCCGAGCGACGTTGTTGCGGATATATTAGGCATTAAGTGCAGTAGTAGTCGCGATGGCTTTACCCGTAAGCACTTCCCAGAGGCATCGTATATACCGAACGCTGCGAATGAGATCTAAGATCTCGTGAGTGTTATAGAACCAATTTTTTTATTGTTTTTTATTACAATTCTACCAGTTTTTAAGTAGTTACAAAGTTTGCAGTTGACTATGGCAACTTTGAAAATTAATACAATATGCAAAGAATATACAATTGACATTCAAAAAATGGACAATTTGAATGGCGAGGCAAAAATTTACATTTGCGGTCCTGGTGGCCTCCTGAGCCCAATACGACCCAAAATGCTAAAAATTGCAAAAAAAAGCTGAAAATGCAATTTTTAGATGGGTCTCCTTTTGCAAAAAAATGTCCAAAATGAAAAACCAGGCCGAATGGGAGAAAATTTTTTTACCTAAATTAGGGATTTCTTCGCTAAATTTAGTTAGTTATAACTAAATTTGAATTTCTGCTAAATTTAGCAGATTCGCTAAACTTCCCGCCAAAAGGTTTGAGAGGGGGATTTGACCCTTGACCTCCTTTAGTGAGAGTGTCTTACAAAATAATAGGCTAGCCACTTGGGCGGCTTAGTCAAACTAAACATAAAGTGAAGACATTTTATTTAAACACTTGTAAACTGTAAAACCTTACCTCTATGAACCCACGGTTTGCTCAAACGTGGTTTTGAGCGAATTTTCCAGCAAAGAGAAAAATGATCAGCGGTTTTTGAAGGCGGTTTTGCGTGAATGAAGGTGGTTTTGACTGTGTATAGCACTTCTATCAATTTTCTCCCCTCCTTTGAGCTTGCAATCTCTTCCTTGGCGGATTCTATCCTCCTCGTGCTTGAATTGCAAAGACTATACACGGTTTTGCATAGATTTAATGGCGGTTTTGAAGAATTTTATGGTGGTATTGCAAGGGATGGGGCTAGGAAGTTGCGGAGGCAACTCTGGCTCTCCTTTGCTTGCAAAAGCTTCTCCAATGCTCCTCAACCTCTTCTGCAATCACTATGCACCTTCCTTTTATACATGTCTCTCAAAATTCCTGCTCTGATTCCGAATGACAGGACCCGAAGGACCGAAATAGGGAGGCAGCCTGTATAATTTACAAAACCATCAAAATTACATAGCAATGGATGACTGCAATATATATAGGTATTGCACAGTCATATCCATACAACCAAGTTGTTAAACAACTATAACAAAATACATACGGGAATGAATAAATACAAAATATAGTTTCAACAAATAAACCATACGAATAAACAATATAACAAAATAAGATTTTACCTACGGTAAACACAACCAACTAATGTAAAATTACTTACACTAAGTTTTACCTAACACTTCATAGTTTCCTCCTAAGCAGGGAGCTTGTTTAGAAGTTTGTTTTTTCTTATCAAAAACTCGCTTGAGCCTTGTGTTATTTGAAAGAAAATGACTTACCCTGACCGGTCCTGGAACATTCCCATATCCATCAACACCTCTAGAGTCATTCTAGGATGACTTATGATTTGTTCCAATTCAACTTTGTTCTCTTGAGATGAAAACCAATCTAAAAGATCTAGACCTCCTGTGAAGAAGGTTGTATTTCCTTTCCCTTTGTGAAGGGTCGACATGCTGGGAGTGGGTTTGGAGGGGACACCTGAAGTGGTTGGAGGGGCAATTACTGCATGTTGTTTACCGGGTTGATTGTGAGGCCTCAAACTTGACCCAACCTCTCATTTCCGTGTGAAAGGTGGATTATAATTCAGGGACGGAATTTGTTCAGGGCCCAAAAATTCATGCTCTGCTGAGGAGCATGATGCATTAAGTGGGTGGATGACCAAATATAAAATCTCCCTCTATTTTCCCAAGTGGAGGAACTGGCTCTTTGTTGAATGAAAAGTAGAAAATGATTGATCCTCTTCTCCATCTGAGATAATGATTGGAGGTTGAGGTTGTGGTTCACCTTTCCTTTTCCCTAAAGATGACCCTAGTGCTGAAATTGGTTGCGAAGGCATGGTCTCTACTTGATTTTTCTCCAGGAAATTAATCCTTTTCTCCAACTCATCTATTTTGTGGGAAATAGCAGGCATTGTGTCGATGGAGGATTTATCATACAACACATATGATTCCTTGGGAATATCTTTTGATACAAACCCCTCATCACATAAAAAGGGACATTGAAAATTGGTTTTCCTAGAGACCTGAGGTCTTCTCTCAACCCAATATCTTTTTAAATCTTTGGGATTTTTCATGTGCTCCCATCTAAAAATATGGAAATACATAACCTGGAAGGCTGCAAACACGGATTGATCCTGATTAGCCTTGTAAGAAGTGCTAACCAAACGTTACGTATATTAAGGGCCCTTTGGTGTCACCCACACATTCTATATCAAACAGAGCCCTAACAAAAGCTTCATCAGACCGCTTAAATAAAAATATAATTTAAGTCCTCTAAAGAAATATCCTTCAGGCTGTGAGCTACAAGTACCTTCGCCATTTTCTTTGAAATTTATTATACTCGAATAAGAAGGGAAAGGCATGATGATAATGAAATTGAGCCAGGTTTTATAATGAAAAGGAGACATATGTTTTGATTTGATGCAATCTTTCCCATGAAATGAAGGATATTTTGTTTAGGTCGCATGAGAGAGAGATTTTAATAATTAGAAAAGATTTGGAATGAGCGTAATTGGTAAAGCAAGGTGATGGGACATAAACTATTTGTGGCAATTAATCCAATGAGACATGAAGCAGAGTGTGTGGCGCCCAAGGTAGATTATTGAAAATAGAGTATGGATATATGTCATATCAGTGTCATCCAGAAGTGTTCAGAGATGGTTTGAAATGATTAAATAATCAATATCAAGCAAGCATGATTAAAGTAATCTGTCAGAAGTGATGAACTGATATCCTAGTCGAGCACTAGTGAAGTTGATTGAAGAGACTTTTGATTTGTACACATGACAGCTTTAAAAGAAAAACCTTTCTAAATGCCATGTTCTAGAACAAATTTTGAAAAAGGAATATTCCTCAAAATATTCATACTTTTAGGGGGAAAGAAATTTGAAGGTTAACAAGTAAAGGAGATGATATAAAATGAAAAAGGATAATCACGAAAAAAGGGGGTTAATCTAGAAGGCTGGAAACACAATATTGATCCCGATTATCCTTGTAAGAAGTGCTAACCAGGACTTGTCGGTATATTAAGGGCCCTCTGGTGTCACCCGTACATTCTATATCGAACAGATCCCTAACAAAATCTTCATTAGGAACACTTAAATCGAATATCTTATTTAAGTCCTCTGAAGCAATCTCCTTCACGCTATGAGCTACAAGTAGATTCTCCATTCTCTTTGAAATTTCTTATACTCAGAACTGGAAGGGAAAGGCATGATGATAATGAAGTTGAGACAGGTTTTATAATGAAAAGGAGACATGTTTTGATTTGATGTAATCTTTCCCATGAAATGAAGGAGATTTTGTTCATTTTGCACAGAGGATAATTTAAGAATTGGAAAAATTTAGGAATGAGCAGAGTTGGTAAAGCAAGGTGATTCGACAGAAACTATGTGTGGCAATTAAGCCAATGAGACATGAAGCAGAGTGTGTTGTGCCCAAGATAGATTATTGAAAAGTGAGTATGGATATATGTCATATCAGTGTCATCGAAAGTGTTTAGAGATGGTTTGAAATGATTACCTAATCAATATCAAGCAAGAATGATTAAAGTAATCTGCTAGAAGTGATGACCTGATATCCCAGTCGAGCACTAGTGAAGTTGATTGAAAAGACTTGTGATTTGTACACCTAGCAGCTTTAAAAGAAAAACCTTTCTAAATTCCATGTTCTAGAACAAATTTTGAAAAAGGAATATTCCTTAGAATATTCATACTTTTAGGGGAAAGAACTTTGAAGGTTAACAAGTAAAGGAGATGATATAAAAGGAAAAAGGATAATCACGAAAAAGGGGGTTAATCTTTCTGAGATTTATTTAGAGAAAAGAGAAGGAGAGAAAGCCAAGAAAATCCATTTTCTGAAGGAAATTATTTGAGAAACCAGATTATTTCTTATGTATCTTTGAAATTGATCATGTCAAGATGGTTGCAAATGTACAACCATTGATAAGCTTTGAGATTGTAAACAAACTTTCCCTTGTTGATCAATTTGAAAAACCTTAAGTAATTTGTGTTAATCATGAACCGTGTTGTGTCTACTGTCATTTTGAGATATCTTCAAATAGTTATTTGTGTTCCTGTTGCAATATTACATTAGGAATCCCTCTAAAATCACACAAGATCTCATCCTCATGATATTATTGTGGAATTTGCAATTACATTATGAAGATATTTTTCATTTCATAATGCAATAAATGATTTAAATTCACTTTACTTTCATTTCAATGATACAAATTATTTGTCAGTTTATGAGTGTATCATAAGTGTGATAGATCAGGGACTTTTGAGGTTTAATTAAGTCTTTAACATGAGTTCTTATGTTAAATCCTTGAAGAATGTGTGAAGCCGTGTGTCTTTGAGCTTTCATAGATGCACAATTTTCTAGTTAAAGGTTTGTCCTGACTATTTGAAGCCATTTTTCATTTTTCTTTGTAGATTTTTCAACATTTGTTAAAATCTCTCAAGAATTTGGTATAATCAACTTTATCCTGCTTAACTTCCCAACCATAAATTTCATATTCAGTGATATATCATACATGAACCATCCCTGCTTGCATTGTATATCCACAAATGCTAAAGAAGATCATTAAATTTGTCCATCCTTTACCAAAATATGCAGATGCAATCAGTTTTTATCATTGTCTTTAGTGACCTAGACCTTGTCTAGAGAACATCTTCATTTTCTAAGGTGAAAACTTGTGAGAGTTAGGTTATGTTGTATTGACCATGTTTTCTCAAGGTCTCCTTCAAAATACTACAAAGGAAGAGTCAAATATTGTTAATCCATTGATAATTTCCACTAACACAGGTCACAAAGTGGGTCCTCTCACCCTGGTTGAAGGCACAACCTAAAGTAGTAAGGGTAGGTCAAACTCTTAGCATGGTGATACCCAGTCCTTTCCAAACTAGAGTAATAAAGAGTCATCTAGAATCCATCCCCGGCTACAAAATGACTCCTATTATGATTTGTTTGTCTCTAAGCATCTTGATCAACTTGTGATGCTGCTCGGTTTCAAAGGAAGGATCAATTTGGGTACCAACACTGATCTGACACCATTTTTGGGGACTATTTGTGCAAATACATATGCACATTGACCTCTGGTAATGATTCGTATGAAAATATGTTGTTTAAATATCATCATTTGTTAAAATTTGTGAGAATTGTATGAGATCGGGAGTTTGTTGTGTAATATTTTCTGGTTTTAGTAAATGTTGCACTAAATCATGTGGATATTGATAAATATTGACAAAGGATGATCAGATCCATCAAGCTTTGTAGAAATTGAGTGTTGATAAATAGTTGACAAATTACTTACAGTGCTTTAGCATATCTAAGGTGAAAATCCTTGGTGGTGACTCTGTGTTAGTTTACAATTTTTGGCTATTACCAGTGTCTTAATTTTTTTCAAGAAGTTTTGTCATTAATATTCACAAATATGGAAGGAAGAAGATCTTTCTTTACTAGGGATCCTACTAGAAAGTTATTTCCAGAGCTTGGGAAGGAAAATTCAAAAGGAAGACAAGTCTGGAGAGTATTGGGAAGTCAAGAGTCAAAAGAAAAGGTAGTACCAGTCTTTGGAAGGTGATCAACCTATAGTTGAGGACTACCCTACATCTTCAGATAATTACTGAATCAAATATCCCTCATAAAAAACTAAATTCTCCAACCAGTGAAGGGCCATCATTTGTGTCTGAAAAATGTATCCCTCATTTTTCCCTTCATCATCCAAGACTGATAGGGTGTTTCACGAAACTGAATCATTAGAGGATATTTACTTGGAAATTTATACTCATGTGCTCCAAAGGCCCTTGGTCCCCTATCATTTTGATTCTCTTATAGGATCACCTCCTCAAGATAATATGGCTCAGCCTCCACCTAGACCTCCTTTTGTTGTTAATACTTTTGGACCAATAAATTTTAGAGGTATGGTCAGGGTATCCTAATGTTGTACCCCAAGATGTGAGGAATAGGCTACCTAAATTTCAGGGAAATAATGCCATTACTGGGGATCAACATTTGAGACTTTTGTTAACATGATGGAAGATTTTGAGATTGAGTATGAGGATGTGTACATAAAATTATTCATTCATACTCTTGAAGAAGATGCACGTGACTGGTATAAGGCTTTACCAGACAATTCAATAGACTCATGGATGAGATGAAAAATTCCTTGATTACAGTATGGGGATAAGACTAACCTAAGGTTCCTTCTATCTAAATTTGAAAATATTAAAAAGAATCCTAATGAGTTTGTCCAATATTTTAATACCATATTCAATAAGACTCTAAATAGATTACCTATAATCCTTAGGCCAAGTGATGAGTCTTGTTTAATCAAATATTTTGATGCCTTTGAAAAAAGGCTGCCTATTACTTAAGATATAAAAACCATGGAACATTAAGGCGGGGATATCACTATGGCCTTGAAAATTGAAAATAATATCAAGGCAGTTGGTAAACCTCCTAAGAGATAAGGTTTGAAACGATCAACCATGATAGACCTTAGGTAAGTAAATCGGTTGATCTAGAGGAGGTTGTGAAGACTTTGGCTGGGGAGGTTAAATAAATATCGTACAAATTGGCGAGTAGTAGAAAATGGATAGGATTGAGCTCTAAAGGTCAGCATAAACCACAAAACTAGGATAGATTTAGGAATGATCACGGAGTCGGATGACGGAGGAAAGGGGCCCATGGGATCGGGGATTCAACAACCACAATGTAGAGAACATATTGGTCCCATATCCTTTGACTTCCAGGGTTGCTACAATGGAAGAATCCCACATTATTGATTGGTGTGATAAGTGTTTCCTACCACACTCCCCATGTGATTTGAGTAAGGATGTTGAAGAGGTAAATGATGATGAAGCTTATGGTGATGTGTGCATGATGGAATGCCTTGAAAATTCACAACAGAGGGCTACTTCAACTGATCTAATAAGTGTCAAGATTGTTCAGAGTTTTGGGATTACATTCACCGAGTATTACCTCTCTTACATGATGATGGTGTTGAGATTGATATGGTGTAGGATTTTGATTTACCTAATCATGATTTTGAATACCTAAGGGCCCTAATGATTAAGAAGTATGATGGGGGAATACCTTCTAAGGAAGATAGGCAATTATTGATGAATGTAGTGGTTACACAAGAAAAGGAACATAATACAAGAAGTAGAGTTATCAAAGGGGGAGGTCCTCAGGCCAAACCAAAAACTCCACTTCTCACTAATATCCCTAGGGAAACCCCTAAGAAGGATACACTCAACAAAGGCCCTGTTTCTCCAAATAAAACTTGTACCCCAACTCATGCCCAAGTTGCAAAGACTATTATACCACCAGAGGGAATCATAAATCTCCCATCCAAAATGCCTTACCCAAATATGCTCCATGTGATATAGCCCAGATTTTGAGTCAAATCAAATTCACTGTACCTATTGTTGAATTGCTCAGAATTCCTGAGCATAGAAAGCGGGAATTTGAGTATTTGGGATTTAAAGAAGAGATAACAACACAAGGAAATAATGTGAATGGTGTGGATCTTCCTCCTGTCATCGTAGAGCTTGAGATACCACAAGCCCTGGAAGAATTGGGAGAATCACCAGAAGTATACTTGGGCACCTCACTTGTGGAATCTCAACTTGATGTTGATCCTTTTTACACCACTTTGATCATCAAGGATAGGTTGGTGCATAACTGTATGTTTGATTTCGGGAGCTTCATGTAATGTGATGCCTCTTGAGGTGATGAACGAATTGAACATCAAAGTAACAAATAGCCTTTGGAAAATGCACAACTATGGATTCAAGGGAAGTTCTTGTGATTGGATATGTCAAGGGATTAATAGTGCAATTAATAGCTTACCCTGGAAAATCCTTAACTATGAATGTGGTTATTGTGGATTTCCCAGCCAAATGGGGCATGCTCTTATCAAGGAAATGGGCTACTAGTGTGGGTGGAAGTGTGCAAATGGATATGTCATATGCAACCATACCATTGGAAGGAAATATTGTAAAGTTATATGGTGAAAAGAAGATGCTACATTTGATTGAAGATCCTAACAATGCTTTGTATGAAGTATTATATACAGATGTAGATGTTGACAATTTTGTTGGTTATGCAGATTTCAAGGAACATGAAATTGATAAATGCATATTTCTTGAGCAACTTGGTTCCCCTTGGAATTTGATGTTTGATGGAGCTTGTTCTAATTTTGGAAATGGTGTTGGTATTGTATTGATATCCCCAGATAAGAAAGAGTTCAATTTTTCTTTTAAACTCCAGTTCGAATGCACTAACAATATTACGAATATGAAGTGTTGCTTCTGGGTTTAAGGATTGCTTGGAGATATGGTATTAAAGACATTATTATTAAAGGGGATTTGAAATTAGTAGTCAAGAAATTCCATGCAAATGTATGCAACAAAGAATTAGAGAATGAAGCAATATAAGAATTTTTTTCGGATTTCATTGAAATGTTTGACTCCTTCAACATAGTGTACCATGAGAGAAAACAAATGTTGTTGCAAACAGATTGGTAGTACTGGGGTCTAGGTTTGAAAATTGCACAGTGTCTCTGTATTGTGAATATGACATTGAGGTGCTAATAAGACCATATGTCCCTAATAATGTCAAGCATTGGCAATTTTTTGAAGATGATGCCCAAATTCAAATATTTTTACAAAACAAAGGGGAATTCACAAATCAAAATGGGAGCCAATGGTCTATATTAACGAGGGAAGAGAAACCTTGTTTGGTAAAGATATTATTTAGTTGAAGACAAATACCATTCCAAGAGGTTTGGTTGCACTTGAGTCAAACTTTGATAATGTTGATTGCATTATTTGTAGGCATATGTCAGCTTCAAGAGATGTGGAAGAACACAACTAGGGATGGACAACAAACCTAGGAGAATATGGCTAGGTAGTAACTTGAATAAGGAAGAAAAGGGATCATATGTCCAACTATGTTGAAAGAGTACCAGGACTGCTTGGCATGGTCATATTCAAAATTGAAGGCATATAGGGAAGACCTTTTCTAGCATGAAATACCACTAGAAGCTAATGCCAAGCCATTCAGGAAAAATAAAAGACTAATCAATCCACTTCTTTCCCTCAAAATTCAAGAAGAATTAAAAACGTTAAGGGATGGAGGTATTATACAACCCATAAGGTATTCTTCATGGGTGGAAAATCTAGTGCCGAGTTAAAAAAGAATGGAATTACTTACAACATCTGGAAAATGTTATTAAGGTGCAAGGAGTATGGTAGTTCATTGAATTATAAAAGTTTCACTTTAGGGTTCAGAAGAAAAAGTTGTTGGGACACATCGTATCTAAGGAAGGGGTCATGATAGATCCTGAATGAGTGGAAGCTATTGGAAAAGTCCCTATACCTAAAACCAAAAGGGAATTCAATCCTTTTTCGAAAAATAAATTTCATCAGAGATTTATTTCTAACTTTTCTGAAATGACTATCCCCATTACGAGCATGCTAAAAAGGATCAGGTTATCAAATGGGAGGAAAAAGCTATCCAAGATTTTGTTGGGATTAAAGAAGCATTAAAGAATGCCCCTATTTTGGCAGCTCCTGATTACAAGAAAGATTTTCAAATGTTTTCTTTTTCTTCTGAAAATACTATTGCCTCTATACTATTGCAAAAGGATGATGAAGGAAATGAAAGGCCAATTGCTTTCTTTAGTAAGGAACTTCAAGGAGTAGAATTGAAATATACTATCATGGAAAAGCAGGCTTTCTCTTTGGTAAGAGCAAAAAAAAAAATAGACCATATATTTTGAGCTCCAAGATCACAGCCTATGTTCCTCATACTATGGTCAAGGATATTCTATCATAAATGGAAATCTCAAGCAAAAGGTGTCGGTGGGTGAACAAATTACAAGAGTATGACATGGATATTCAAACCACCAAGTTAGTTAGGGGTTTAGGGTTGGCAAAGCTAATGGCAGAGAGTAACTTGTAGGTAATGGAAATAAATGAAATTGAGGGAGAAGATATAAATGTCCATGAAAGATTGATCAATTCAGCATGGTACAAGGACATCATGTTTTATCTTAATAATTTGGAATGTCCTAGACATTTGAGTAAAAATCAGAAGAGAGTGCTTAGGTTGGCTGCCCAGAAATATATTATCACTGATTATGGACTGGCATGGAAGAATCCTGAAGGGATTCTCTTGAGATGCATTATTGAAGATGAAGCCCCTAAACTAATTGTTGAGTTTCATGGAGGAGTTTATGGGGGACATTTTTCTGGAAGGGTAACTCTCACAATATTTTAAGAGCTGGTTATTGGTGGCCCACAATTTTTAAAGATACAACTCTATTAGTTAGAAGATGTGAGAGTTTCCAACGCTTCTCAGGAAGATTGAAAGCTTCAGAGCTCTCCCTTTACAATCGGTATCAGTCGAAGCTTGTTTTAAACAATGGGGTATGGACTTTATTCAAGAAATCTCAAACCCTTGAAGTGAAGACCACGAGATGGATATTGGTGGCTATTGATTATTTCACCAAATGGGTTGAAGAAATTCCTACTAAGAAGGAAACTCACCAGATTGTTATGGATTTTGTTTTGAATCACATAATCTATAGATTTGGAGTACCTACCAAAATAATTGTTGATAATGCTATGAGCTTTCGAGCTAAACCCTTTGTGGCCATGTGTCAAGAGTATGGAATAAATATCACATATGCATCTAATTACAATCCCCAAGGTAATGGGAAAGATGAATCAAGCAATAAGAATTTTTGAAAATAATCAAGAGGACATTGGAGGTAAATAAACAAAGATGGGGTGAACAATTGAAGTTTGTTGTCTAGGCTGATAGAATTACTATTAAGAGAGATACTAGAAAAATCCCCTTTGAATTGGTGTATGGAACTCAAGCCCTCCTTCCCCTACATATGCAACTATCTTCCTACCAATTTATTTGACAAATTGAGGATCAAGAAGTTAGTCTGTATGATGCAAGAATAAATCAAATTGTTGAATTAGATGAAGTAAGAAGAGAGTCCCATCAGAGACATTTGAAATTCAGGGAAAATTTGAAAAAATATTTGATAAAAAGGTGACCCCTCGAGTGTTCGGACAAGGGAAAACATGGAAATTTTGATGCATTATGGATGGGTCCTTACTCCATTGACATCAGAATTGGCGAGCATACCTTTTTCTTAAAGGATTTAGATGGAGAACTACTTGAGTTTCCTGTTAATGGCAGGCACTTGAAGCACTTTCTTGATTGATCTCTCAAAAGTGAGGTATGCACTATTGTATAGTGTATAGTTTTTCTATTTGTTTTTTTGTTTTGTCTGTGTTTGTCTCGGTCCTTGGTGACCATTGGTTTTGGGTTTCTCGGTTTGTTTTCTGAGGGGTTGGTTGTTATCACCTTGTTTTTGTACGTTGTTTTTTTGACTCGTGGCCCAATGGATTTTGGCACATGGTCTGATTTTCTCTGCACCATGGTTTGTTCTTGAGGCACTCACAGGGAGTGCTCATCCCCGAGTCGGCCGGTGTTGGTGCTCGAATTAATCTCACCCTTATTCGGTTAAGATTTTCCATCGTTGTCTGCTATATTTTTCTACTTTCCCTGTTGAGGTGCGAATCAACTTTGTGGTTTTTCTATGTATGGTTTAGTCTTTCCTCTTTTTCAGTCGAGGATCATGTCTAATATGCATTATCTAGTAGTTTCTTATGGGGAAGCCATTGTGTTTTAAGTTTTGGAGTTTGAGGGATCACTTGTTGTAAATTACTTCTGGGTCTTGTCTTTTTATTTTATTTTTCTCTCCCATTGCCCACTGATACGTGGCAATTCCCAATTGATTGCGGTGTGGTGGGTCAAATTTGTAAACTTGTATTTTTCTCTCACATTCTCAAAGTGCAAAATTGGCCTGTCACCCGATAAATGTTCTTTGAATATTCACAGTCAAAAGGTAATACAAATAATTTCTCAGTTGGTGTCAGGGAGTGTACATGTTTCAAAATTTGAGTGGATGCAAGGATTCATCAAATATTTGTAGCTTTATGCATTTATTAAAAAAGGAGTAAAAGTGTAAAAAGTTATCGAAACTCGTAAGAGACACATGGCTACTTAGATGCAAAAGGCGGAGATGTGTGTCGTCAGGGAACTCAGGCATTTTGGTTTGAAAAGGAAGTGAGGTAAAATTGTAAAAACGTCGCAGCCCCGCTATCACTCAAGTGTGACCACATGTTAAGCTAGTATTGAAAACCAAAAGGTGGATGGGCGGGTCAAGTTTTCCAAAAGTGTGTAAAGTCTCTAATGCTACAAAATTACAAAAGGTGCCCCCGAGCCCGTGATAGCAAAAAGATTTATTCCACGTGGATGGTTCATTTTTAAAATTGCAAATGACAGATTGAATGGTCATGATACATTGCATTTATTTACTCATTTTGTCATTAATGTTGCTACGTAAATCAAGGACATTTTAAATATTTTGAATGCTTTCATCTTTATTTACCAATTGGCTTGATTTTTGTTGCTACCTTTGTGATTTTCATGAAGAATTATTGTGTCATTAGCTATGGAGCTCAAATTGCAAACTTGAGGATTTAAGAAGTTATTGATTTGGGTTTAAATTGTTCGGAACTTATGGATTAACGTAAGAGTCTTAAAACTCGTTTATTTCTCTTTTAGTGGAAAGGTTAGTTTCTTGAAAAATTGTAGTTCTATGTGTTTGGCTGGAAAAACAATAGGTCAACACAAAATTCATTACTCAATAACAGAGTGTATTGTCAATAATAAAAATATATATTGAAATTGTAAGACACACGGGTGGAAACAACCCTATTTTTGGAAAATCTCCACATTGTATTAGTGTAGACACAAAATCATACACTTTAGGTGTTATTTATTTAGAATGTTCTTGAGTGAATAAAGTACTAATTAACCCTAGTCTTTTGGTCATCTTGTTTTATTTTATTTATTCACTCTGACCTTTTAAACCTATATGACCAAATCTGTTTTAGTCATTTGCCATTATTTTATCCTTGACTGGGGCACTGTGGGTGTCCTTGTCCCACCAGAAGTGCCCGGTCCATGTTGCACTTTCTCACCACTTTTTAGGCTCATTCTAACAGTTTGAGATCTTTATTTTTGGTGGTTGTCCATTTTGGGGTTAATTACAAAACTAGATTAATATAACCCTATAAATATAAAGTTATGAGACCATAATGAGGTACCTAACATCATTCAATACTATCATCCATCTAGAGTTGTATACATCTATTACAATGGAGATTACTTACATCCACATAGATCCATCACAAGGCACAAGGATAAGACATATGCATCACACTTCATAGGGGGAGGGATTCTATTTTATTTCATGCAAACATACTATTACATTTTCTACATTTAGTTATTGCTCACTACATCACAAAGTGTGACTGGAATGAGAGATCCTAGGGAACATTATGTACAAACTCATCAGAACTACATTTGGGTCTGAAATGTAGTGCAACACTCAGTTAGTAAGCCCACTGTTGTGGCAGCTAAGGTCAATCCAACCCATTCATTTATATCTTTCTTTTTTTAGGGTTTTGATACTCCTTGGTCTTTTGTAGGTCTTTTCATCATCTTGGAATATCAACGACATCTGGAGCAGTGCAACGAAGTTAATGCAATAGACAACGAGGGTTTCAAGCCATTTTCTAAACTTGTGAAGATTAGTTTATGAGATTTTCACAGAGACCAAAGCACACAATCTACATACCGATCACATGTAGGTGCCCCAATCCCTCTCTAAGCGCTTGACCCAGCCGATATTCCGTATCCATCCTTTTTGGAGCTTCTACACACGCGAGTCACTCCTTCTTCCAAATTCTCTAGTCAGCGATGCGACACATTCTCGTGAGCATCTTCTATTTAACTATGTTATTTCCTCTTTTCTTTTGCAGATTAGGGTTAGAATTTGATTTTGCATAGTTTCTTGTTCACTTATATAATTATTTACTACATTTATTTACTTTATTTACAACTCATTCATATCTTCGATTAACTATCCCCACATACTACATATTAGCATCATATTATTTAATCATTTTGGTGAACTTGATTCGATTATACACACTTCTAGATTCTTCATGCATACTTTACAATTCTAGGGTTTATTTTCCTTTCACCATGGATCACTCTCATAGGAATTTTTGAAGAACATATTAAGGCCATTAATGATTATATTACTGCACATCCACAAGATCTAGACTTACTTTTACATATTTCTTGCGAAGAGGCTACTAATTTAGCGAACTCAATGCTTTTGCGGCCATGCCAACTTCTCATTGTTACTCAACCACTTTCTTCTACTCTTCTACCTATTTCTATTATTCTCATTTTTGTTACTACTCCTACTAATCATTTTATGCCACCCTTAGTTTTTCATTTAGGGAAAGTTTCATCCGTTGGAAACCAAGATTTAATTTCTCTTTATCATGATCTTAAAGAAAAAAATTGTAAGTTACAATAGGCTACTTCATATGCATCATCGTCTTTAGGTTCTACCTTATTGTTGCATACTCCATTTGCACCTACCATCTCTACTTATTCACTTCCTCCTAGCTTTGTCACCCCTAAAATTTCCATTTTTAATGGGGCATGGTGACCCGCACGAGCATCTTACGAGTGTTTCATGTCGCTTCTCTAGATTTTGTCCACAATTATATTATGTTAGCTAAAATATATGTAGACACAAAATCATGCACTTTAGGTATTATTTATTTAGAATGTTCTTGAGTGAATAAAGTACTAATTAACCCTAGTCTTTTGGCCATCTTGTTTTATTTTATTTATTCACTCCCGACCTTTTAAACCTATATGACCAGTTTGTTTTAGTCATTTGCCATTATTTTAGCCTTGGATAGGGCACCTATGGGTGCCCTTGTCCCTCCAGGGGTGCCCCGGTCCATTTTGCACTTTCGCCACTTTTAGGCTCTTTCTAACCATTTGAGATCTTTATTTTTGGTGGTTGTCCATTTTGGGGTTAATTACAAAACTAGATTAAGATAACCCTATAAATATAAAGTTATGAGACCATAATGAGGGACCTAACATCATTCAATACTATCATCCATCTAGAGTTGTATACATCTATTACAATGGAGATTACTTACATGCACATAGATCCATCACAAGGCACAAGGATAAGACATCTCGCATCACACTTCATAGAGGGAGGGATTCTATTTTATTTCATGAAAACATACTATTACATTTTCTACATTTAGTTATTGCTCACTACTTCAAAAAGTGTGACTGGAATGAGAGATCCTAGGGAACATTATGTACAAACTCATCAGAACTACATTTGGGTCTGAAATGTAGTGCAACACTTAGTTAGTAAGCCCACTATTGTGGCAGCTAAGGTCAATCTGACCCATTCATTTATATCTTTCTTTTTTGAGGGTTTTGATACTCCTTGGTCTTTTGCAACTCTTTTCATCATCTTGGAATATCAACGACATCTAGAGCGGTCTGCAAAAGTTAATCCAATAGACAACGAGGGTTTCAAGCCATTTTCTAAACTTGTGAAGATTAGTTCATGAGATTTTGCACGATGACCAAAGCACACAATCTACATACCAGAGCACCCGTAGGTGCCCCGGTCCCTCTCTAAGAACTTCAGTCCAGCTAGATATTCTGTATCCATCCTTTTTGGAGCTTCTACACAGTCACTCCTTCTTCCAAATTCTCTAGTCAGCTATGTGACACATTCTCGTGAGCATCTTCTATTTAACTATGTTCTTTCCTCTTTTCTTTTGCACATTAGGGTTATAATTTGATTTTGCATAGTTTCTTGGTCACTTATATAATTGTTTACTACATTTATTTAATTTATTTACAATCGTTCATATCTAGGATTAACTATCCCCACATACTACATATTAACATCATATTATTTAATCATTTTGGTGAACTGATTCGATTATACACACTTCTAGATTCTTCATTCATACTTTACAATTCTAGGGTTTATTTTCCTTTCACCATGGATCACTCTCATACTAATTTTACTGAAGAACATATTAAGGATATTAATGATTATATTTCGCACATCCACAAGATCTAGACTTACTTTTACATATTTCTTGTGAAGAGGCTACTAATTTAGCGAGAACTCAATGCTTTTGCGGCCATGCCAACTTCTATTGTTACTCAACCGCTTTCTTCTACTCTTCTACCTATTTCTATTATTCCCATTTTGGTTAATACTCCTACCAATCATTTATGCCACCCTTAGTTTTTCATTTAGGGAAAGGTTCATCCATTGGAAATCAAGATTTAATTTCTCTTTATCATGATCTTAAAGAAAAAAATTGTAAGTTACAATAGGCTACTTCATATGCATCATCGTCTTTAGGTTCTACCTTATTGTTGCATATTCCATTCGCACCTACCATCTCTACTTATCCACTTCCTCCTAGCTTTGTCACCCCTAAAATTTCCATTTTTAATGGGCATGGTGACATGCAGGAGCATTTTAGAGTGTTTCATGTCGCTCTCTAGATTTTGTCCACAATTATATTCTGTTAGCTAAAATATCTCCTCGTAGTCTCCATGATTATGCAATGCATTGGTTTTACGACCTACCTATTCACTTGGTAACTTCATTCACATGTCTAGCTGATGCATTCCTTACTCATTTATCCATCAATATAGGATCTAGGATCTCTTACGCGTAGCTATCATAACTTAAACAGGGATGAAATGAACACGTCACAAAATATATTTTGAGGTATAAGAGTAATCTAGCTAAGATGAAAAATCTACTTGCGGACTTTGAGATTCGGGACTTGTCCATTCAAAATATTTTTCCACCTTTCCAAGAGAGTGTTATTTTTGAAACCTCTCCTTCATTTGATCGATTTATCATAATCTTAAGCTTCATGAGACCAAACTCTTATCCATAGGCAAGCTTAAGTATTAGGAACAAGATTCATCCTCAAATCATTTTCCCAACAAGATCCCATTCAAACCATATACAACTAATCCTACCAACACTAAGTGATTAACTAAAATTAAACTAAACTATAAGAAATTATAATAATAGTTAATCTAATATAGGAGGACTAAAACACTGTAAACTATGCTAAAATAGTATAGAATGATTTTAAATAATTATATCAAATGAAATAAAAACCTAATTATGTAAATATGTAAAAAGAAAGGACGTAGTGGATTACTAGAGGCTATTATAGGTATGACTGTATATTCTTAAAGTAGAAACGATCACTAAGGGGTCTTGCAGAGGTCAGATCTGGAAGATATAAGTAGATCAGAGTTCCTCGAAAGGTACTAGGGCACCTCGAGGCACCTTGGTCTGCAGAATAGGTGCCTTGGTCTATGTAAAAGATTAGAATATGATCTTGGTAGTGTTGCAAGATGCTTTGAAATAATTCTTTCTATCACACTGGATCTATCAAACTGTGTTGGGTATATGAGATAATGTAAGATGAAGGAATGACCTGTAAAAGACAAAGAAGTATCAAAACCCTAAAAATAAAAGATACAAAATGAATGGGTCGAACTAACCTCAGCTGCCACAATAGTGGGCTTACTAAATTGAGCGTTGCACTACATTTCAGACCCAAATGTAGTTCTAGTGTGTGTGTGTATGTCATGCCCTAGGTGCTCTTGTTCAGTCACACTTTGTGAAGTAACAAGCAATAATAACTATAGAAAATGTAATAACATGTGTGCATGGAATAGAATATAATCCCTCCCCTATGTTGTGTGTGTTGATGCAGATCTCCTAGAATTTATGCATGACACTATGTGGATGCAAGTGATGCAACTCTAGATGTAGTGATAGTATGTGACGCTAGGACCATAATTATGGTCTTATAACTTTATATTTATAGGGTTCTCTTAATCTAATTTCGTAAATAACCCCGACATGGATGACTAGGAAAAAGATAAGGATGAAAAATGGCTAAAAAGGTCCCAAAAAGAGGTAGGAAGGTAGAACATGGATTGGGTCACCCCAGGTGGGACCAGGGTGCCCTAGGGTGCCCCAGTAAATGCCTAGGTGCCCCGGTTTAGGCTAAAATGATGGGAAAATTATGAAATAGGTGGGAATGCATAGGAAAATATGTGGGAATGAAGAAATAAAAGATAAAAATAAGATGGCCAAAAGGTGGGATTAATTAGTACTTTCTTCACTTGAGAATTCTCTAAACAGTAGTATAACATCAGATAAATAATGCCTAAAGTGCATTATTTTGTGTCTACATTTTCCCCCACTTTATAATCATGAGAGGAATGCTCGGTAACATAAAGTAGATAGATATGTGTACTTTATATCCATGTAGAGTGTAGTAGAAAATGTGTCGATTGACTAGACTCAAGTGTGGAATGACAAAAAGAAAAATGTGGAGGAGTGTGGATTCTAAGGATGAAAAATGTGCATAAAAAGTGATGAGAGTGAACCTAGGGTGGAACACATGTGTAGCTACTACGGTGTGTAGTGTACCTACATGGTTAGTAAAGGAAAGTGTCATCGTGTTGTGTTGTCATTGTCATTGTCATTGTTGTTGCCCCTAATTTAATCGCTTGTTTCTCATACAGACCAACTCGAAAGGAGAAAATGATCAAGTAGTCAAATATATATTTATGTAAAAATGCTCTGTAAAATACACATATGTAAAGTACAAAAATGTAAAATATGCGAAAATAAAAGTGTAAATGGAACATGTGCACCTAATCCATGTCGATAAAAAGGGTGTATAAGGATATCCTGTACTGTCACAATTTTTTTGGGCGATCTCACCCCACCTTGGCTGAAGAATTATAGAGAGGAAATGCTCTATGTCCTCAACCTCTAACCACTTCTGCTAAAATATGTGAAGAGATCTTTGTAGTGTTCTGGTTTTTTGGGTGATCTAATGCCAACCGGTAGAATCAATGTAGAGAGGCACACCCACTTTAACCCCAACCCCGTGAATCGCTTCCCAGAAATGCCAAAGGACACCATGTCTGTAGAGTCCTATATGTATGGATTTCGTATATTGGTTTGAAATCACTCACTATATGTAAACCCACAATGTCAAGAGTGGAAAGTGCACTTGTATTTGAATCGGTGTAAATATGCTATGTTAGTATGTAAAATCCTCAATGTTGACCCCCCTCTTTAGGGGTGCATGTAACATTGTTGAAAGGATAATGCAGCCCCAAAAGAGGACCTACCACACTCTAAACTATAGAAACCTTCCCTATAGGGGGAAGGAAAACGCTTGGTAGAAACTAAGGTGCACACAAAAAAGGGGATGGAAAGCCAAAATAAGTGTTAGTTTGACAACACATGCATGCAAAAAGACAAGTGTAAAGCATGCGAGATAATGTAGTAAATACCAATAAAAGTAGTGTAAACATGCAAGAAAACAAGTAGACCACACAAAATGGGTTGCAAACTTGGGACATATCTCATGATGTCAGAGACACACAAGGCCGTCGTGTCCGTAAACAACAAACAAGTGTGCACAAAAGTAAAGGGAAAATCCCACATACAAGGAAAAACAATGGCAAACAAGTAAAAACAAACAAGGAGTCATGGAGACATAATCCTCTAAAACAAGTGTTACACATGGAACACCCATTAACATGTTAGAGTGATAAAAATATGTCAAAACGTGTATGGTCCAAGTAATATAAGATGTTAAATACAAAATTAAATAATAACACCTGAATAAGATGAATGTGGATGACCCCACGAACCAGTATAGGAAGGGTAGAAGGTGAACATACATGCTTGTGTGTAGATTCATATATTTGTGATCACACTAAACAAAGTCTTGAATGTACATGTGTGTATGATATAGATAATGACATATAATAAATCAATCTAACATGTCTAGTAAAGTGATAATGAAAAACACTAGCAAGCAAAATTAAATTCCCCTATGATAATGCAAGTATGTTGTGGATGGATGAAATGGAATGTAAGATGGAATGGTAGGAGCACCGTGCCCCCAATTGGATGGATTTTTATGCAATGAGGTTCATTTTCCCCCTTAGCGAGTCAAGACTCAACCACAAACGAGAGTTCATCATCGAGAAATGGTTGATTAGTGTTTTGTGTGTCTAGCATGCTGCAATGAGTGTGTATATGTGAATGATGATGGAATGTGACATGTGGAGAGATGTGCATGAAACCTATAGCCAAAGTGTATATCACAACTTGTTGAATGGGTGAGTGATGATTTAGCCCTAAGTGTATATCACTATATGATGAAAGTATGAGTGATGATTTATCCCTAAGCGTATATCACTATAAGATGTAAGGAGGGTATGGTGATGTAATATAAGGTGTATACCACTAGAAAATGATGGAATAGGTGACGATTTATCCTACGTCGTATGTCACTACAAGATGAATAATAAGGGAGTGGTGATGTAACCTAAGGTGTATACCACTACAAAATGATAGAATAGGTGATGATTTAGCCTAAAGCATCTGTCACTGGGTGGAAATGTTGCATGGTGAGTGTAAGGTCCATTTTATTGGTAAACCCTCGAAGTAGATTATGGACCGAAGAACTAAAATGTGTCATAGGGTGGTGAGGGAAACACGTAGAAAGTGATGCATAGTAAAGATAACCAAGCAATGAATATGGTATGTAAATGCGTGGTATGTGGAATGTGATGCTAAATGTGTAGGATGTGTAATATGTAATGTGTAAAATGCAATGTAATAGGTGTAGATAGACTAATAATGTAGGATGTAGTGATGAAATGTAAATCTAGACTCATACGTAATGTAACCTAGCGTAATATGTAGAATGTATGTGGAAATGCATAGTGTATGACAGTGTGTTATGTATAGGTTATGCATGGATAGCCTAGTAATGTATGTGGTGTGTAGGGTAAGGAATAGTAAAATGTAGAATGTAGGGATGAAATGTAAAACTAGACTCATAGGTAATGATGACTAGTATAATATGGAAAATGTATGATGTGACAATGTGTAATGTATAGTGTGACTAAGTGCGTAGGTACCATCATAGATGTAATGTGTAGATGAGGACTAGCATAATGTAGAAATAGAGGTAGAATGAATGGTGTATGATGCACAATGTAGGATGAAATGTAATATGTAGTGCCTATGATGTGGTGTGTGGGGTTTAGTGTAATGGTAATCCCTTAATAGTCAAGTGTGAACCAAAGCACAAGAGTGCATCATTGGGTAATGACGGTGTTATGATGCGCGATATGATATGCTTATAGGAAAGAACAATAAATGAGAAGTATGAAAGGTGAGACTATGTAGCTATGCGGAAATAGGAGGGGGGGAATGTGTAATGTGATATGTCCCCCTGGTGGTAGTGTGCCAAGGGACTATGTAAACTCATCAAGAAGATTGTCATCCTCGAGATCAAAATTGAATGGATATGTGTTAGTAACTTGGTAAGCTATAGTGGTAGGTTGATCATGTAATAATCCATTGAGACGTAAGTGATACATGCCCATAACATATTCCTCATCAGTGAATGGAGGGAAGGGGCAGCCATGTGCATACCAATGAGTGAGATTTTGTGTATAACCTAGGAAAGAGCTATTACATATGATAGCACATCTAAAGGTATAGGAAAGGATATGTCTATATGATCTGGATCTAGGGTACCCCTAATATAGTCTAGCCAGGACTGTCCTAATGTGAGTGGCACAGTAGTAGGAGTACATGTAAGAAAGACATCAAGATGAAAGACATGAAGTCCATAAGTAGCTGTGACATGGACCAACCCATGGTATAAATGAGGATGGTATGGTGGTGGATGAATATCAGCAATAGAAAAACCTAAGTGGGCTAAGCCATCATGCATACATATGGTTTCAGGAGAAGTAGGATCTAATGGAATGTGCTCCCAATACGAACCATGTATGAAGAGTGTACAAGTGAATGGTGGGTGAACAGACGATGAAGATGAGGATGGGATAGTAGTGTCCATGGAGGAACATGTGACTGATATGGAATAATAGCTATAGTAAGAGGTGGTGTAGAAGGGACAACACCTAGTAAACAAATAACACCCTTAAGTGGTGGTAAATGAGGTGGGTCATCCATAGGTTGAGGCTCATCTAGTAGTATCAATGTGAGGGATAGGAAGATTGGTGTGAGGGTCATGGACATAGTATTGGAATGGGTCACGGTACCAAAAATGGTATACTCAACACGTTCATGTAGGAACTTAACACAATGATGGACCATGGAAGCAACAACCTGTATGGCATGGAGCCATGGTCTACCCAATAAACAATTGTATGAAATGGAGAAATTGATAACAAAGAAAATTGTAGGAAGAGTTTTACGACCAACTGTAAGGGGAAAGGTAACATGACCAAGACATGGATGAATGGTACCATCGTAAGCACATAGTGAGATAGAAGAAGGACTAATGTCACGAGAAGATAAACCTAAATCCTAGAGGAAAGACATAGGGCACATGATTAAGATCAAAACCATTATCGATTAGAGTGCGTTTGATACCAACATTGTAAATGTGGGACATGATATAGAGGGTGGGTCATTGTCAAAGGGATGGATGTCAGAAGGAGGATGGGCCTTGAACACTATATGTTGTGAGAATGCATCGGAAAATGTGTTATACATGGAATCTGGATGCATGTCAATAGAAACATTTGTAGTAGCAAAAAGGTGTTGAACACGATGAAGTAAATCAGGATGGGTAAGCGAGATATTCGTTGATGGAGATACTCATGATGGCTAAATGCAAATGCAAAACCCTAGAAGGTGCTATGAAGAAATGTGGGGTTCACCAAAATGATTAACTAAAATTAAACTAAACTATAAGAAAGTATAATAATAGTTAATCTAATATAGGACTAAAACATTGTAAACTATGTTAAAACAATATGGAATGACTTTAAATAATTATATCAAATGAAATAAAACCCTAACTATGAAAAGATGCAAAAGGAAAGGACTTAGCTGATTGTTGGAGGCTATCATAGGTTATTGCAAGTCTGAATATATATTCCAGGAAGTAGAAATGATCATTCGAGGTCTCGCAGAGGTTAGATCTAGAAGATATAAGCAAACCGCAATGCCCAGGAAGGTACTAGGGAACCTTGGGGTTTCCTTGTCTTCGAATAGGCTCTTTGGTCTTTGTAACATCTTATCTTGGCGAGTGTCTTAAGATTCTCTAAAATACTTCCCGTATTTCTCACTTTGGATCTTCCGATCTGCATCTAGTATCCGAGGTAATGCAAGATTAAGGAATGACCTCAAGAGACAAAAATTATCAAAACCCTAAAAATAAAAATGTAAAATGAATGGGTCGGACTGACCTCAGCTGCCACAATAGTGGGCTTACTAAACTGAGTGCTCCACTACATTTGGGACCCAAATGTAGCTCGGTGGGTGTGTGCGTGTCATGCCCTAGGTGCTCTTCATCGTCGTACTTCATGAAGTAACGAGAAATAATAACTATAGAAAATGTAATAGCATGTGTGCATGAAATATAATATAATCCCTCCCCTATGTTGTGTGTGTTGATGCAGATCTCCTAGCCTTGATGCATGACACTATGTGGATGCAAGTGATTCAATGTATACAACTCTAGATGGATTGATAGTAGTATGTGACGCTAGGACCCTCATTATGGTCTTATAAATTTATATTTATAGGGTTCTCTTGCTCTAATTTCATAATTAACCCTAATATGGTCAACTAGGAAATGGATCGGATGATAAATGGATAGAAGAGTCCCAAAAAGAGGTGGGAAGGTAGAACATGGATCGGGGCACCCTAGGTGGGACCAAAGCACCCCGAGGCACCCCGGTACAGGCCCGGATTCCCAAGTTTAGGCTAAAATGATGGGACAATTATGAAATAGGTGGGCATGCATAGGAAATATGTTGGAATGATGAAATAAAAGATAAAAATAAGATTTCCAAAAGGTGGTATTAGTTAGTACTTTCTTCACTTGAGAACCTTCTAAATAGTAATATAAGATCGGGCTAAATAATGCCTTAAGTACATGATTTTGTGTCTACACTAAGATCACTCACAACATTTTTACTCCTTGTAAAGATAATTAGTCACATTGACCTAGGTGCACACTTTGTAACCTTCCAATGGCTCCACATATTATATTGAAACAAATTTTAGACAACAACCTTATTACTCTTCCTCCACCACTTGAGTTAGATCCATCACGACCAAAAGGTAGGAACTACAATGAAAAATTCCACTATGATTACCATTGATGTGTGGGACATTCAACAAATAGATGTTTCAAACTCCATACAATCATCCAAGATCTAATTGATGATAACAAACTAGAATATTCAGATGCTACTAGTTCTGCCCCAACCAATGAGAAGGGTAAACTCAAGCTCTTTAACAATGAATCTCAACAACATGACAAGAAGACATCATAATCTTATGTCAATCACGCATTTCACGTAGTACCACCTCTAGGATCAGGATCTATGGAATTCTTAGTTCTAACACTAAAGCTTTTCCACCAATCATTTCGGTCTCCAACATTGGTACTCACTACTTTATGGTTGTGCCTTTCAACCAAGGTGAGAGGATCCATTTGTAGCATGTTGCCTTTGGAGGAGATGGAGATTTCCTTCTTTGCAAATTTATTAAGAAGACCTTGAAGAAAATATGATCAATACTGAACAAAATCTAACTCTCACGAGTTGTCACCCTAGATATTGGAGCTATTTTCTAAGCAAGGTTCAGCTACTAAAGAAAATGAAAACCTAATTTCCTCTTCATGTTTTAATAATAGAAATTGTGCATTTGTACACACACAAGACAAATAGGGGTAGTATTGGTAGGATTGGTTGTTTTTATATGAATTTCGGTGGGAGGTGAGGCAAAGTGGACTTTTATTCACCAGATCTTTGAGAACTTTTACAAAAGAAGGAAGGCTTGATCAACAGAATGCTTTAGAATAGCTAAAATGTTCCTTTAACTAGAAGGTGTGCTTTCAGTGGAGGCCCATATCAGCATGTTTTCACACAAAATTTAAGAATCCAAAATGAAAACTCAAATTGAAAACATTAATTAAACATTGTCAACCTTTGTTTTACCACGCCTAAGACACCCTCAAAGGATAACAAACAATATTATCATCATGTTAGGAGTAAAGTGATTGTAAATTTATTTATTTCATTATCAAATGAAATCTCTTCTGATAAATGAAATTGTAAATGCCACCAAACTATCACAAGGATAAGACCTTGTGTGATTCACAAAGATTTCAATGTAAGATTGTAAGGGGAACAAGAAAAACTATTTGGAGACATTTAGAATTGAAGCAGACATAATTTTTCTCAAAATCAAACACAGATTTACTCAAATTTGATTAAATGCATCAACAGGGGAAATTTTCTAGAATAATCTTAGAGATTTTCAATGGTGTACACTTGCAACCACTTGACATGATAAAATTTAAGACAAAAGAAATAAACAGTTCCTCGATGATTTCTCAAAAAAATGGGCTCTATCAAACTTTTTCTCGGGGATTAGCTCTCAACCTCTAACACTCCAACCATTTGCATGAAAAATTCATACAATTTATAACATTTTTCAAAGAAAAGAGTTTTCTCCCAAAACAAAAACATTTAAAGCACCATTGCTTGTTACGATTTTGATCATGATTCCTAGAATTAGATTTGCAAAAAAGTTGTCAGGTGCTCAAAGGGAAAATCTCTCCAAATATTTCCAAAGATTCAATTCTTCACCCGATAAGTCATTGTTCATCTCGTGTGCCAAATATTTCCTCCTCTAATCTATCAAATCTAGTCCTTTACGTGCGAGGGAAGGAAAGACTGGAAAATCAAATCAAACCCAGTAGCCAGATCACATCTTAATGGTAAAAGATGTTTTTTAGATCTTTCCCACCAAACTAAGATATCAACTGGTTTCTTGTGTGCCAAGGAAAGAAAAATTAGAAAATCAGATCGAATCTGACAGTCAGATTACATCTTAATGGTAAAAGACATTTTTAGATCTTCCCCACCAAACCAGGATATCAAATTAATTGTCCTCTTCATTTGGCATGTAGGAGACATAAATAAATGATTAAAAAAACCATAAAAATTTGGATCCCAAGGAGCTTTGGAGAAAAAATAGCGGAAAATCAGACACAGATGCACAGTTGTCATTGATATCCCTTTTAAATTTGGACCGTCCACATGGGAGATCCAAGTTAAGATGGGCCTGGGGCTTCTTTTTTACCTTTTACACCTTTTGGAAAAAATGTAAAAAATTTCAATTTGCTCCACCCTCCACCTTTGAAAAATGGGTTTGACACGTGTCCCAATGCTATCTTACCTCATTTTGGAATAAGGAAAATTTTCCAAAATTTCCCCGAGAGTCCACCTCCATTTCTTTTGACTTTTCAATTTCCACACATCTCAATGGTGCATTTTGAGATGGTCTCCAAAAGTAGAGACCCCAAATAAGTGCGGGCTCAAAAGGTGTCTCGGTCAAAGTAGTCTGTTAAAAGTTGAAGTTTCAAAGGAGGGAGCCATGTGTCTAAGGTCTGAGACAATATTTTTGGTCTCATTGAAAAGTCCAAGCAAAAGGTAGAGTGAGCGGAAGCCTCCAAGTGTCCTCCTGGCACTTCTTCAAAATAAAATTCAAGGTCCGGCCCGAGACACACAAATCCCTCCACGTGTCTCGGGCCCTTTAGGAAGTTTCTTGAAAAGTTTAAGTAAAGGAAGGACCAGTGGAAAGTTCCACGTGTCTTTATGGCACAAATTCAAGATGGTCCCCAAGAGTGAAGACCTTGAATGAGCATGGGCTTACCACGTGTCCCAGGCCTTAGAAAATTTCTTTAAAAAGTTTAACTACAGAGCGGAGCCGGTGGAAGCCTCCACCTGTCCCTCTATTGCAATTGTTAAGGTGGGACCCTGAGTCAAATGTTCAAATGAGCGCTAGCCCACCACGTGTCCACGGCCCGCCAAAACTGTACCAGCTACATGAAATTTTTTTGTAAGTCCGGGAAAAGCAACGGAATCCTCCACGTGTCCCCCCAACGTAATTCCAAGGCCAAACCAAAAAGTGAGTCTTCAAATGAGTGTCATTCCTCCACATGGACAAGTTTTGGGTTGAAACAATCCACAGAGTTTTTAGAGTGCACCACCAAGCTGGATCCAACCAAAAAGGGCCATGTTTTCACTAATGTAGAGATGTAAATTTGACGGGAGAAACACACGTGTCAAACCGTAAAAATGTAGGGGAACCATCGTTTGAGCCCGGAGCTGAAATTTTCTTCAAGAATGGAGAATTTGGAAATGTTATAAGGTTCAAATATGATCCTCTCGAGCTACTTCCATTAACGTTTCTTCGAGATACCATGGAAAAAAAGGTAGGGACAATAACATACGACTACGGAAAATGGAAGGAAAGGAACAACTCGAGTTTTATGCCGAATTTTATAGACACCTTCCAATGAATAGAGAAACAAAAATAAATTTGGGATCTTTAAGTGATCTTCGACAAAGGAAGGGACTGATCATGGTAACCAAATGGAGGAAAGTGTCTTCAAGCACCAACAGGGGGAGATAAAAATGTGACAAAGGCTGTAAACTGAGGTATTTTAATGAAAAACGGGGCAAGACTAATTTGGGCACCAACATCAGATCCGACTCGGGGATGGGCACTCCTTGTGAGTGCCACAAGAACCAAATAACAGACTAAGTGCCAAAAATATCCATTGGGAAAAGGATTCAGCTTGCAGAATAGAAAACTAGAACCATCTCCTAAAAACGAACCAAGAAACCTAGCAAAACTAGGTCACCAAGGACCAGAACGAGCAAAAACACAAAAACAAAAAGCAACCAACGAACTATACACTATACAAATGATGCTCACCTTGATTTTGGGGAATCAATCAAGGAAATGTTTCAAATGCCTACCATTAACAAGAAATTCGAGCAATTCCCCATCCAATTCTTTCAAGAAGAAGGTATGTTCACTAATTTGAATGTTAATGGAGTAAGGGCCCATCCATAATGCATCAAATTTACCATGCTTTCCCTTATCTTCATGTCTGATTATCCCATAACAACACAATATCTCCATTGCTGAAAGCTCTGGGTGTCACCTTCTTGTCAAATAACTTCTTCAATTTTTCTCTGAAATTTACATGCCTTTGGTGGGATGCCCTCCTTTCTTCATCAAGTTCAACAATCAGTTAATGCAAGCATCATATGGACTAACTTCTTGATCTTCCATTTATTGAATGAAGTGATATGAGGATAATTGCATAATCGGGGGCAGCAGAGCTTGAGTTCCATACACTAATTCAAATGGACTTTTTCCAGTATATATTTTAATAGTAATTCTATCAGCCCAAACAACAAACTTCAACTGCTCACCCCATTTCCTTTTGTTCAGCTCCAAGGTTCTCCTAATGATCTTTAATATATTTTTATTGTTGGACTCTTCTTTTCCATTTCCTTAGGGGTTATAGTTGGAGGCATATGTCAAATTGATCCCATACTCTTTACACATTTCCACCAAAGGTTTAGCTCTGAAGCTCATGGCATTATCAGCAACAATTTTAACTGGCACTCCAAACCTGTAGATGATATGGTTCAGCATGAAGTCCATGACAATTTGGTGTGTTTCTCTCTTGGTGGGGATCGCCTCCACCCACTTAGTGAAGTAATAAGTGGCTATAAGAATCCACTTATGGACAACACTTGAAGGGTCTGAAATCTCACCAATGAAATTTATTGCCCATTGTTTGAATGGGGCTTCAATTGATACAGGCTGCAAAGGAAGGGAGCCTGAAGCTTTCAGTCTTCAAAAAACGTTGGCAACTCTCACATCTTCTAACCAACAAAGTTGTATCCTTGAAAAGAGTTGGCCACCAATAACCATCCCTCAAGATCTTGTGTGTTGTGACTTTTCCAGCAAAATGCCCCCCACAAACTCCTCCATGGAGATCAAAAATTATCTTAGGGTTTCATCTTCAATAATGCACCTTAAGATAACTCCTTAGAGTTCTTCCAAGCTAACCCAAAATCAGTAATGGTATATTTCTAGGAAGCCAACTTAAGAGCTCTTTTTTATTTTTACTCAAATACTCGGGGTAGTGTAGATGTCTAAGATAAAAATTATATATTTGTATCATTCAAAACTCACCAACTTGTCAAGGACATCCACCCTTATTCTACTTCATTCACCTCAATAGTTTGTAGGTTGCTCTCAGCCATAAGTTTAGCTAAGCCCAAACCTCTTACCAATTTCTTGGTTTGGATATCCATGTCATACTCTTGCAACTTGTTCACCCATCTACATATTTTTCTTGAGACCTCCATCTCTGATAAGACATCTTTCACCATGGTGTGGGGAACATAAGAAACAACTTTAGAGCTCAAAATATAAGGTCTGAAAACCTTTATTCCATTTACCAAGGAAAATTCTTGCTTCTCCATAATGGTGTACTTCAACTCAACCCCTTGCAATTCCTTACTGAAAAATAAAATTGGCCTCTCAGCCCCTTCATCATCCTTCTACAACAAGACAAATGCAATAGTGTTCTCTGAAGCAAAAGAAAACATTTGAAAAGGATTCTTATAATCTAGAGCTACTAAAATAGGGGCATGCTTTAATGCTTCTTTGATCCCATTGAAATCCTGAATGGAAGCCTCTTCCCATTTGATAACTTGGTCCTTCTTTAGCATGTAAGTAATTGGAATGGTCAACTTAGAAAAGTTTGATATGAATCTTCTAATAAAGTTTATTTGCCCAAAGAAGGACTGAATTCCTTTCTTGGTTCTTGGAATTGGGACCTTGCTTAATGGCCTCTACCCTCTCAGGATCAATCATGACACCATCCTTTGATACAATGTGACCAAGCAACTTGGACTTTTGCACTCCAAAATGGAACTTCTTTGGATTGAGTGAAATTCCATACTCTCTAGCATCTTATCAGCATCTTTTCTAAATATTACAGGTGATCACTTATTCTCCTAGAGAAAACTATTACATCATCCTGATACACATCAATGAATTCATTTATATATCTTGAGAATGCTACATTCATTGCTCTCTGAAAAGTAACTCCAGCATTCATCATGCCAAATGGCATCCTCACATACACATAGGTACCCCATGGAGTAGGGAAAGTAATTTTGATTCTCTCTGATTGCTTCATAACTACCTAGTTATACCTAGAGAAACCATCCAAAGTAGATAACAACTCGAGAGCCAAGTAACCAATTGCAACATGTTACCCATGTTTGGTAAAGGATAATTATCCTTCACTAATGCTCTGTTCAGATTTCTAAAATCCATGCATAGCCTGATATCACCATTCTTTTTTCTAACTGGCACTAAGTTTGCAACCCAAGAAGAATACCTTGTTGGCTGAATGATCCCTCCATCTCTTAGCTTTTTTAATTCATCTTGCATCTTCACAGAGAGGAGTGGATTAATCAGCATATGCTTTTGTCTAAATTTTTTTGCATTAGATTCCAAAGGGATTTCATGTTGAAACAAATCCTCCCCTGTATTCCTTCAACTCAAAATAAGACCAAGCTAAACATTCCTGGTATTTATTCAATAATTGGACATATGACTGTTTTTCATCCTTGTTCAAATTTCTTCCTAAATAGATATTCCTTGGTTTCTCCTTTGTACCTAGGTCATGCTCTTCAACATCCCTTGAGGCTGCTATATGTCAGTTAATAATGCAATCAGCAGTATCAAAGTTTGATTCAAGAGCCACCAGGTCCTCTAGGAATGGTATTAGCTTTCGATTAGATGATGTATTTTCCAAACAAATTTTCTTTACCCTCTGCTGCACACACCATTGGCTCCCAATCAATACATTGATCAACAAACTCCCCTTTGTTCTGTAAAAATATTTTGACCTGAGCATCATCATCAAAAATTTGCTAATGTTTAATGTTTTTAGGGACAGATGGCCTTGTTAACACTTCAACATCATATTCAAAATATGGGGACATTACAAAATTATCAAACCAAGATCCCAATACTACAAGCTTGTCTACCATAACATTGAACTTCCTATCATGATGCATAATGTTAAATGAATCAAACATCTCAATCAAGTCCCAGACTGCATGCTTGTACTATTTCATTCTTTGATTTTTAGTAGCATACAATTTTTTGATTTGTTTGACAATTAGCTATAAATATCCCTTAACAATGATGTCTTAACATATTATTTCCAAGAAATTATCAAACCTAAAAACAATGCTTCATACTCAACAATGTTGTTAGTACACTCAAAGTAATTTTGAAAGAAAAACAAACTCTTGAGCTTGGAGAAATCAGAACTACACCAACACCATTTCCAAATTTGGAGCAAGCTCCATCAAAAAATAAATTCCATGGAGAGCCTACTTGTTTAGGACTCTTACATTCATCCATTTTTTTCTCTTTCCCATAAGCAAATCCAACAAAGTTATCAACATCAACACTTGTCTACAACACTTCATAAGATGCATTGTTGGTATATTTAATGAGGTGCAACATCTTATTTTCTCCTTATAACTTGACAAGGCTGCCCTCAATTGGGATGGTGGCATAGGATATATCCATTTGAACACTCCCACCAACACTTGCAGCCCATTTTCTAGACAACAACATACCCCACTTGGCTAGGCAATCGACAAGAATAACAACATCAAGTTTTAAGTTCCTACCCGGATAATATGCAAGTTGTACCACCAAACCTTTCACACAACCCACCACTGGAACCTCTTTGGAATCCATGACAGTGCATTTCCCATATATTGTTGTTACTTTGATATCTAGTTCATTCATGACTTCTAGAGGCATAACATTACATGATGCTCCCGAATCAAACATACGGTTGTGCAACAATCTATCCTTGATGATCGAGTGGTGAAGAATGAATCTACATTTAGATGAGAATATACCAAGGATGTTCCCAAATAAACCTCAAGTGGTTCATCTAGTTCTTCCAATGCTTTGGCGGTGTTTCTAGCTCTTCAATTATAGGAGGATTCTCCATAATGTTTACATTTTTGCACTGGGTACTCTTTTCTTATTTCAATCCCAAATACTCAAAGACCCTTTTCTTGTTCTCAGGAATCCTCAGCAACTCAACAATTGGAACAAAAATCTTGGTCTAACTCAAGACTTGGGCAATGTCATATGGAACATACTTTGGCAAGGCAACATTGGAAGGGAGACTAACAAACACATCACATGGCACGAGATTTTTGAAAGCTTGGGCATGAGGAGAAGTATGAATCTTGTTTAAGATAACAAGGCCTTTGGAAGGTGTATCTTTTTAGGAACCTCTTTGGGAATACTATTAAGAAATGGAGTTTTAATTTTGGCTTGAAGCCCTGCTCCTTTGACAACTCTACTCCTAGTATTATAATCCTTTTCTTGAGCAAAAACAATGTTCATCAATAAATGCCTATCCTCCTCAAATGGGATTCCTCCATCATACTTCTTTATCATTAAATCTCTTTAATATTCAAATTCATTATTGGCAAATTCAAAAGCTTGTACAGCATCTATTTTTTTGAAGTATGAGAGGTAGGAAGAAGAGGTACCCAGTGAATGCAATCCCAAAAATCAGCAATAGTTCTAGCACTTATTATCTCGGTTGAAGTTGCTCCATGTTGTGAGCCTATAGAGCACTCCATCATGCATGCATCATCATCAGTGTTATCATCATCAGCTTCCTCTTCTACTTGTTGATTTACTTCACATGGAGCATGGGGCATGAAACATTTGTCACACCAATAAATTACATTTGTTTCTTTAATAACAACTATGGCAGCCAAAGGATCAAGCACCATTATGTTTTCCCTAGCTTGGGGATGTCTATTTGCAGATCCCATGGGTCGTTTACCTTTGTCATCAAGATCTCTACTCATTTCTAGGATGATTTGTAAATTTTTCTTGGCCTTGTTGCTTGTGCTGACCTTGTGAACTTTGCCCAATTCCTTTCTCTGTCCAGGCTAATTTGTATGAGATTTCTTTGACAACCCCTGCCAAATTTTTCACAACTTCCTCCAAATCAGCAGCCTTACTTGCTTGAGGTTTTTTTGGGTTAACCAGTTTCACACCCTCCCTCTTAGGAGGTTTTCCAATTACTTTAATGTTGTTCTCAATTTGTAGAGCCATGGTAAAGGCCTGCCTCAAATTGGTAGGGTTTTTTTCCCTCAAATAGTAAGCATCTTTCTTATCAAATTCATCTGAATACTTTAAAAGACAAGATTCATTACATGGCCTTAAACTCACAGAAATCTCCTCAATTTCTTATTACTTCTAGTGTTCAAGTCATGCACCGACTCATTAGGATTCTTTTTAATATTTTCAAATTCTAACAAAAGAAACCTAGGGTTTGTTTTGTCACCATACTGTAACCTAAATGCATTATTCATTTTTGTCCAAGAATCAATGGAATTATCTGCAAAGCTTTATACCATTCCTTGCATCTTCTTCCAAATTACGGATAAACAATTTGATATATACATCTTCAAATTCAATCTCAAATTCTTCCATCATGTTTATAAAAAGCTTTAAGTGTTGATCACAAGTTATAGAATTATTTCGTTGGAACTTTGGTAGTCTATTTCTTACATCTATGGGAACTACATCTAGATAACTAGCCATCCCTCTAAAACTTATAGGACCAAAGGTATTTACAACAAATGGAGGTCTGGGTGGGGGATGAGCTATGTTGTTTTGAGGAGGTGACCTTGGAGGAGAATCAAAATGATAAGGGAAAAGGGGTCTTTGAAACACATGAGTATAACTTCCAAAATGGATATCCCCTAAAGGCTTTGTTTCTTGGAAAACTCTATCAACTTTAGAAAACACAGGAGCAAAATGAGAAGAAAAATTTCAAATTCAAATGAAGGCCCCTTTCCAGATGGAGAATTTAATTCCAAAAAATGACTACCTGATTCATAATCACTTGAATGGAAATCTTCAATGATAGGATGATCACTTTCATCAATGGAGATCTCTTTTCTTGACTACTGATCTCCAACAACTCTCTAGGCTCTTCTTCCTTCTGACTTTATTTTTCCTAGCTCTGGAAATAATGTCCTAGTAGGATCCTTAGTGAAGAAATATCTTCTTCCTTCCTTATTTGCAAATATTATTAACAAATCTCACTTGACTGAGGTTAATACACTAGTATTTATCAAAAATTAGATTAACACGAAGTCGACACTAAGGAATTCCACCTTAGTTGTGCAAATGCACTAAAAAATATGATCTGTCAAATGTCTCTCAACACTAGAAATTGGAAATGGAAAGATCTGACCTTCCTTTACCTAGATTTATCAATGAAACTTAGTGCAATAATTGTAGAAAATGGAAATATTACACACAGAACTTGTAACTTTGAACACTTCTTACAAGCCTAATCACAGGATGATGTTGAAACAATGTACTAGCACTTAGCATATAAAAAATGTTTATCAGGGCCTGAGTATGAAATTTAATCTAAATGTCCCCGGAAATGGCGCCAGAATGGTGTTGGTACCCAAATTGATTCTCCCTCAGAAGCTGAGCAACATCACAGATTTGACATGAAACTTAGAGACAAGCAGATCATGTTGTGTGTCGTTTTGTAGCGGGAAGAAATGTAGCTTGCTCTTTGTCACTCAGATGTGGAGAAATTGGTAGCACCCTTAAGAGGATTTGATCTATCCTCACAACTTTATGGTTGTGCCTTTTAACCAAGGTGAGAGGATCCTTTTGTATCCTCGTCTTTGGAGGAGATGGAGATGTCCTTCTTTACAAAGTTATTAAGAAGACTTTGAAGAAAATATTATCAATACAACAAAAATATAACTCTCACAAGTTGTCACCCTAGATAATGGACCTATTTTCTAAGAAAGGTTCAGGCTCCTAAAGACAATGAAAACCTAATTTCCTCTGCATGTTTTGGTAATAGAAATTATGCATTTGTACAAAAAAAGGAAAAATAGGGGTAGTATGGGTAGGATTGGTTGTTCTTAAATAAATTTTTGTGTGAGGTGAGGCAGAGTGGACTTTGATTTGCCAGATCTTTGAGAAATTTTACAAAAATGGAAGGATTGATCAACGAGAATGCTTTAGAATAGCTAAAATGTTCATTTAACTAGAAGGTGTGCTTTCATTTTGAGGCCTAGATTAGCACATTTTCACATAAACTTTAAGACTCCAAAATGAAAACTCAAATTGAAAAAGTTAATTAAACATTATCAACCTTTATTTACCATGCCTAAGATACCCTCAAAGGCTAACAAAAATCTTATAATCATGCTAGGAGTAAAGTGATTTTAAATTTGTTTAGTTCACTATCAAATGAAACCTCTTATGATAAATGAAATTTCAAATGCCACCAAACTATCATAAGGATAATATCTTGTGTGATTCACAAGATTTCAATGTAAGATTGCAATGGGAATATAAAAAGTTGTTTGAGACATTCGAAATGAAGCAAACACAATTTTGCTCAAAATCAAACATAGATTTACTCAAATTTGATTACATGCATTAGTAGGGGAAAGTTTCTAGAACAATCTCAAGGCTTTTCAATGGTCTGTACACTTGCAACCACCTTGACACGATCAAATTTAACACAAAAGAAATAAACAGGTTCCTCAGATGATTTCTCAAAAAAATGGGCTCTGTCAAACTTTTATCTTGGGGATTAGCTCCCGACCCCTAACACTCCAACCATTTGCATGACAAATTCATGCAATTTATAACATTTTTTCTGCATAGATTTTTCCCCCCAAAAAAAAAAACATTCAAAGCACCATTGCTTGTTACGATTCTGATCGTGATTCCCATAATCAGATTTGTAAAAAAATTGTCGGTGGTTAGAGGGAAAATATTTCCAAATAATTCCATCATTCAATTCTTCACCAGTAAGTCATTCTTCATCTCGTGCACTAACTACTTCCTCTCTCATATGTCAAATTTGGTCCTTTGTGTGCCAAGGAAGGAAATATTGGAAAATCATATCAAACCCGATAGTTAGATCACATCTTAATGGTAAAAGACGTTTTTAGATATTTTCCACCAAACCAAGATATCAATTGGTTTCTTGCATGCCAAGGAAAGAAAGATTAGAAAATCAGATAGAATCCTATAGTCAGATTACATCTTAATGGTAAAAGACATTTTTAGATCTTTCCCACCAAACCAGGATATCAAATTAATTCTCCTCTTCATTTGGTGTGTAGGAAACACCAAGAAATGATAAAAAAACCAAAAAAATTTGGATCCCAAGGATATTTGGAGAAAAATGGCGAAAATCAAATATAGATGCACTTTGTTGTCATTGATCTCCTGTTAAATTTGGACCGTCCCCACTTGGGAGATCCATGTTAAGATGGGCCCAGGGGTTCTTATTTACCTTTCACACATTTTGGAAAAAATTAAAAAAATCGATCTGGTCCACCCCTCCACCTTTGAAAAATGGGCTTGACACGTGTCCCAATGTGGGTCCCAGAGGAACCGTGGCTAAATTATGCTATTTTACCTCATTTTGGAAAAAGGAAATTTTTCCAAATTTTCCCCGAGATTCCACCTTCCCACCATTTAACTTTTCAAATTGTCACGCATCTCGGTGGCACATTTTGAGATGGTCCCCAAAAATAGAGTCCCCAAACAAGCGCGGGCTCAACACGTGTCTCGATCCAATAGAGTCTCATTTAAAAAGTTGAAGTTTCAGCGGAGGGCACCATGTGTCTAAGGTCCGAGACAGTCTTCTTCGGTCATTCAAAAGTCCAAGAAAAAAGGCAGAGTGAGTGGAAGCCTCCAAGTGTCCTCCTGCTGACTTCTTCAAAATAAAACTCAAGGGCTAGCTGCATGAACATGTGCGGTCCCTCCACATGTCTCAGTCCCTTTAGGAAGTTGCTTGAAAAATTTAATTAAAGGCACAGTGGAAAGTTCCATGTGTCTTTATGGCGCAACTTCTAGATGGTCTCCAAGAGTGGAGACCCTAAATGAGTGTGGGCTCACCACGTGTCCCAGGTCTTAGAAAATTTATTTGAAAATTTTAAGTACGAGGGGAGCCGGTGCAAGCCTCCACCTATCCCTCTGTTGCAATTGTTAAGGTTGGACCCTGAGGTAGATCTTCAAATAAGCCCCAACCCACCATGTGTCCATGGCTTGCCAAACCTATACCAGCTACATAAAAATTTGTCCAATTCCAGGAAAATTAGTGGAATCCTCCACGTGTCCCCTCAACGTAATTCCAAGGCCAAACCAAAAGGTGAATCTTCAAACAAGCGTCATTCTTCTACATGGACAAGTTTTGGGTTGAAACAATCCATAGAGTTTTTAGAGTGCCCCACCGAGCTACATCCAACCAAAAAGGGCCACGTTTCCAACGATGCAAAGATGTAAATTTGATGTGAGAAACACACTCGTCCAAACCGTAAAAATGCAAGGAAACCACCGTTTGAGCCCTGGAGATGAAATTTTCTTTAAGGACAGAGAATTTGGAAATGTTATAAGGTTCAAACATGATCCTCTAAGCTACATCCATTCACATTTCTTTAGGTACCAGGGACAAAAATGGCGGGGACGATAACACACGATCGTAGAAAACAAAAGGAAAGGAACAACCTGAGTTTTACGCCCAATTTTATAGACACCTTCAGATGGATAGAGAAATGAAAAACAAATTCTGGATCTTTAAGTGATCTTCGACCAAGGAAGGGACTGATCATGGCAACCAAATGGAGGACAAAGTCTTCAAGCACCAACATGGGGAGATAAAAAATGTGACAGAGGCCACAAACTGAGGGATTTTAATGACAAATGGGGCGAGACTAATTTGAGCACCAACACAACATATCTATTGGATCAATCTCCATTAACAACACTAAGGTTGACCCATCATGACCCATTAGTGCATGCTCCATTTCAATTTTTAAGGCTACCATATTTCCTCCATCACAAATCTAGTACCCTTTCAGCAAACCTTTTGGCGTTGTTAAGCTTCATGTTATAGGTGGTCCTTTTACAATGCTTGTGTCGTTCCTCGTTGGAAACACAAATCGATGGTTGTGACATGTTCCTTTGTCTCAATTGTATTCATTTCTCTAAATATATTATTTCTATGAATAATTTTTGACTTAAATTTATTCCAAACAATCAAGTAATTTCCATCCATGGTGTCCCTCCATCCACTTCATGGTTTTCATCTCCTCGTACGATGCTAGTGTACCATCTATTTCTGCTAATACCTCACACTCCATGTTACTTAAAGAAAAATATACTCCTAGTTCACCTACTCACATATCATCTACACATCCACACCGTTTCACTAGCCCCACACATAGGTATATGCATATTCATCGCACGCTTACTTCATCTCAACATAGGTCGCCACCTCGCTCATTCCATGTGGGTTTTCTTCACCTTTGCATTCCATAGTGCATAGATCTCAATCACCGACACATTTTGTGAAGCCATGACCTTCTTCATATATTCATCCATCACATGTGCATTGACTTCAATTACCATCACAACACTTATCCTGTCATACCACCACTATTAGATCATGGTCATACAATTTCATCATTGCATCCATCGGATGGAGGAGATTAATCCTTCACACCTAGTTGTTAGCTTATTCATATAAACTTAGGGGGACAAACATCTAATACATCCCCCTTTCTCATCATCATATCATCATAGACATATCCCTCATTCTCGTATTATCATTCTTACATACTACTACATCACATTCATAAAATTTATGCATACACCATTTTAGCACCTACTCATATCTCATCTCGGCATACACCATCTTTGCATTATCATACATCACTTTTGTAGCATATACATATTCATTTTTACTTCATCATCATCATTACACCGATGACACACTCTTCTCGCTTTGGTTCACACTTGATTGTTGAGGGATTACTATACATGAACCCCACACATTGCACTATAATACTTACACACTGCATCTATTCAAATATCGCACATCATACATCATATTAGTCGTCATTATGCATATATCATACTTCTATTGTCTACCGTTACATACTATTGATCATATTGTCCATTATACATCCCACACATTTCATACTATTACGTTATTTAGACATATTGCATTACATTCTACACATCACATATTCACATATTCTACTCATCACATGGTCATCTTTCATCATTACATATACTACATCAACTTATATGCCTTTGCACTCACTACCCTATGACGTAATTTAGTTCCTCGGTCCATAATCAAATCCAGGGTTTACAAATCAAATGGACCTTATACTCATCATCACACGATTACTATTTGAACTTTCATCATACAAAAATTATAGCATAGTGACATACACTTTAGGCTAAATCATCACATATTCCCTCATTTTGTATTGGTATACACCTTAGGTTACATCACCAATCCATCGTGTCATCTTGTAGTGATATACACTTAGGGCTAAATCATCACTCATCCATTCATATCATAGTGATATACAATTAGGCTTAATCATCACTTATACATCCATCTTGTTTTGATATACACTTCAGATATAGGGTTCACACACATCTATTCTATATGTTGCATATCATCATCAATACACATATACACATTCATCACAACACATTTTGACCATTTCTCAATCTCGCACTCTCATTTACGATTCATTCTTGACTGCTGAGGGGGAAAAAATGAACCTCATTGCATACACTTCCATTCACTTAGGGGGCACATAACTCCTATCACTCCATTTTGCATTCCATTCCATCCATCCACAATATACTGCATATTATGGTTTCTCTTACTCTTTTTTACTCGTGCTTGTTCATGGTCTCTTTATTACACATGCTAGTTAGCTTACTTATATGTCATTTATCTATATCATCCACACATGTGCATTCACATATTTTTATAGTTGTGATTATAAATACAAGTCTCTTACGCAACATGGATGCTCACCTTCTACCCTTCCTACATTGGTCACTTTGGGGGCATCCACATTTGTCTCTCATAGGTGTTATTGTTTCATTTTGTACTTAGCACTTTACATTACTTGGTTATACATGCTTTTGACATACTAGTATCTTTCTAACATGCTAACGGGTGCTTCATGTGCAACACTTGTTTTGCAGGATTACATGTTACCATGACTACTTCTTTATTTGTCTATACTTATATGCCATTGTTTTCTTCTCGTATGTGATATTTTCCCTATGTTTGGTGTGCACACTTGTTTGTTGTTTGCGGCCATGATGACCTTGTGTGTCTTGTGACATCGTGAGTGATGTCCCATGTTTGCTTTGCTCACTTTTGTTTCTTACTTGTCTTATTACATGTTTACACTACTTTACTTGGTAGTTTTTACACTTTCGTAGCTTACACACTGTTTGCATACTTTACACTTATTTTCTACATGCATGATTTTTCATACTAACATTTGTTTTTGGCTAGCCATCCTTGTTTGTGTGCATCTTGGTTTCTACCAAGTGCATTCCCTCCCCCCTGCAGGGAAGAGTTTTAGAGTTTATGTGGTTGGTCCTCTTTTGTGGCCACATTCTCCTATCGAAACGTTGCATGCATCCCCAAAGAGGGGGAATCATCTGGGGTTTTATAATCTAAATAATGCATTTACACTGGTTCGATTTAGTGCACTTCCCACCCTTGGCATTATGGGTTTACATACAATGAGTGAGATTGGACCAGTTTACGAACTCCATAAACAACAGCTTTTACAAGACATGGTGTACTTAACATTTAGAGGAGTAGTTAAAAGTTGGAGGGTACAACAGAATTCCTCCCTATACTTCTTCTTCTTCCAGCATCGGATCACCCAAAATAATAGGATGATATAAAGATCTCTTCACACACAGTTCATGAAAGCAGTTAAAGGTTGGAGGACATAAATCATTTCCTCCCTATCCTTCTTTGGCCTATGGCGTTAAATCACCGAAAAAACCGATAGTACAAGATATCCTTCTACATTCTCTTTCTTGACATGGATTAGGTGCACATGTTCCATTTACACTTTTTCATTTGAATATTTTACACTTACATTGTGTTTTTACACATACATACATATTTTCCTACTTGATAGTTTTCTCCTTACAGTCCGGTCGTATGAGAAAAAAGCAATCAAATGGGGAAAAAAACAAACAACAAAAACAATGGCGTCATCAACGACACTTCGCAACATCACACACCATACTAACCATGCAGGTACATCACAAACATTATCACTAATACATACACGTTCATCCTTAGGTTCAATGTCATCACTTTTTCTTTGCACATTTTTCCTCTTTAGTTTCCATGCTCCTCCATATTTTTATCATTCCATGCTTTTTCTAGTCCTTTAGCATGTTTCCACTACATTCTTTATCGACATCAAGTACTCATCTCTATATGTTTTATGTTACCAAGATGTCTTCTCACTCACAACATAAAGTGGGGGCAAATGTAGACACAAAATCATGCACTTTAGGTATTATTTATTCTAGTTTCATACTACTATTTAGAAGGTTCTTGAGTGAGGAAAGTACTAATTAACCCCCTCTTTGGCCATCTTGAACTATATGCCCAGTATTTTTCGGTCATTCATTGTTATTTTAGCCTTGACTAGGGCACCCATGGGTGCCCTAGTCCCACCACGGGCACCCCGATCCCTTTTACAATTTCTCACCACTTTTTGGGGTCTTTCTAGACCTTTGAGATCTTTATCTTTTTGGTGGTTAGCCATTTCAGGTTTAATTATGAAATTAAATAAAGAGAACCCTATAAATATAAATTTATGATACCATAATGAGGGACCTAACATCATTCACTACTATCATCCATTTAGAGTTACATCCATATATTGCATTGGAGATCACTTGCATCCACATAGCTCCATCACAAGGCACAAGGCTATGACATCTACATCACACTTCATAGGAGGAGGGATTATATTCTATTCCATGCACACATACTATTACATTTTTACATTTAGTTATTGTTTGTTACTTCACAAAGTATGACTGGCATGAGAGCACCTAGGGCACATTATGCACACACTCACTAGAACTACATTTGGGTCCGAAATGTAGTGCAATGCTCAGTTAGTAAGCCCACTATTGTGGTAGTTGAGGTCAGTCTAACCCATTCATTTGCATATTTCTTTTTTAGGGTTTTGATACTCCTTTTTGGTCTTTTGTAGGTCTTTTCATCATCTTGGAATATCAGTGACATCTAGAGTAGTGCAACGAAGTTAATGTGATAGACAACGAGGGTTTCAAACCATCTTCCGAACCTGTGAATATTAGTTTAAGAGATTTTACATAGACCAGGGTGCCCAGTCTGCAGACCAGAGTGCCCATAGGTGCCCCAGTCCCTCTCCAAGTGCTCCAGGTCTAGCCAAATACTCCATATCCATCCTTTTCGGAGCTTCTGCATGGTCATTCCTGCTTCTAGATTCTCCAATCAGCTCTACGACATAGTCCCGTGAGCATCTTCTATTCAGCTGAGTTCTTTCCTCTTCTCTCTTACACATTAGGGTTAGCATTTACTTTTACATAGTTGCTTGGTCACTTATATACTTCTTTACTACATTTATTTACTTTATTTACAATTGTTCATAGCTTAGATTAACTATCCCCACATACTACATATTAGTTAATAAACTAGAAGACTTCATGGAAAATGGAGGAATAAAAAAATGCACTGAAATAAATGAATATACACTTTGAAAAAACCATAGTTCTACGTGTTTGGTTGGAAAAACAACGATTCAAAATGAAAACCATTAATCTATAACATCAATATATGGTTGATAACAAAACTTTATTTTGAAACTCTAAGATGCATGGGTGAAAAAACTTGTTTTGTGGACAATCACTACATTGCATTATAAGAGTTCGAGGTAATCTAAGGAATAAAAAATACATTGAAATTAATGAATATACATTGAAAAAAAATAGTTCAACATGCATGGTTGAAAAAACACATATCAAATCAAAACCCATTACTCAATAACAACCTTGTATTATGAAAATGTAAGACACATGCCCAGTATTTTGGAAAAATCACTATATTGTAGTATAAGAGTTTGTGTCAAATGGATGAATAAACAAACTACACTGACATAACCAAAAATACACTACAAAAACAATAGCTCAACATGCTTGGTTGAAAAAACAACATGTTAGAATGAAACCCATTAAACAATAACATGGTGATTGGGTAGAAATGTGTACAAAACACCGAAATGTGATGAATCAACAGAGTTTGTGTCGAACAAAAGATTAAACAAGAACATGCACAAAAAAATTCAATAATGAATGAATATACATTTGTAAATTTTGTAATGTTTGATTAAACCAGAACATGCATAAAAACATCACAATATGGAAGGAATATACGATTGTGAAATTGATATTTCCTTCAAATGCACTCATTTCATGAAACCCATAAATGGGATCATCTCATGTTCACTCTGTTGCATGGAATAGAGGGTGATTGGCTCTATTACATTATGTAAAGGGTGTTCGAGATCTATTGCGGGGAAAATAGATGGTGGTTAAAACCATTATAGGGATGGAAGGGGAGGGAATGTTCATCTTCCCCCACATGTGCACTACCAAATGCAATGCCATGCAATTACTCACAAAGCATTGAATGCCAAAATGAAATGTAGGAAAAAGAGGTCGGTGGAGGATGGTGGATTGGTAGGGGATGATATGGCATGAATTGAATGTGATTTTTGGGAATAGATGTTAATTTGTATTCTTTCGACGTGGGTATAAGTATTTTTAGCGTGGACAATTTTTTTTTTTGGTTCGCTATGTAAATTTAACTTTTTTAATGTTTGGTATAGTGGGCCCATGCCACATGGTGATTGACATGGTGTCATTTTGGATTCCCACTTTTTTGACTTTACGAAAAAAATTTTGAAGTGTAGGGAAACTTTTAGCGCCCCTCATCATCACAGGATTACTCGGAATGTCATTGAACATAGGGAGTGTTATCCAAATTCACCCCCAGGGTTAATTCGATAACATGCATCAGAATTCTCAAGTCCCAGGCAAACGGATCGATTCAGGGCTAAAAAATCATGTTTCCAGGGTCCCCTCAGATTTTTTCTAACTCTCTGTCCAGGTTGAAAAGAGCAAGTTCTGAGAAAAGGTGAAAAAGCTGCAAAAAAAAAAAAAAAAGCTTGGGCCAGAAAGAATTATGAAAATTGGCTAAGTCCTAGTCCTCGCAACAGTCGGGACATTTGGGACGTTGGGGCGCGAACCGGCCGAAAATCCACCAGGCAGTCCGCGCGGCAATTGGGACGACTGGGCCATAGGTACGCGCAGGACGCGAAATGCCCGAATCGGCCGAAAGAAAGAAAATTTGTCTAAGTCTTTAACCGGGAGCAAGCGGGACAAGGGTAGCGCGGTAGACGCGAACCACCAAGCGGTGGTTCGGAAAAATTTGTCCCAGACAGTCCGGGAGCAAGTGGGACAAAGGTACGCGAAGGACGCGAACCGGCCGGTTCGGCCGAAACGGGAACTTTCGCACTGGGACATCTGGGCCGCGAGTGCGCGAAGGACGTGAACCGGCCAGTTCACCCAAAACAGAGAAATTTCGTCTTTGGGACAGTTGGGACAAAGGGACGCGTGGGACGCGGATAGCCGAAGGAGCCGAAAGCCAATCAAGCAACGCCACGTGTCATCGGCCGGATAAGGGACAAGGAAGCCCATTTCGGTGGATCGGAGGATTCTGTCCCAAACAACACTGGGACATCCGGGACAAAAAGACGCGAAGGGCGCGAAAAGCCGGCAGACCCGCGGACCAATCAAATCACGACACGTGTCACAGGGGAAAAAGGTCCAAAAGTCAAAGGGCGAGGTTTCAAGCACTGACCCGAGCCAATAAAAAGAGGACACGTGTCCAATGAAGCGAGGGGAAGGAGAGAGAATTACGCATCCAATCAGTGCTTGATATGTGTCATGTGTCATCTAGGTGGCAGAGCGCGGAAAGATTTTCAAAACACATTTTCGCCTTTTTTGTGCCTAAATCTTCAGATCGACATATCTTTCGATCCAGAGCTCAGATTTGCACGTTCTTTATATCAACGGAAAGCTTATGAAATTATCTACATGATTCTAGGGTTAATCTTGAATTTTGGTGTAGTCTAGAGAGAGAAAATTGAGAAACGGTTCTGATGCGTGTTCATGGTCGTTTGAAGTGACATTTCAAAGTGACTGATTTAATGCGAGATGGGTTGCATTCTCCTGTAATTCATCAAAGTGACAGAGTATGGGTTTATAAGGTCCCCCATGCCGTTTTAATGCATCTGCAGTCAAGGAGGGATGGGCTCTCATGTTTTTGTACGTTTTCTGTCCCCTGGGCTCGACCCTTGCACTGTAAAAGCCAGATTTGGCTCATTTCTAAAGGGGGAACATTTTTGGGCATAGCAGAGTTCTTCTTTTCACCTCCAGCAAGTGATTGATACAAGAATCAGACCTCTCCAAAGGATTGTAACAGTTTTACCTCTCTGAGGTTGTAATGCAGTGATTTTGACACTGGAAATGATAATGCAAGCTTTGTGAATGGTTTCAGTCCCTTGTTTGTATTATTTGCTTCATTTCAAATCCTAAATTATATCTTATCAGTCTGTGTATGTTTTATGTTGTAAACTTTGGTCTGTGTCTATCTCGCTTGATGAAATGTTTCACCACTCCTTTTGGTGCATCACCACCTTTAGTTAGTTTCATATTTTTGCATTTCTATCCTGTCTCCTTGCAGGTTTAGAGTAGGATTAGGATCTCGAACCTCTGTAGTTTTGTAAAATATAGATTTGAATCGAGGAGTTTGAGGAACCAACCTCTAATCTGGAGATTCCTCTCTCAGTTTCACAAGTCCCCACACTTGGAGAGAGGTTTCCATGTTGTGCAATCACACTGGATGCTAGAGTGATCAACCTAGAAGCCTGATCTGCATCCAGGGGTGTTGTGAATGAGTGCGTCTGCAACAATAGTTTTGGCACGCCCGGTGGGACTAGAGGTCTCATTTTTATTGTAGCAAGGTTGATGTGCATCTGCTACATTTTTCTTGCTTAAAAAGAGCTATTATTTGCATATCTGGCGACTCCAAGGGGAAGAACCAAGCGGGTTCAAGTGCGGGCCCTGAAAACTCATAAGAATAATGACCACAAGGTGAAGAGTTAGAGAAGAAGAAGTGTTGTTTGAATACTCGTAATTATCTCCAAGGAGAAGGCAAAGAGGAAGAAGGATTCAAAGATCTCCATCTCCACCAAACAGAACTCTCTCAACTCCTCCACCTGACAGGCCTTTCATTCAGTCAACAAGGGTTTTAAGACCAATCAGAATGGCTCAGAACAACCCCTATGTCAACTTCATAGGCAGCAGCCCACTTGCTCTCAATGCACAACATCCAGTTCCTATTGTAGCCTTGAAGAACATTCCCTACTTCACTGGAGAAAGTCAGACTACTCCAGGCGATCATGTTAAAGATATTGCTAACCTTTGTGCAATCCATGAAATCAATGAAATGCAAGTGGCTGTCAAGTTACTGTCATCTTCATTCAAGGGTAAAGCATTGCAATGGTTTAGGAGCCTTGGAGCTGGTTCTATCACAAATTGGAATCAGTTGTGTATTGCACTTCAGGAGCAATTTGGGGAGAAGGGAGACAACTTGTCTCTTTTGGAGTAGCTGACAACTATCAAGAGAGCCCACAACGAGCAGCTGACTGACTTCAACTTCAGATTTCAAAGGTCTTGGGATAGGATTCCAGTGGCAGTCAGGCCAACAGCAGAAGGTGCTTTTCTATATTACCTTAAAGCTTTGAATTATGATATTTCTATGTTAATTCAATCTATGGGAGGCACAACCTTACCTGCTGCTTATAGCATTGCCATTAGAGCCGAAAACTATCTTATTCAAGCTAGTAAACTAGCTCCTAGGCCTCCCATGCCCTTGTATCCAAACTTAGAAAATCCAAGCACTAGTCAAGCACCCACTTTGGCTCTTGTTCCCACCCCTAGAAATCAAAGTTCAAGTGAAACTTCTACTTCATCCTCTAGTGCTTCAAATGAACTCCAAGAGGTCATGAAACAGTTGTAAAATTTGGGAAATGAGCTGGTTACTATCAAAAGACAGCAAGCTCAAGGTGTTAGACCATATCAGCCTCAAGCGCAATACCAGGCTAGGCCCCATACCAACAAAATAGGTCACAAAATCAGGCTGCAAATCAAAATCAAAGCCAAGTAAGGCCTCCCGCTAATAGACCATTTCAGCCCTATAACCCCAATGTTGTATCTGCTTCTAAAGCATTAGTGCCAGTCCAAAATAACATGGCCCAAGAATATGATTGGTGCTTTCCATGCAACGAGCCTCATAACCAATCCATGTGTTTCAATGGTGCTCTCAATCAAGCATTGATGGTGACAACTACTAGTGTGGAGGGTCGGGGTAGGTCAAGGAAACAAAATTGACAACAACAAGAAACATTCCAACAAAGAATCAGCCCCAAATGACACCACATTGGTGAACCGCGGCAAGGAAGATTTATGTGGCATGAATCAAGTAGTTTCTCAAAGTGTTGCAACCAACACAAGGTCAAAAAGGAGGAATTTCGGTGAAGAACAGCCATTAACCCTTGCCAATCCACAACCTTCCATGACTCCAAAAATGATTGACAAGCGAAGTCCCATTTCAAATGCACAAGGGCAGCCAAGAACAGCCCCTAGGCCAACTCAAATGCCAGGTTGTTGCTGCCCACGTGCAAGGAGTAAATGTGCAAACCAAGGGACAGCAGAGATCCTTCATCACCATTCAAGATTGATCGGATGAAGAAGACAAACGTCAACATATCAATGTGGGAATCCCTATCTATCCCAAGCCAAAGATATCTGCTTTATGCTGCCATGAAGGATTGGCCAACTTTGAATAAGCGAGTTCGAGATGCAAGACAAAGTGCTTACAAATGCTCCCCAACTCGAACGGAGTCATGGAGGAAAACAAGGTAAAATGTTGAAGCCCCTCCTTTTTATGTTTCATTAATCATTGGAAATCAGCTAGTACATAATTACATGATAGACTCCGGGAAAGTAGCTCAGTAATGCCTAAACAGATAGCTGATCAGCTAGGGCTCCAGTATGAAATAACATCTAAAGGGGTAGTGCAGCTAGATGGGACAGCAATAACAACAGTTGGAGTGATTAGAAATTTGAGTCTTACCTTGCACGCATGTCCAAATGTTGTTGTCTTACAAGATGTATCAATCATAGACCTTCCACCACTCTTTGCCCTTTGCTTGTCAAGGGACTTCACAGCCAAGATTGGGGGGTATTTGTCTGCTGATTGGTCACACATGCTATTCAGAACAAGATATGGAACTAAGGCCACAATCAGATCCGAACCTATTGCAAACTTCCATATTGAGCCTTACACTCCAAGTCAGATTAATGCCAATTGCTCAGCATTTGATCAAGAAGATCACCCTAGCACTGATGAGGCTGACACCAAGATTGGAAGCATCCCGGATCTAACTCTTGATGAATGGGCAAACAAGATACATGCTTTTGATCCCTATCAAGAAGTAGAAGAATCTGCACTAGGAGTTTATTGTTTACATGAAGAGAATCAACCTCTCCCCAGCATCACCAAGCCAGATCATAAAGACAAGAATGAAGTATGGCAATTGTTCTTTGATGGGTCAAGGAGTAGACAAGGTGCAGGAGGAGGAGCTATGCTCATTTCACCACAAGGTATAAGGTATTACTCAACCTTCCGTTTCTAGTTTTCCTGTTCAAACAACACAGCTGAGTATGAAGCCTTAATTCATGGACTGCACTGGGCAATGAAGAAAGGCATCAGGAATTTACAAGTATTTGGTGATAGTGAGCTGATTGTAAACCAAGTCAAGGGAAAAATGCTGCCAAAAATGATCTGTTGAAGAACTACAAAAATCGGGTATGGGATCTTATTGAAGATCTTGAAGCTTTTAGCATCAATTCCATCCCAAGAAAAAAGAATGAAGCCGCTGACAGGCTAGCAGCAATTGGGGCTGCGTTTGATGTTGTAGAAAGTATCAAAAGTGAGAAATCTCAGCCTCATATCAAATTGGTTGTGAGACCAGCTGTTCAGATAACAATACAAGTTGGCAAGTCTTCGAGAATGATCAGCAAATTGTTAATTTCCTACAAGAAGAAGCTGAGTTCTCTGCCAGGAATCAAGACAAGCTGCATCAGCAGTATGGTGACCAAGTGGTGCAGCTGAGAACTAACAAATTACCAAAAGGCCTCATAACCTTGGAGTCAATCTTCAACCCGAATGATTAGTTCTGGAAGGAGAAAGTGAACATTCAAGTAAAGGGTGAAGATTCAGAGCCTATTTTAGTGGAAGAAGGCAAAACATTGTAGATTGGCAAAGTAAGTACCTCACAAGAGAAATCTGATTTTGTTCAGCTTTGTCAAGAGTTCCCAGATGTCTTTGCTTGGACTTACAAAGATCTAAGAGGTTTCAACCCAAAGTTGGCACAACATACTATTGAGCTGGATCCGGAATCCAAGCCTGTTAGGCAAAAGCAAAGGCCAGTGAATCCCCATATTGAACCTCTCATGAGAAAAGAGTTAAGCAAGCTTATTGAGGCCAATATCATCTTCCCCATCAAACACTCAAGTTGGGTTGCAAACTTGGTGCCAATGAGAAAAATAAATGGAGAAATCAGACTGTGTGTTGACTTCAGAGACTTGAACAGAGCCTCCCTCAAGGACCATTACCCACTCCCTTCCATGGAGAAAATATTGCAATTTGTAGCTGGTTCAGAAAGGTTCTCACTACTTGATGGATACTTAGGCTATAATCAGATAATGGTGAAGGAAGAAGATCAATTCAAGACAACTTTCACCACTAAATGGGGCACCTATGCCTACAAGAAGATGACATTTGGCCTATCAAATGCCGGAGCAACATTTCAGCAAGCTATGGATATGGCATTCAAAGGCTTAATCAACAATATAGTGCTGGTATACCTAGATGATATCACTGTCTTCTCAAAGAATGCAGCAGACCATCTCTTTCACCTCAGACAAGTGTTTCAGAGGTGTAGAAGGTTCGGACTATCGTTGAATCCAAAGAAGTGTATATTCTTGGCGCACGAGGGCAAATTGTTGGGCCACATTGTCTCTAGGGAAGGGCTAACAATTGATCCTGAAAGGGTTGAAGCCATCCGAACACTCCCATTGCCACACCACAAGAAATCTCTTCAAAGCTTCTTAGGAAGGATAAACTTTGTCCGCAGATTTGTGCCTAATTTTGCCACTCTTGTGAAGCCTCTAACAATGATGTTGAAGAAGAGTCTGGCATTCAAATGGACAGCAGAAGGCAAAGAGAGTTTTGAAAGCATCAAGCATGCAATATCACAAGCTCCAACTCTTATCAACCCAGACTTTTCAAAGGACTTCATGTTGTATGTGTTTGGAGGATCAGACACAATCTCAGCTATCTTAACACAGCTGAATAGAGAAGGTTTAGAACAGCCCATAGCATTCTTCAGCCAAACCTTGGAAGATTACGAAATAAAGTATTCTTTCATCGAAAAGCATGTCCTTGCTGTCATCAGGAGCTTGAAGAAGTTCAGACATTTGGTCTCAAACAATAAGATTCAACTACTGGTCTCACATGCTGGGGTTAAGGATTTCCTCCTCAACAAGGATTTGAATGAGAAAAGGGCAGGTTGGATCACCCATGTCATGGAGTATGACATTGAGATCAAGATCACCAAGCTGGTAAGAGGGAAAGGATTGTGTGAGCAACTGGTTTTGGGAAACAAAAAGAAGTATGCAATGAAGAAGAGGCTATTTTGATAGTCCAGATAGTCATGAGCCAAGTGGCAAACAAGAAGAAGACAATGCTGCCCCACCCCTTGCTAGACCCAAGTTATTATCCACTTCCTAAGCACAGGCCTATGCCCTCCGGAGATGAGAAAGACCCAAAGGAGACACTTCAGATTACAGGCTGTCCCGTATGCCATCGTTGATGGAGTTTTGTTCAAAAAAGATGTAAATGGGTGCTTTTGAGATGCATTAGCACGATTCGATTCAAAGGGTGTTGGAAGAGTTTCATGATGGACCAGCTGGCGGCCATTTTGCACCAAAGGTGACAGCTCTAAAAATCATGAAGGTTGGTTATTATTGGCCTAAAATCTTCAAAGTGATTGTTATGCATGGATCAAGAGGTGTAAGAATTGTGAATTCTTCACGGGAAAAGAGACTTGCTTCCCTCCCATTGCATCCAATCTCAGTTGACCAGCCATTCATGCAATGGGGTTTGGACTTCATTGGAGTCATTAATCCCAATTCAAGCCAAGGGCACAAATGGATTTTGACAGCCACAGACTACTTCACTAAATGGACAGAAGCAGTAGCACTCAAAGAGGCAAATGAGTCTAGCATCTTAGACTTTTATGAGGGGATAACAACCAGATTTGGTGTACCTGCTACAATAATCTCTGATAATGCATTGGCATTCATTGGATCTAGGGTGACTGAGTGGGCTGTCAAGAACGGTATTTACCTAAGCACTTCATCGAACTATTACCCTCAGGGTAATGGCCAGGCCGAGTCTACAAACAAGAACTTGTTGAGGATCATTAGGAGGACTCTTGATGAGAATCAGAGGTCTTGGCATACCAAACTGAAATCAGCCTTATGGGCTGATAGGATAACTCCCAAATATCCACAGGTAACTCTCCATTCAGGCTTGTCTATGGAAGAGAGGCAACCTTGCCCATGTCACTTGAGTTGCCAATGTTGAAACTCATCAAAAAAACTGGAGTTGCTAGAGTTTGAGCCCATGGAAGTGAGGTATGCAGAGCTGATGGAGCTGCAAGAGATCGAAATCGAGGCATCCCAAGCAATGGAAAAGGATCAAGCTTTGATCAAGAAGACCTTTGATAGGAAGGCCAAAGATAGATCTTTTCAAGTTGGAGACCTAGTGTTGAAATGGGATGTGGATAGAGCAAAACCGGTAAGGCATTCAAAATTTGATGCCATTTGGAGTGGCCCATACGTGGTCACAAAGTGCAAGAACAACAATGCTTTCCAATTGGCCTCATTGGATGGTGAAGAACTACAGATTCCAGTCAATGGAATCTATCTCAAGCATTGCTTCTAGAGGGAAGTTCACTACCTTTGTAAATATTAGATTAGATTTTCTTTCCTCTAAGTGCTTGTGCACATTGTTTTTCTGTAGGTTAGTCTTGTTTTCCTTAAGTGCTTTGGCACAGCTTGCTATCCATGGAGATGTTTAGCAATCCTTGCTTTCATCAGGTAACATTCCATCTTCCTCCTTGCACATTCTGAGTCAGTTAGGGTCCTAAACAGAATATTTGATGACTCCATGCCCAATGGACTGCTTCAGGAAACTGGTATCTTCTACCTAGCAGGCAGGTATCCCCGCTGAGTCACCAAATTGTTATCCAAATTCACCCCCAGGTTAATTCGATAACATGCATCAGAATTCTCAAGTCCCAGGCAAACGGATCGATTCAGGGCAAAAAATCATGTTTCCAGGGTCCCCTCAGATTTTTTCTAACTCTCCTGTCTAGGTTGAAAAGAGCAAGTTCTGAGAAAAGGTGAAAAAGCTGCAAAAAAAAATGCTTGGGCCAGAAAGAATTGTGAAAATTGGCTAAGTCCTAGTCCTCGCAATAGTTGGGACATTTAGGACATTGGGGCGCGAAACGCCAAAAGCCACTAGGCGCCTCTGCAGCGCAATTGGGATGATCAAGCCATAGGTACGCACGGGACATGAATTTCCCGAATCGGCCGAAAGAAAGAAAATTTGTCTAAGTCTTTAACCGGGAGCAAGCGGGACAAGAAGGGTAACTGCGGCGGACACGAACTAGCCGAACCGGCGGTTCGGAAGAATTTGTCCCAGCATAACCGGGGCAAGTGGGACAAAGGTACGCGAAGGATGCGAACCGGCCGGTTCAGCTGAAATGGGGAACTTTCACACTAGGACATTTGGGCCACGAGTGCGTGAAGAACGCGAACCGGTGGTTCGCCTAAAACAGAAAATTTAGTCTTGGGACGGAGTTGGGACAAAGGGACGCGTGGGACGCGGATAGCCGAAGGAGCCGAAAGCCAATCAAGCAACGCCATGTGTCATCAGCCGGATAAGGGACAAGGAATCCCATTTCGGGTGGATCGGAGGATTCTGTCCCAAATAGCAATGGGACATCCGGGACAAAAAGACGCGAAGGGCGCGAAAAGCCGGCAGACCCGCGGACCAATCAAATCACGACACGTGTCACGGGGAAAAAGGTCCAAAAGTCAAAGGGCGAGGTTTCAAGCACCGACCCGAGGCAATAAAAGAGGACACGTGTCCAATGAAGCGGGGAAGGAGAGAGAATTACGCATCCAATTAGTGCTTGACATGTGTCATCTAGGTGGCAGAGCGCGGGAAAGATTTTCAAAACACATTTTCGCCTGTTTTGTGCCCTAAATCTTCAGATCGACATATCTTTCGATCCAGAGCTCGATTTGCACGTTCTTTATATCAACGAAAGCTTATGAAATTGTCTACATGACTCTAGGGTTAATCTTGAATTTTGGTGTAGTCTAGAGAGAGAAAATTGAGAAACGGTTCTGATGCGTGTTCATGGTTGGAAGTGACATTTCAGTGACCAGATTTAATGCAGAATGGGTTGCATTCTCTTGTAATTCATCAAAGTGACAGAGTATGGGTTTATAAGGTCCCCATGCCGTTTTAATGCATCTGCAGATCAAGGAGGATGGGCTCTCATGTTTTTGTACGTTTTTGTCCCCAGGCTCGACCCTTACCTGTGTAAAACCAGATTTGGCTCATTTCCAAAGGGGGAACATTTTTGGGCATAGCGAGTTCTTCTTTTCACCTCCAGCAAGTGATTGATACAAGAATCGACCTCTCCAAAGGATTAGAATAGTTTTACCTCTCGAGGTTGTAATGCGATGATTTTGACACTTTGGAAATGATAATGCAAGCTTTGTGAATGGTTTCCAGTCCTTTGTTTGTATTATTTGCTTCATTTCAAATCCTAAATTATATCTTATCATCTGTGTATGTTTTATGTTGTAAACTTTGAGTCTCGTGTCTATCTGCTTGATAGAAATGTTTCACCACTCCTTTTGGTGCATCACCACCTTTAGTTAGTTTCATATTTTTTGTATTTCTATCCCCTGTCTCCTTGCAGGTTTAGAGTAGGATTAGGATCTCGAACCTCTGTAGTTTTGTAAAATATAGATTTGAATCAGAGGAGTTTGAGGAACCAGCCTCTAATCTGGAGATTCCTCTCTCAGTTTCACAAGTCCCCACACTTGGGGAGAGGTTTCCATGTTGTGCAATCACACTGGATGCTAGAGTGATCAACCTAGAAGCCTGATCTACATCCAGGGGTGATGTGAGTCTGCAACAACAGTTTTGGCATGCCCGGTGGGACTAGAGGTCTCATTTTTATCGTAGCAGGGTTGATGTGCATCTGCTACATTTTTCTTGCTTAAAAGAGCTATTATTTGCATATCTGGCGACTCCAAGGGGAAGAACCAGCTGGTTCCAAGTGAAGGCCTGAAAACTCATGAGAAGAATCACCACAAGGTCACGAAACGGAGAAGAAGAAGTGCTGTTTGAATACCTGTAATTATCTCCAAGGAGAAGGCAAAGAGGAAGAAGGATTCAAAGATCTCCATCTCCACCAAACAGAACTCTCTCAACTCCTCCACCTGACAGGCCTTTCATTCAGTCAACAAGGGTTTTAAGACCAATCAGAATGGCTCAGAACAACCCCTACGTCAACTTCACAGGCAGCATCCCACTTGCTCTCAATGCACAACATCTAGTTCCTATTGTAGCCTTGAAGAACATTCCCTACTTCACTGGAGAAAATCAGACTACTCCAGGTGATCATGTTAAAGATATTGCTAACCTTTGTGCAATCCATGAAATCAATGAAATGCAAGTGGTCATCAAGTTACTGTCATCTTCATTCAATGGTAAAGCATTGCAATGGTTTAGGAGCCTTGGAGCTGGTTCTATCACAAATTGGAATCAGTTGTGTATTGCACTTCACTTCAGAGCAATTTGGGGAGAAGGGAGACAACTTGTCTCTTTTGGAGCAGCTGACAACTATCAAGAGAGCCCCCAACGAGCAACTGACTGACTTCAACTTCAGATTTCAAAGGTCTTGGGATAGAATTCCGGTGGCAGTCAGGCCAACAACAGAAGGTGCTTTTCTATATTACCTTAAAGCTTTGAATTCTGATATTTCTATGTTAATTCAATCTATGGGAGGCACAACCTTACTTGCTGCTTATAGCATTGCCATTAGAGCCGAAAACTATCTTATTCAAGCTGGTAAACTGGCTCCTAGGCCTCCCATGCCCTTGTATCCAAACTTAGAAAATCCAAGCACTAGTCAAGCACCCACTTTGGCTCCTGTTCCCACCCCTAGAAATCAAAGTTCAAGTGAAACTTCTACTTCATCCTCTAGTGCTTCAAATGAACTCCAAGAGGTCATGAAATAGTTACAAAATTTGGGAAATGAGCTGGTTACTATCAAAAGACAGCAAGCTCAAGGTGTTAGACCTTCTATCAGCCTCAAGCGCAATACCAGGCTAGGCCCCCATACCAACAAAATAGGTCACCAAATTAGGCTGCAAATCAAAATCAAAGCCAAGTAAGGCCTCCCGCTAATAGACCATTTCAGCCCTATAACCCCAATGTTGTATCTGCTTCTAAAGCATTAGTGCCAGTCCAAAATAACATGGCCCAAGAATATGATTGGTGCTTTCCATGCAACGAGCCTCATAACCAATCCATGTGTTTCAATGGTGCTCTCAATCAAGAATTGATGGTGACAACTACTGGTGTGGAGGGTGAGGGTAGTCAAGGAAACAACCAACAACAAGAAACATTCCAACAGCAATCATCCCCAAATGACACCACATTGGTGAACTAGCAAGCACAAGATTTTTGTGGCATGAATCAAGCAGTTTCTCAATGTGTTGTAGCCAACACAAGGTCAAAAAGGAGGAATTTGGGTGAAGAACAGCCATTAGCCCCAGCCAATCCACAACCTTCCATGACTCCAAAAATGATTGACAAGCGAAGTCCCATTTCAAATGCACAAGGGCAGCCAAGAACAACCCCTAGGCCAACTCAAATGCCAGCAGTTGCTGCCCATGTGCAAGGAGTAAATTTGCAAACCAAGGGACAGCAGAGAGATCCTTCATCACCATTCAGTATCATTGATCAGATGAAGAAGACAAACGTCAACATATCAATGTGGGAATCCCTATCTATCCCAAGCCAAAGAGATCTGCTGCAAGCTGCCATGAAGGATTGGCCAACTTTGAATCAGCAGGTTCAGATGCAAGACAAAGTGCTTACAAATGCTACCCAACTGAACGAGTCATGGAGGAAAACAAGGTAAAATGTTGGAGCCCCCTCCTTTTTATGTTTCATTAATCATTGGAAATCAGCTAGTACATAATTACATGATAGACTCCGGGGAAAGTAGCTCAGTAATGCCTAAACAGATAGCTGATCAGCTAGGGCTCCAGTATGAAATAACATCTAAAGGGTAGTGTAGCTAGATGGGACAGCAATAGCAATAGTTGGAGTGATTAGAAATTTGAGTCTTACCTTGCACGCATGTCCAAATGTTGTTGTCTTACAAGATGTATCAATCATAGACCTTCCACCACTCTTTGCCCTTTGCTTGTCAAGGGACTTCACAGCCAAGATTGGGGGGTATTTGTCTGCTGATTGGTCACACATGCTATTTAGAACAAGATATGGAACTAAGGCCACAATCAGATCCGAACCTATTGCAAACTTCCATATTGAGCCTTACACTCCAAGTCAGATTAATGCCAATTGCTCAGCATTTGATCAAGAAGATCACCCTAGCACTGATGAGGCTGACACCAAGATTGGAAGCATCCCGGATCTAACTCTTGATGAATGGGCAAACAAGATACATGCTTTTGATCCCTATCAAGAAGTAGAAGAATCTGCGCTAGGAGTTTATTGTTTACATGAAGAGAATCAACCTCTCCCCAGCATCACCAAGCCAAATCATAAAGACAAGAATGAAGTATGGAAATTTTTCTTTGATGGGTCAAGGAGTAGACAAGGTGCAGGAGGAGGAGCTATGCTCATTTCACCACAAGGTATAAGGTATTACTCAGCCTTCCGTTTCCAGTTTTCTGCTCAAACAACACGGTGAGTATGAAGCCTTGATTCATGGACCGTACCGGGCAATGAAGAAAGGCATCGAGAATTTACAAGTATTTGGTGATAGTGAGCTAATTGTAAACCAAGTCAAGGAAAAATTCTTCCAAAATGATCTGTTGAAGAACTACAAAAATCGGGTATGGGATCTTATTGAAGATCTTGAAGCTTTTAGCATCAATTCCATCCCAAGAAAAAGGAATGAAGCAGCTGACAAGCTTGCATAATTGGGGCTGCGTTTGATGTTGTAGAAAGTATCAAAAGTGAGAAATCTCAGCCTCATATCAAATTGGTTATGAGACCAGCTGTTCCGGATAACAATACAAGTTGGCAAGTCTTCGAGAATGATCAGCAAATTGTTAATTTCCTATAAGAAGAAGCTGAGTTCTCTGCCAGGAATCAAGACAAGCTGCATCAGCAGTATGGTGACCAAGTGGTGCAGCTGAGAACTAACAAATTACCAAAAGGCCTCATAACCTTGGAGTCAATCTTCAACCCGAATGATCAGTTCCGGAAGGAGAAAGTGAACATTCAAGTAAAGGGTGAAGATTCAGAGCCTATTTTAGTGGAAGAAGGCAAAACATTGCAGATTGGCAAAGTAAGTACCTCACAAGAGAAATCTGATTTTGTTCAGCTTTGTCAAGAGTTCCCAGATGTCTTTGCTTGGACTTACAAAGATCTAAGAGGTTTCAACCCAAAGTGGCACAACATACTATTGAGCTGGATCCGAATCCAAGCCTGTTAGGCAAAAGCAAAGGCCAGTGAATCCCCATATTGAACCTCTCATGAGAAAAGAGTTAAGCAAGCTTATTGAGGCCAGTATCATCTTCCCCATCAAACACTCAAGTTGGGTTGCAAACTTGGTGCCAGTGAGAAAAATAAATGGAGAAATCAGACTGTGTTGACTTCAGAGACTTGAACAGAGCCTCCCTCAAGGACCATTACCCACTCCCTTCCATGGAGCAAATATTGCAAGTTGTAGCTGGTTCAGAAAGGTTCTCACTACTTGATGGATACTCAGGCTATAATCAGATAATGGTGAAGGAAGAAGATCAATTCAAGACGGCTTTCACCACCAAATGGGGCACCTATGCCTACAAGAAGATGCCATTTGGCCTATCAAATGCCGGAGCAACATTTCAGCGAGCTATGGATATGGCATTCAAAGGCTTAATCAACAATATAGTGCTGGTATACCTAGATGATATCACTGTCTTCTCAAAGAATGCAGCAGACCATCTCTTTCACCTCAGACAAGTGTTTCAGAGGTGTAGAAGGTTCGGAGTGTCGTTGAATCCAAAGAAGTGTATATTCTTGGCACACGAGGGCAAATTGTTGGGCCACATTGTCTCTAGGGAAGGGCTAACAATTGATCCTGAAAGGGTTGAAGCCATCCGAACACTCCCATTGCCACACCACAAGAAATCTCTTCAAAGCTTCTTAGGAAGGATAAACTTTGTCCGCATATTTGTGCCTAATTTTTCCACTCTTGTGAAGCCTCTAACAATGATGTTGAAGAAGAGTCTGGCATTCAAATGGACAGTAGAAGGCAAAGAGAGTTTTGAAAGCATCAAGCATGCAATATCACAAGCTCCAACTCTTATCAACCTAGACTTTTCAAAGGACTTCATGTTGTATGCGTTTGGAGGATCAGACACAATCTCAGCTATCTTAACACAACTGAATAGAGAAGGTTCAGAACAGCCCATAGCATTCTTCAGCCAAACCTTGGAAGATTACGAAATAAATTATTCTTTCATCGAAAAGCATGTCCTTGCTGTCATCAGGAACTTGAAGAAGTTCAGACATTTGGTCTCAAACAATAAGATTCAACTACTGGTCTCACATGTTGGGGTTAAGGATTTCCTCCTCAACAAGGATTTGAATGAGAAAAGGGCAGGTTGGATCACCCATGTCATGGAGTATGACATTGAGATCAAGATCACCAAGCTGGTAAGAGGGAAAGGATTGTGTGAGCAACTGGTTTTGGGGAAACAAAAAGAAGTATGCAATGAAGAAGAAGCTGTTTTGACAGTCTAGGACAGTCATGAGCCAAGTGGCAAACAAGAAGAAGAAAATGCTGCCCCGACTCCTTGCTGGACCCAAGGTATTATGCACTTCCTAAGCACAGGCCTATGCCCTCCGGAGATGAGCAAGACCCAAAGGAGACACTTCAGATTGCAGGCTGTCCCGTATGCCATCGTTGATGGAGTTTTGTTCAAAAAAGATGTAAATGGAGTGCTGCTGAGATGCATTAGCACAGGTCAGATTCAAAGGGTGTTGGAAGAGTTTCATGATGGACCAGCTGCTGGCCATTTTGCACCAAAGGTGATAGCTCTAAAAATCATGAAGGCTGGTTATTATTGGCCTAAAATCTTGATGATTGTTATGAATGGATCAAGAGGTGTAAGAATTGTGCATTCTTCACAGGAAAAGAGAGACTTGCTTCCCTCCCATTGCATCCAATCTCAGTTGACCAGCCATTCATGCAATGGGGTTTGGACTTCATTGGAGTCATTAATCCCAATTCAAGCCAAGGGCACAAATGGATTTTGACAGCCACAGACTACTTCACTAAATGGACAAGCGTGTAGCACTCAAAGAGGCGAATGAGTCTAGCATCTTAGATTTTTATGAGGGGATGACAACCAGATTTGGTGTACCTGCTACAATAATCTATGATAATGCATTGGGATTCATTGGATCTAGGGTGACTGAGTGGGCTGTCAAGAACGGTATTTACCTAAGCACTTCATCGAACTATTACCCTCAGGGTAATGGCCAGGCCGAGTCTACAAACAAGAACTTGTTGAGGATCATTAGGAGGACTCTTGATGAGAATCAGAGGTCTTGGCATACCAAACTGAAATCAGCCTTATGGGCTGATAGGATAACTCCCAAAAGATCCACAGGTAACTCTCCATTCAGGCTTGTCTATGGAAGAGAGGCAACCTTGCCCATGTCACTTGAGTTGCCAATGTTGGAACTCATGAAACAGCTGGAGTTGCTAGAGTTTGAGCCCATGGAAGTGAGGTATGCAGAGCTGATGGAGCTTGAGAGATCAGAAATCAGGCATCCCAAGCAATGGAAAAGGATCAAGCTTTGATCAAGAAGACCTTTGATAGGAAGGCCAAAGATAGATCTTTTCAAGTTGGAGATCTAGTGTTGAAATGGGATGTGGATAGAGCAAAACCGGTAAGGCATGCAAAATTTGATGCCATTTGGAGTGGCCCATACGTGGTCACAAAGTGCAAGAACAACAATGCTTTCCAATTGGCCTCATTGGATGGTGAAGAACTGCAGATTCCAGTCAATGGAATCTATCTCAAGCATTGCTTCTAGAGGGAAGTTCACTACCTTTGTAAATATTAGATTAGATTTTCTTTCCTCCAAGTGCTTGTGCACATTGTTTTGTTGTAGGTTAGTCTTGTTTTCCCTAAGTGCTTTGGCACAACTTGCTGTCCATGGAGATGTTTAGCAATCCTTGCTTTCATCAGGTAACATTCCATCTTCCTCCTTGCACATTCTGAGTCAGTTAGGGTCCTAAACAGAATATTTGATGACTCCATGCCCAATGGACTGCTTCAGGCAACTAGTATCTTCTACCTAGCAGGAAGGTATCCCCACTGAGTCGCCAAATTGTTATCCAAATTCACCCCCCAGGGTTAATTCGATAACATGCATCAAAATTCTCAAGTCCTAGGCAAACGGATCGATTCAGGGCAAAAAATCATGTTTCCAGGGTCCCCTCAGATTTTTTCTAACTCTCCTGTCCAGGTTGAAAAGAGCAAGTTCTGAGAAAAGGTGAAAAAGCTGCAAAAAAAGCTTGGGCCAGAAAAGAATTGTGAAAATTGGCTAAGTCCTAGTCCTCGCAATAGTCGGGACATTTGGGACGTTGGGATGCGAACCGGCCGAAAAGCCGCTAGGTAGTCCATGCGATTTGGGATGATCCGGCCATAGTACGCGCGGGACACGAATTTCCCAAATCGGCTGAAAGAAAGAAAATTTGTCTAAGTCTTTAACCGGGAGCAAGTGGGACAAGGGTACGCGGCGGACGCGAACCGGCCGAACCGGGTGGTTCGGAAGAATTTGTCCCAGACAGTCCGGGAGCAAGTGGGACAAAGGTACGTGAAGGACACGAACCGGCTGGTTCGGCAAAAATGGGGAACTTTCACACTGGGACATCTGGGACGCGAGTGTGTGAAGGACGCTTGAACCGCCTTGATTCACCCGAAACAGAGAAATTTCGTATTGGGACAGTTGGGACAAAGGGACGCGTGGGACGCGGATAGCCGAAGGAGCTGAAAGCCAATCAAGCAACGCCACATGTCATCGGCCGGATAAGGGACAAGGAAGCCCATTTCGGTGGATCGGAGGATTCTATCCCAAATAGCACTGGGACATCCGGGACAAAAAGACGCGAAGGGCGCGAAAAGCCGGCAGACCCGCGGACCAATCAAATCACGACACGTGTCACAGGGGAAAAGGGTCCAAAAGTCAAAGGGCGAGGTTTCAAGCACTGACCCGAGCCAATAAAAAGAGGACACGTGTCCAATGAAGTAGGGAAGGAGAGAGAATTACGCATCCAATCAGCGCTTGACACGTGTCATCTAGGTGGCAGAGTGCGGGAAAGATTTTCAAAACACGTTTTCACCTGTTTTGTGCCCTAAATCTTCAGATCGACATATCTTTTGATCCAGAGCTTAGATTTTCACGTTCTTTACATCAACGGAAAGCTTATGAAATTCTCTACATGATTATGGGGTTAATATTGAATTTTGGTGCAGTATAGAGAGATAAAATTGAGAAACGGCTCTGACACGTGTTCATGGCCAGAAGTGACATTTCAGCGACCAGATTTAATGCAGAATGGGTCGCATTCTCCTGTAATTCAGTCAAAGTGATAGGGTATGGGTTTGTAAGGTCCCCCATGCCGTTTTAATGCATCTGCAGTCAAGGAGGGATGGGCTCTCATGTTTTTGTATGTTTTCTGTCCCCTGGGCTCGACCCTTGCACTGTAAAAGCCAGATTTGGCTCATTTCCAAAGGGGGAACATTTTTGGGCATAGCAGAGTTCTTCTTTCACCTCCAGCAAGTGATTGATACAAGAATCAGACCTCTCCAAAGGATTGTAATAGTTTTTACCTCTCTGAGGTTGTAATGCAGTGATTTTGACACTGGAAATGATAATGCAAGCTTTGTGAATGGTTTCCAGTCCCTTGTTTGTATTATTTGCTTCATTTCAAATCCTAAATTATATCTTATCAGTCTGTGTATGTTTTATGTTGTAAACTTTGGTCTGTGTCTATTTGCTTGACAGAAATGTTTCACCACTCCTTTTGGTGCATCACCACCTTTAGTTAGTTTCATATTTTTTGCATTTCTATCCCTGTCTCCTTGCAGTTTAGAGTAGGATTAGGATCTGAACCTCTGTAGTTTTGTAAAATATAGATCTGAATCAGAGGAGTTTGAGGAACCAGCCTCTAATCTAGAGATTCCTCTCTCGCCACAAGTCCCCACACTTGGAGAGAGGTTTCCATGTTGTGCAATCACACTGGATGCTAGAGTGATCAACCTAGAAGCCTGATCTGCATCCAGGGGTGTTGTGAGTCTGCAACAACAGGTGCTCAATAACTAGCGCCTTTCCCCTAGTTTCTTATTTAAAAGTTAAAGTAAAAATTAAAAAATAATATTTATTCCTTTAATGACAAAAACCAGAGGTTTTATTTTTTTAGATCCGGCTACCCTCCAAACTGTAAAACAATGACAACATTGATGTTGTTGACCTACCAAATTTGAAGTATTCACCACGCAAGTTGTCCTTTGAGAGCAATAAAAATGATATAAATTAATTATTGGATTATATTATTATGTGAATTAATGTCATTATTTTAAAACCACCATTTATTAAAATTTGGACTAACCACCAATTTTCTAGACTTCCAATAATGTGATTATTGGTTTTATAAACATGAAATTTGGTTTCTAATTGTGTGTTTATTGGTTTCCAGTTGTGATAATATTAGTTTCCAATTGTGTGATTATCGGTTTCCAATTGTGATAATGTTGGTTTCCAAGCATGTGAATGTTGGTGACCAAATGTTTCATTATTAGTTTTCAATTTTTCAAAATCAATAACTAAAATTTTAAATTTAAACTGTGGCGCACCATATAATATTATCATGTGTTTAATACATATATAGGTTAAAGAGGATTCTTATTCTACCTTTTAATTTTTTCACTTAAAGGGATAATGAGAGGCCTCCCATTCTCTCCATTTTTTTTTAATTTCCTATTCTATCTTTAGATTTTTTTGTCCTATTTTCCGTCTTGAAAAATTTTCACTTTCCCATTTTATCTCTTCATTTATTTGAACTTTGATAGAAAATGGAAGGCATCCTCTTCTCAATATTCATTTTTTTACTTTGAGATAGAATGGGGGGCCTCCCATTCTTCATCTTGATTTATTATTCACTTTCAAGGAGATAATATTATACCTTTCTTACAAAAGCCCAAATCCAATGCATCTAGTTTATTATCCAATTTTTATTTATAAGAAACCAAACAAATAAAAAATTAAAAAAACCAATTACAAATAAAAATCAATAAAACAATTTAGTATCATTCACCAACATGTTTGGGAATTTTTTTAAAATTTTATTAAATTCGCCATATATATATATATGCATGTACCTTTGATGCTCTTGAATAGTGTCATGTGTCTCCTTCCTTAGACACCACTTGTCCTCTATTGGCCATTGACACGAGACCCAACCCCTGCTCTGAACCTGAAAGTGTTATTAACTGTGGCTTATTTTGCTTTGGATTCAAGTCCGCCTAAGCCTTTGGTTGGGAGATCAATGAAATGGTGACACATGTTGTGTCTTTGGAGGGATTTTGGATGTTTGATAGAGTTTCACGAATCGTGGGTCTTTTAAATTTGGAAGCCTTTCCAATGTAATATATATATATATAGACATAGAGCTAGATTGTAGAAAATAATCTTTAAGTGGAACCCAATCACTTTAAAGAGGGCCAAAATGTTGACGCATGTCCTTGTTGATGCTCATGATTAGTTCCATGTGTCTCCTTCCTTGCCGACACTTGTCCTCCATCACCACCGACACGAGACCTGACCCCTACTCTTGACAAAAATTATTATTAAGCATTGCTTATTCCACGGGATTCAAGTCCACCGAAAGCCTTTGGTTAGGAGATCACCAAAATGGTGACACATGTTTTGTCTTTGGTGGGATTTTGGATGTTTGAAAGTGAAATTTTTATCATTCAACCAAAAATAGTGAACTAAAGAGGAATTGATCCAGTCATGTAGGTTTCGGTGAGTGCCGAGAGTGGTTAACCATGGTCAATGCATGCTGGAATCTCGGGTAGAAGAACCAGCCTAGAAGTTACTTTTCCCCTCTAGTCACCACTTTCCATGCTCCCACACTGATGAAACCTACTGAATTCATTCCCCAAGTGTCATCTAATAATCCCGGGATGGGAGGGGGTGGGAACATGCAAACTAGTTGGTCAACCGATGTAAAAACCTAACCCTAAACCTAATCACTACAGAATGGTATTACTTAACCATGGGACTCGTAGGGCATGTTATGGAAACCATTCCCAATAAGGGCATTATCAACTTGGCCTCCCACTAGCTAGAGATTACCGGCCTATAGGAAGTGCGGGTAATAATTTTGTTAAGTTGTAGAATTGTGTTGGTTCACAAGTGTGTGTATGTCTACCCTAACAACAAATCAACATTTTGCATGCCTCTAGATAAAATTAGTGTAATGGGATGACCCACTTGAAATTTCACCACATTGGAAAAATCCCTAAACAAAGTAAAACAAACATTTATGGAACATCTTAATAAATTTGTTTACTCTGAATCAACTTCTTCATTTTAGTCACTATAGAGATGATTTTAAGGGAGGGAGAGGTCAACCTATAAATGCAATTTAATGATGTCATGGCCTGAACATAGTAAAACAAACATTTCCAGTTCATCTTGAATGTTTGTTTACTATGAATCAACTTCTTCATTCTCTGTGGGGGAGTATCAGATTTGAACAATTTTAATTGTCTCTAACAAACCATTGCATGTTTAATTTCTTTTTTAATGGTAGTGCTTTAGTTACTTTTAATTGATGTTATCCAATTTTATTTTTTAGATTGAAATTTGTTTCATTATGCGAAGTTGAAGCGATAATGCGGCAATATTTTCTCAAGTAAAGTCACCATATTTTTCTTCCATAGAAATCAAGGGTCATGCACAATATGTTTACAAAGCTAGAAAGAATGTTTTTTCTTCTTTACATATTATTTGTTTAGATACTATAAAATAGGTTGATAAGTTTTACTCTGTTATATCAAACATGACAATAATATGATTTTAATACTTATATTAGTTTTGAATTCACATGCATCATATGAAAATGCACCTAATATTCAATTGAGGCAATTTGCAGATTAATTTGCAAGAACATTTAATTATGTTAACCTCCTGCATTTCCTTTGAATTAGATATTGAAAGAGTCTTCTCGTGGAAAATCCTCGCAGAATAAGTTTACTAATCCTTGATGTCTTACAATTTTATGGAATCTCCTTTTTGTGGTTGTTGGCTTGTAGGCTTAAGATAGCTTAGCATTTTTTTATGTGCTAGCTTATCATTTTATTTTATTTTGTGATTCAGTTTTGTGTTAAAAAACCAGGTTCTTAAGCCAAAGGAATGCATTGAATGCAAACATAACACCATCTTCAGTTATTTGACCTAAACATTTGAATAGACCTTTAAAAATGCATCAATCAACCTGGATCCACAGGTTCACAAATTTATTAATTGGAAATAAAACCAAAGTAATAACAAAAATTACTCACAAGAAAAACATTGCATTGGAGAACATTTTCCCTTCATTTAATACTGGAGATACACTATATTATATTATAAGAAACCACACAAAATAAACTAAACTATTATATTGATAACTATAGTGATGAGTAAGATAAGTTGTGGGAAAGCCTCATATAAAATAGAGCAAGAGGGAATCAACATAGCATATTATTATCCATAACATATTATTATCCATTATATGAAACAAAAATGATGATTGTGTAAGGAACCAATGTATAGCATTGGTAAAGAACTAGTGGCTCAAAGGAGGAAGCTATTTTGAAATTAGATTACCTATGAACTTTTTCATCAAATATTGTGGTGTACAAATAAACTCTTGTCACAAAAACATGAGGGGTTTATCCTAGTCATGATTTATCCTTAAATAATAAATGGGCCTCAACCACATTCTTATGTTTATCACACAACCATGAAAACACATTAAAAATGGTCAAGTTTAAAGCACTTACACTAATACATGAATGACCCTATTTCACAACCATTCTATTTCAAAGTGATATTACTATTCTCCATATTGAAATGGATGAATTAAGAGGTTAAATGGTTTTGTTACCATTCTCCTAGGGAATATATCATTTTTTCATACATTGGATATACATCAAGATAAAGATAATATTATTTGAAAAAGAATATTAATAATGATTGCATAAAACATATATTTCCATCATCTTAAGTGCAACAAAATAGAATTTTCATAAAACCCATAACTTGAGACAAGATAAAATATCACATATTGTCTTTGACATAGTTTTCATTACCTATAGTAAATCATTCAACATCATTATCACTTTGGCTATCCTCAATTTTTTGAAGTTGCGCTTGATATTATTTAATGGCTACATGTCCCTTTTCTGTTATTCTTATTATTTCTCGATTTCATCCTTCTTTTTTGACCAAGCCCAAATGATACTATTCACATCTATGTCACTTGTTCCTTCATTTCCTTCTTTCCATTATTTTGTTTTATGTAAGCAATCCTCATACAATTTTTTTCTGATTTCCCTTTTCCAATTGGTGTCCACCATTGAACATTTACCTTATATGTCTCACTCTCAATATCCTTACAAGGGTAGAAATTCCTTCTACTTTACCCATACATATTGGGAATTTGTTTGATCTTGGTCATATTAAAAGAAATTGTCCTCAGTATCGCATCTTCCTTTGGATTGAATTCATCTCTTGTTTGTTTACATTTAGGTCTAGCATAAATTTCTTCATTGGTAAGGACATTTTGTCTCAAGTAATCATCCAAGAGAAAATGAGAATCATTATTGGTATTTGATTTCTGTCTAGTTCTTGGCAAAAATCACCTTCTAACATATCACTATTGATGAAGGGCTTATCTAAAGCATCTAAAATATTTTCCCAATACCTTATCTTTGGTAACCAGAATGCTTTCCCTCCATCTATAGAAATTTTACTCCATTGAATAATATAGGCTCTTATTCCTGTCTTTAGTTCTTCCATCTCTTTCAATGTCTTAAATGGCACTAGTTGAGGTTTCCCTTTAGGCAACTCTAGGTTTCCATCAGAAATATACGCTAGGCATTGATAGGATTAGACCATGTAAGATTTTTTTTTTTTTTTGCGTTGTATTGAATCATTGGTATTCCAACTATGACATGGAATTTAAAATATTGTGGCTTTCTAATACCCACTATCCTATGACTCGCATATAGTAAATGTCAAGGCTTTGAAATCATAGACACCTTAAATCAGGTATGGTGTGAATGAACTTGAATCAAAATGAAATTTTATATATGCGTCCATGATATGTGGTAGATAATATGTATCTTAGCTTCATAACATAATAGATAATCTCCCAAATGTTCCATCAATATCTTCATGGGTGTGTCCCACTGCAAAAGCTTACACACATTGCATTAAAAACCCTTATGATCACAATAATGATACAAAACCAAATAAATAATTATTTTTATTGTCACTTGAAGCATTGTCCAATTGTAAGTAGAGGATTTGTGGTAATTTTTTGAGTGAAAAACATGTTTTAGATACATTTCTGAAATCGATTGCATTGTTTTTCCCTTATACACTACATTTTCATATAAATCATTTTGTAATAATGCATCATGTAGTGGTTGTTTTGAAGACCCAATCTTGTATAATAGGTTCCCATATACATCAACCATTGGTTCTTTGAGCATGAAAAGGCACAAGGCTATTGATGTCACTGTGAAGTTTGAACCTCTTTTTAGAAATGGAAGGCTAAAGTGACCAAAACCCCTGGCTTGTGTTAAGGAGTAAACATACATTTAAATATATTTGGAGGTTCCAAACATTACTAACTAACTTATAATTATTCCCAAACCTTAGTATAGAAGTATTAATCTTGTCCATCTTATCATGCACAATGCTTAAGAATTACTTAGGGTTTTCCTTAGATTCAATCCTGTGGGAATAATAGTCTGCACGACAACTTGTAATGTAATCATTGTGACATTTTTAATACTTCTGCAACTACTTGATTATTTCTAGGTCAATTGTGGATTTTCGTTTGTTTGTAATATCCACACACTCATCACACTTTGTAAAGAAGTTATTCTTTGCAATTGAAACATCTTGGAAATGTTGTGACCATATCTTGTTAAAGTTAGACTGTGACACTGGAGGGAGATTTAGGATTTCAAGGTCTGCATTACACTTTTTAAGAATTGAACATTGGGTATAATTTTTCGGCAACATCCTTACAAGAACTCTTGTTCCATCATGATTTATGGAGCGAGTCAAATGAGGAGCTATATCTGAATTTTCATAAACTATTTTTATGATACTAGCAATCATTTCCATAGTATTTGGCCTTGATTTTTGTAAACCAACATTACCATTCACTACCCTGATATCACCATTTAAAAATTCTTTCTTATATTTAAAGAAGTTGCTTCTAGGTATTCCAAAAGCATTAAACCAAGCATTTTGACATACATCAAGGGTGTCAAAATTCATGGTAAGAATGCCTCTATTCCTTTTTATTTCATTTCTCTTTATGGATCCATTTTATCTTAATGCATTCAACACAAAATATCTTCTTGAACCCTCACTCATATATCTAAACTTACGCCAACCACTAGTGATTGATCCACTAGGTATTATGGAGCTAAGACATTTATTTTTGCAACAAATCATCTTTCTTAATTTATCCAAGAAATATAATTCATATTCATCTTCAATAGATCTTGCATTTAACATATTGACATTTGATGTATTGGGCCTTAAATGTTTTTCATGTTTGTATGGCCTTCTTGTCAAAGGTTGTGGATATGTGTAATTCAAGACATCAATAGGAATTAGACATGCCAATTGAGGAAGTGACTCTTCTAATGCACTCCACATATTGAATTCTATCTCCTTTGGAACTTCCTTCATTTTCACATCCATCAATAAACCACTAAGGTATGTTAGTTGATTTGTAGGCCATTGTATGAGAGAACCTTCTGATATGGTACATGTGGAACAAGAAGGGTTGAATACTTTCTCTTAACAAGAGTACCAAAATGATTTCTTTATAAAGATTTGAAATGAACCATATCTCCTTCAAGTGCATTTGTAATTGTCCCCTCCAACATATTTTTTCTCCTTTGAACAAGGATGGATTAAATTTTCTTGAAGTAGTCTAAATTCCAAGTTGTGATCATAGGCATTTGATGAGGCTAAACATTATAATGTAGCACTCTTTTTGACCTTCGATGCGTAACCTATATTTTTATTTGAAAATTTATCTATTGGCCATGCTATTATACTATTTGGTTTCAGTAATGATGAACAAATATTACAAGAAATTAATATATTCTCCACCATCACACCAAACATTAGAGGACCCAACTTCTCACCTTGAACAATGTGGTCCTCAATCACATTTGATATAAAATCCATGGCTATATTGTCTCCATGCACATAACAATGTTGTTGAAGTATCACATTCTCTACAATAAATTAGAGCTGATATTTTTCATATGTGCCATTAATGTGCTCATTGTATTCAATTTCAACATCATATGAATCAATTACATCCATTGAATTAAAATTCAATGTTTCATCTATATCATTGATATCGGTTATTGATGAATCATCATGTGCTAAAATTTTCTTATCATCCCATGCAATATAGTACCCTTTATTTTCTATGTCTGCTAATGTTTTTCTTCATCCAAATAATGAAACCAAGATTTCCCATCTAATAATTTATCTACAACAATGGAAAATAAACCTTCTCCCATTACTCTACAATGTAGAGTTTTTGTACTTTGATAAACTCTCCCTCAACAAATTTCAATCCTTCTGAAAATAAATCAACATGTTGTGTTTCTTCAAATATATGATGCATTGTGGGAAATCTATATATATTTTTAAAAAGGGTAGATTAATACATATTAAAATAATATATTGATTAAAAAAGGCAACTATAAAGAAAATAAAAATCAAAGTGAGAAAGTAGACATATTTGTTAGTATAAATTATAATTCCTAGCAACATGAAATTTCCCATGTATAGCTAATAAAAACCAAAATATTGAATACACATTCTAAATTTAGTCTATATGTTTCTTATTTAAACATGTTTTATGGTGCTTACATGTTTTTTAATACAACATAATTTAAATTCAACAAATACAATAGGGAAATGGGGGCCTCACATTCTCTATCTTGATTGATTTTCACTTTGAGAGGCCTCCCATTCTACATCCTAAGTGTTTCTTCACTTTGATGTAGAATGTAAGAGATCTCATTTTCCTTCTTAACTATTTTTCCTTTGAAGGTAGAATGGGAGGAATCTCATTCTTACTCTTGATTGTTTCTACATCTTTGGTGTTTCTTCACTTTGATGTAAAATGGAAGAGCTTCCATTTTTCCTTTTTGACTTTTTTCATTTTAATTTAGAATGGGAGGCCTCATATTCTAACTATCAATTTTTTTCAATGTGAAGGAGAATATAAGGTATCTCATTCTCCTTATAGATTTTTGTTTACTTTGAGAGAATGATGTCTTTTTATATCTCTTGTGAATTATTGTTTGAACTATTTTTCCACTCTAAGTGGGAATGAGAGGCCCCAAAATATACTTTTTAAGAATTTATTACTTCTAGGGAGAATGGGAGGCCTCCCATTCTCCATCTTGATTATTATTTTTACTTTGAGGAATGATAAGAGGCCTTCAAATGAGAGGCCACCAATATCTCTTTTAATAATTATTCACTTTTGAGGATAATGGGAGGATTCCCATTCTCCGTGTTGATTATTTTTATACTTTAAGGGATAACAAGAGACGTTACACTGTTATTCAGTTTTGAGGAGAATGGGAGGATTCCCATTCTCTGTGTTGATTATTTTTATTCTTTGAGGGATAATGAGAGACCTTACATTGTTCTAAATATCCTTTTAAGAATGGTTCACTTTTAGGGAGAATCAGAGGCATCCCAATCTCCATCTTGATTATTTTTTTACTTTAAGGGATAATGAGAGGTCTTCCAATGAGAGGCCCCCAATATCCCTTTTAATAATTGCTCACTTTTCAAGGAGAATGGGAGGCCTCCCATTCTAAATCTTAATTTTTTTACTTTGAGGGATTATGTCTCATTATCCTTGTATATTTTTGTTTACTTTGAGAGAATGATGTCTTTTATATCTCTTGTGAATGATTTTTTGAACTATTTTTCAGTCTAAGTGGGAATGATAGGCCCCGAAACATTATTTTTAAGTATTTATTACTTCTAGGGAGAATGGGAGGCCTCCAATTCTCCATCTTGATTATTTAATTTAATTTGAGGGATGATAAGAGGCCTTCAAATGATAGACTACCAATATTCCTTTTAAGAATTATTTAGTTTTGAGGAGAATGGGAGGCTTCCCATTCTCTCTCGTGTTTTTATTTTTATACTCGAGGGATACCTTACATTGTTATTCACTTTTGAGGAGAATGGGAGGCTTCCCATTCTCTGTGTTGATTATTTTTTATACTTTGAGGGATAATGAGAGACCTTACATTGTTCTCAATATCCTTTTAAGAATGGTTCACTTTTAGGGAGAATCGAGGCATCCTAATCTCCATCTTGATTATTTTGTTTACTTTGAGGGATAATGAGAGGTCTTCCAATGAGATGCCCTCACTATCCCTTTTAATAATTGCTCACTTTCAAGGACAATGACAGGACCTCGTATGCTTAATCTTCATTATTTTTTTACTTTGAGGGATTATGTCTCATTCTCCATGTAGATTTTTTTACTTTGAGAGTGATGTCTTTTTATATCTCTTGTGAATGATTGTTTGAACTAATATTTCACTCTAAGTGGGAATGAGAGGCCCCAAATATACTTTTTATGTGGGAATAAAATTGAAGAACAAAAGGGTGAAAAGAGAATGAGAACTTTTTCATCCTCTCTCAACATTTTTTTAGGTTGAGGGAGAATGGAAGGCCTCCCAATATCCCTAACAATTATTATTTAATTTTTATGGAGAATAGGAAGGTTTATAATTTTGGGTAAATAGTGATGCATCCAAATCTCCCTCATAGTGAAAATATTTTCTTTCTTCTAAAACAAAAACAATAAATAAGGAGAATGGGAGGCCTCCCATTCTCCATCCAAGTGATAAATCAAATCTAAAATAAAATGACAATCTTATCATTATCTCTTATATTTAATGTTTATGATTAACTAAAATAAAATATTCTATTTTAATCTAATGTTATAGTAGTAGTAAAATAATTGAATAAATGAAGTAATAAAATACTAAAATATACCCAATCAAGATAAACAATTAAAATGTGAAACCCTACTATGAAAGGGGGTTAATAAGGGATTATATGATTCATAGACATCGTGGGACTGTGTCATAGTGTAGACCAGGTGAAAAGGAGGAGAAAACCGTCACATAGGAGCTTGAGAAAGTGCAGATCTGGATTGTCTGGATAAACTGGGGCACCTAAAGAAGGATAGGGGTGCCCTTGGGATCCCCGGTTTGAGATCTGGGTTCCCTAGTATGTGGAAATGGCCAAGGAACCTCCTCTGGAGCATTCCTAAATGATTTCCTATGTTTTCTTCTTGTCACATGAATGTTGTTGTGTGATCACCGAAGCACTAGTAAACCTGTAATGGAAGAATCAATAAAACCACGAGAAAAGCATCAAAACATTAAAAAATAAAGATGCATATGAAGAGGTATGATTTTCCTCGGCTACCAAATTGATGGACTTATCACCGAGTAATTCAATACATCTCATATTTAATATAGTTCTAGGTGTGTGTATGTATATTATGCAATAGGTGCTCTTGTGCTAGTTACACTTTGTGAAGTAATGAACAAGTAACTAGATGTAAAATGTAGTAAATGTGTGCATGGAAACAATAGAATCCCCTCCTATGAAGTGTGATGCAGATGAACCAACCTTGTGTGCTTTATGATGGAGCTAGATGGATGCAAATGTAGCTATAGATGCCTTTGATGGATGTAACCTTAGGTGGAGATAGCTAGTGTTTAGTACTTGGTCCCTCATTATGGTCACATAAATTTATATTTATATGGTTCTCTTTCTTTAATTTTGTAATTAACCCTAAAAAGGCCGACCACCAAAAATACAAGAAGCTCAAATGGCTAGAAAGTGCCCAAAAAGTGAGAGGAAAGTACAAAGAGGATGAGGGCACCCAAAGGAGACCAGGGGCACCCTAGTCCCGCCTAGGTGCCCTATCAAGAATAGAGAAAACATAGTATGAAGGTACAAATTGGGAAACTGTAGGTGTAAGATCAAGAATAATGATAAAAAAAAATGCAAAAATGGTCAAATACATGGGTTAATTATTACTCTTTTCCCTTGAGAACCATATGAATAATAGTATGAGATCGGAAGAAATAATGAATGAAAGTGTGTGATTTTATGTCTACGTTTCCCCACACTTTATATTGGTGAGTGGAATCTTGGTAACATAACCTTGATAATCCATGTAGAGTGATGTAGAATACGTTCGAAGGACTACATAAAACGAGGAGTGATAAAAACATGGAGTGTGGAGACTAAAGATGAAAAAGTGTAAAAAGTGATGAGAGTGAACCTAGGGAGAAAACACATGTGTAGATTCCAATGTGTGTAGTGTACCTACATGGTTAGTATCATGTGTGTGATGTACCCACTATGTGTGTGTTATTGACTACTTTCTTCCCATATGGACGAACCTATAAAAGAGAAGACGATCAAGTAGTCAAATATGCATGTATATGTGTAATGTGTAAAAACACATGTATATATATAAAAACATGTAAAGAAAGTACAAAAATGAAAAAGGAACATGTGCACCTGATCCGTGATGAGAAAAAGGGTGTAGAAAGGATCCTATTGATGTCGTCGATATGTTTGGGAAATCTCACGCCACTAATCGAAGAAGTGTAGGGAGGAAATTATTATTTATCCTCCAATATATAACTCCTTCCTAAGAGTGAAGAGATCTCTGTACTATCTGGATTTTTAGGCAATCCGACATAATGACAGTAGTGAGAGAGAAGGTCTAGTTTAGCCTCTATCCTTTAACTATTCCTGAATGTGTTAAGGACACCCTGTCCTTTAAAATCCATTGTGTATGGAGTTTGTAGACTTGTTGAATCCACTCTCTATATAACCCACTATGTCATGGAAAAAGACTAAAAACTATCGATCCTGTGTGTAAACCCAAATGATTCCCCCTTCTTTGGGGGTGCATGCTACGTCACGATAGGGAATGCATTCCAAAAGAGTACCAACCATGTATACCAAACCGTGTCATACAAGGAGGAGGGGATGTGCTTAATTGAAACTAAGACACAAACAAACAAGGTAGCTAGAAAACAAGTGTTAGTACGAACATGCATGTAGAAAACAAGTGTAAGCCAAATAGATAATGTGTTAGCTAGAACATAAGCAGATAATGTAAACACTCAAGAATAAAATGTAGACCACATAAAGCCGGTTACAAAACATGGGACACCACTCATGATGTCGCAAAGAAACTCAAGGCCATTGTGGCCATAAATAAACAAGTATGCACACAAAACAAAGGGAAAATCTTGCAAACAATAACAAGAAATAGTAGACAATGTAACAAAAAGTATGGAGACAAGTGTCCCACAAATAAATTCTACTCATGAAGCATCCGTTAGCATGTTAGAAAGATAAAATGTATGTCAAAGCGTGTCTAACCAAAGTAATGTGTTATGAACAAAAATGAAACAATAAGACTGTGTAGTGTACGAATGTGAATGCCCCGTGTGCATTTGTGGAACTAGTAGTCAAGCATCCATGTTGCGTGTAGTATGCTTGTATAGTTTACGATCACAACTAGAAATCAAGTGAATGCACATGTGTGTATGATAATGATAATTACATACTAGACATCAATCTAGCATGTGTAATAAAGTGAAAATGTACAAGTAAATGCAAACAAGATTAAATGCAACAATAATATGTAGTATGTTGTGGAAGCATGGAATGGAATGTAGAGTGAATGATGTGATCTACATGCCCCCCATGTGAATGGAATTGTATGCAGACATTCATTTAGTATACCCCCTCAAAGATCGTGAATGATCCAAAATGAGATTGCATCGTTAGGAAATGGTTGAACTATGTGTTGTGTCTAATGCGCTGTGATGAGTGTGTAGTGATGATATGTGACCTAAAGATGAAGTATGTGCAACGATGTAGCATAAACGTATATCATGAAAAGAGGAATATAAAGGAGTGGTGATGTATCCTAAAGCGTATTCCATTAAATTATGTAAGTGAAAGTGATGATGTAGCCTATGATGAGATGATGCTAGAAGAAGTGACCCTATAGCCTAAAGTGTATATCACTTAATCTAGGTATGTCACATGAGAAAATATTAAATGATGAACATGTAAGGGTGATGAGGTCCATTTGTGATGTATACCCTCAACAATACAAAGATGGATCATGATACTAGAGTGTGTTATCGGTAGTGAGCACAACATGTATAACTAGATGTGTAAAATGTGTATTGCGTGTATTAGGGTTTATGGTGTGTAATGGAAGATGTGTAGATGACCTAAGATGTGCGGATGCATAGTAGATGTAAGATGCAAGATGTGATATGTAAGGTGTAGTAAGAAAAGTGTAAAATGACATGTATAATGTGTGAAAAACGCATACATGATAGGTGATGGTTATGATATAGTTTGTGAAGTATGTGTAGAATTTCCATGGTGTATGTAGGAAGATGTCCAATGTGTTTATCCTGTAATGTAGTGTATAATGTGTAGATGATGGATGTAGTATTTTTGATGATACACGGTGCCTAAGCCATAGTGACTACCGTGCGGTGTGTGGGGTTCATGTGTAGAAAATTCCTGAAAGTCAAGCGTGAACCAAAGAACAAGAGTGTGTCATCGGGTAATGAGGTGAGAAAAATTAACCTGACCAAAGATTAAGTGGCCATGTAGTGGTGGAAGAAACATCAGGACCATGTGATAGTGGTGGAATTTGAAATGTGTCTTCAACATTAGTAGAAGGAGCAGTTGCTTTGAAAAAATGAATTGGAAACAGAGTGGAGTTGGATGGGGAGAAATATTGAATGGTGGAAGATATGGTGGTAATGATGACACTGAGAAGACTTAATAGGAGAAGGAGGTTAATTGATTTTGAGATGTGCTTGCATATTTTGACTTGGTAATGTCATGAGACGTCTTGAGAGAGGAGGTGCTATATTTATTTTGAGAGGTGGTTGGTTTGGTGGATCTTGAATTTCCACATAATGACCAAGAGAAGTGATTGTGTGGCACTCATTAGACATAGACAAATCAGATTTAGGAACCCATGGAAATGTAGCATTTGTAGATGAGCATGCAACAAAATGTTTTATAGTGAATGAGATAAATCCCTGATGCTAAAGATGTTTGATTCTTCATTATAAAGTGTATCAATCATTTTCATTATGTCTATTGATTTGATGATAATTTAAATATGGAAGATCTTTATATTTTTCTATCCGATGAGGAGGATACTAATGATTAGGACGTAAAGTGGTCAATTGATGACTAAAGAGCTCAATAAAAATGTCATGTTGCTTAGTATTGTGATTAAAGGTGAGAGGCTCTGGTAATGGTATGACTTGAGGCTCACTGATATGAGCACATGTAGTAGACATAGAATGAATATGAGATGTAGAAGGAGAAAAACATGAGCTTGAGAAGCATCCTTAAGATGTTGGATTTCAGATTTAAGAGATGTAATCACAAATTTCATAGCCTTAAATTTTTCTTGAAATAAAGAATGAAAAGCTTGAATTTTATCCAACATGGGTTGATTATATGGAGGATCATGAAGACTAGGGTGGTCAAATAAATGATAAAATAATAGCACTTAATTCATGTAGAGGTATATCTCAGGAAGACACATGGTGTCTAGGTATTTTTAAGAACAACTTGGAAATTAGGATGCATGATAAAGAAGATGGTATTACAAAGAAGGATCCTCAAAGACCGATCATGAGTGGGGTTCACAAAAATGATTAAACTAAAATAGAATATTCTAGTGTAATATAATGTTATTGGATCAGTTAAATAACTAAATAAATTAAGTAATAAAATACTTGAAATACACCCAAGAAAGCTAGGTAATTAAATTTTAAAGCACTAATGTGTAAGGGGGTTAAGAAGGGCTTAGTTGATTCGCAAATGTTATGGGAATGTGTCACAAAGTGTAGACTAGGTGAACATGAGGAGGAACCCATCGCAAAAGATTATAAGAATGTGTAGATCTAGACTATTTAGATAGATTGAGGCTCTTGAGAGGGATAGAGGTGCCCATGGGTGCCATGGTTTGAGAGGTGGGTTCCCGGTATTTGGAAATGGCAAGGAAACCTCCTCTGGATCATCGCTGGATATTCACCTATGTTTTTTCCTTGTTGCATGAATATCACTTTGTGTAATCGCCAAGTAATGGTAAACTGTAATGGAAGAATCACTGAAAAACCTTTAAAAAAAAGATGCATATGAAGGGGTCAAATTATTCTCAACTTCAAAATTTATGGACTTATCATTGAGTGTTGCACTACATCTCAGACCCAATGTAATTCTAGGTATGTGTGTAGATTGTGCCCTAGGTACTCTTGTGTCAATCATACTTTGTGAAGTAGTGAGCAAGTAACTAGATGTAGAATGTAATAAATGTGTGAATGGAAACAATATACTCCCCTCTTATGAAGTGTGATGTAGATGAACTAGCCTTGTATACCTTATGATGGAGCTAGATGGATCCAAATGTAGCTATAGATGCCTTTGATGGATGTAACCTTAGGTGGAGATAGCTAGTTCTTAGTGCTTGGTCCCTCATTATGGTCATACAACTTTATATTTATATGGTTATTTTTCTTTAGTTTCATAATTAAACCCAAAAAGGCCGACCACCAAAAATATCATAAGCTCAAATGGCTAGAAAGTGCTCAAAAAGTGAGAGGAAAATACAAAGAGGATCGGGGTGCCTAGAGAGGACCGGGTGCATGGGGTACCCAGTCGAGAATAAGGAAAACACATTATGAAGGTACGAGACTAGGAAATTACATGTATAAGATCAAAAATAGTGACAGAAATCAATGAAAAAAATGGCCGAAGACATGGGTTGATTATTAATCTTTTCACTTGAGAACTATATGAATAGTAGTATGAGACCGCACCTAAATAATGACTCAAAGTGCATGATTTTGTGTGTATAGTTTCATTTTGAGAGATAACAATATGCCTATTTTCCCTTAAAATAAAAATAATAAATAAAGAAAATCAAATGCCTCCCACTTTCTCTTAATGTGAAAATGTAGATCTAAAGGAGAATCAATTCTAATTTGTCACATTGAGAGAGAAAGAGAAGCCTCTCATTCTCACTATTTATTTTTATCAACTTTGAGAGAGAATGAAAAACCTCCCATTATTTTTTAAAGTGAAAAATTAAAAGAATGAATGGGAGGCCTCCCATTCTCCTTCAAATTAAAAATAATTATGAAGGAGAATGGAGGCCTCCCATTCTCCTTAAATTTATTTTTGTTTAATTTTAAGGAGAATGTGAGGCCTCCCATTCTCCTTAAATTTTTTTTTGTTTAATTTTAAGGAGAATGTGAGGCCTCCCCTTCTCCTTCAAAATAAAAACATATTAAGAGAGAGCTTGGGAAGTTGGGAATGTTGTAACCTATTGCATTGGTGGTTGTTGTCATTGATGTCACATGACATTGATGGCAAAGTGAGAGTACAAGAGCATGTATATAAAGTGGTACTCAATGGCACTCAATGGTTCAAGGTGGTTTCAGTTAGCTTTAGGCATGTTTTAGGTTGGTTTCAAGGTACTACAATATCATATTGGCGGTGGTTGGTTTTTAAGACAACGTAAAGGTTGGTTTTCTTGTTTTAGAGGGTCTACAGGTTAGAAATAGTGTTTTAAGCATAAGAAAGAGGTCTCACAGGGTGTATCAGGTCATTTGGAAGAAGTTGTAGTTCAAACTGGGCCATTTAGGCATGTTTCTGGTACCTAATAAGTTGTGAAGAGTTGGTGCAGGTCATGAAATGTTCATAGGAGCATGGGATAATCCTTGGAATGATTTCTATAGTATTTTTGAGAAAACATTAGGGTGAATTTATCCCTAGGAGTCAAATTTCAAAATTACACAGAAGTTGGCCTTGAGAACTAACAGTGCATAGTAGAGGTAAATGAGATGGAATAGGAGATTTTAAGAATATATGTGGAAAATGGGATTATGGACCATGTAGTAGGGTGAGTTTTTATTCTCCAGGAAAAATTTCATCATATTCTGAGAAGGTATGTGGAAGTTATGTTAGCTTTTCTAAAACAGGATTTTTGGAAATTGAATAAAAAGCTTCCCGGATTCTTAATGGTCAACAAAAATATAGTGCATCCTTCGGATAAATCATATAAGTAATATTTTGGAGGAATCTGGGCTTGAGATAGTGTAAAAATTTTTAGGACATTTTGACATGTTTTAAGAAAGTTGTGAGCATTTTTCAGACAAGCTTCTTTTCCTTCCTGGCATGTGTTCTAAGTCTTTAAGGTCAAGTTGAGTTGTTTTTTCCTTTAATCAATATTTTGAGTGCTGAAAATGTTTAGGAACCTCTAATAATACCTTCATGCTCTAATGATGACAAGCACAAGGTGTCAAGGTGAGTTTCTCGGTAAATCCTTCAATGGGTCATGGAATGACAAGTTTGTTCTCTTAAGTTTGATGGTACAGTCTTGTACAAGACCTTAACAAGAGTGAAATTTTTACAAAAATGGACCAAAACTTCTTCAAAATTCATTTTCAAGGTGCTTGATCAGTTGAGGTGGTTTTTTGGTGAAGGTCAAGGTGTGAAATCATCCTCTCTATGTTGTTCTAGAGAGTGAAGTTAAGAAAGCATGCTTCAATTTCCCATGGAGTCACTTTCCTAAGGTAAGTTATTTTTCTTTCTCTTGATCAAAATTGATCTCACGTACAAAGTCTAGATCAATCTTGTACATCACCAATGTGGAGTTTTGGGGAAAATGATGAAGTAGTTAATTTTCTTTCCCGATGACAAGGTTCTTGAAGGTAAGTTCATGGCAACAACTTGTAAATCAGTGAACTATGTTTCTTAAGCATGGTTCATGAGGTATTAGTTGGTTGAGAACACCTATGGAAGGTTTTTAAGTCCTTCAAAGCCATCCACAGTCTCAAAATGTGAAAAACCAAACTAAATGCTTCCACAACCAAGAACACTTGTACTTTACCATCATGTAGCCTACAAAATTTGATTTCTTGGAGCATGTGAAGATGTTTCAAGGATGAATGATGTTTGGATAAGGTGAAGGATGATTTCACACGACTGTAGTATTTGGAATTTTCAAATTTCATTCATTTTTGGAGTTATAATTTTTTTCCTTCTCTTGGGCTTGCACAATCTTATTACCACCCTCTAGGGTTTTTACATTCGAATTTTGATCGAATAAAATAATTTAGCGAACCAAATTCAAAGAAAATTTATACAAATATTTGTGGACATCATATGAATCATTTTAAAAATAATCATCAAGTTTCATCATGTATAGTGGGAGATCTTCAATGAAGAAGTTTTCAAACTCGCGCATAGTCAGCTTTTTAAACCTGTAAAACAAACGCTTTATTAGTTTTCACAATTATTCTTGCTAGAAGAGCTCATGCTCATGTTCAATCATGTTTCAATGAATATATACAAAGGTTGAAGACGTTCTTCAAAGTGCTTGATCAAGTGATAGTTTAAGTAAGAGAAAATTTTTGTTCTATGACAAATAATACATGTCTTGTATCAACCGTGTAGAATGTGTAATGGGAATCTTCAAGTGAAACATGTATGGTGTTTTGAGCCTTTTGAATTATTAGTAGTGTTTATGATCTCAGAAGATGATCAAGGATGCATAATTTTTTGAAGGATATATATTGAATTATTTGGTAGTTTTATCTTAATCTCTAAGCTATGTAGTTGTCAACTTGTGCCAAGTACCCGCATGCCTTGTGAAGGAAAAATATGGGGAGGTCTTATTTATTAAAAATTGAAGTGAATAAAGGTTGTTTCATGGAATTGGAAAATCCTTCAATAGTTACTCCTTTATGTTTTTTTTTCCAAGGTAAAATGGGAAGTTTTATAGTCAATATTGTCCTCATCCTACACCGACAAAGTTTGTTGATCTCTTATGAAGATATGAAGGGTTAGGAGATTGAGAAGATGCTAAGAGACTTTAGAAACAAAAGTTGAAGAGACATATTTTGACAATATATTCATATTGATAAATTATTGATCAGGTTTTTTGAAATAGTTCCTTCAATTGAAGTGATGCTTGAGAAAGTATGTATTAAAAAAAGAGAGGTATGGGTGATGTAATACAGGAAGATGAAAAGGTTTTGTAAACAGTGAAAAGGCTAAGAAATAGAGATATATGAAGATAGTTGAAAATGAGTAAGTGAAACTATGATGAAAGTGGCAATCAGGGAAAAAGAAAAATAGTGAAATAGAAAAGTGTGAACTGTTGATAAGACATACATTCATGTAAACTATGATATTAGTTTGAAAACAGAGATGGAAACCTTGATGAGGATTGTTGAGTTGATATAAAGAAGTGAACTATGATTTAGTTTCAGGAATCAATATATAGTGAGATGTTATAGTAGAAGACAATAGAAGTTGAGGAAAATTGGTCAATTGAAGAAGGTGAAAGATAGATATACCAGAGTGAGAGTGAAACTATCAAGATCAACAAAGTGTGCACAATGAATTAGTAGGTTCAATAAAATTACAAAGTGTTTTGAATTACAAGTAAGTGAACTGATTTGTATGAAGAGAAGTGATCATTCAAAATAATAAAAATAGAGATACAGTTGAACTTGTGAACATTGAAGATACACATTGAGACAAAGGTAAATTGAATAAACACTTGATATGGTGAAAAATGAAACAAATTAGTAATCAAGGAAAACAATGACTTATATGAGGAGATGTTTTGAGGATCAAGTTTGCAATTCCAAGTGAATAGAACTAGTAATTGGCAAGATAACAGGTGAATTTTTTCGAATAGAGTTCTAATCTAGGATCATTATCAGATGTTTTGACATCCAATTGAAGTGTGATCAGTTTTCATGTTTTTACCGAGTTGAAGCTCAAGAAAATCAGAACCGGGTGATTTATAGCAAGTTGTAGCTTGCAAACTATCAAGTGGGTGTTTGACCTGAAGTTGTAGCTTCAGTAGTTGAGTTGCAGCTCAATAAAATTTTGTAACCTTTGGCTAATAGTGCTTTGGTTCAAGTGGGTTTTTTCCCAAATTGGGTTTCCCACTTAAAAATATTTTTCTTCTGTGTGTGTGTGGTTATTTTTTCTCTTTTGATTTATATCTCTGGTTAAGTAATTAATCTAATTGGTTTAAAAATTTAAATTGAACATTGATTCACCCCCTCTCAGTGTTCAAGTTTCTAACAAGGAAGCCACCCATTATGCTTCAAGGTGAAAAATAATGTTTAAATTATGTTGATGGTTAATGAGAATAAAAACATTGAATTTATTCAAATAAAGTAATACATTTAATATATTTTTTTGTATAGATTCATATTCTTTATTTATTTAATCTTAAAATGTGAATGTTGAATTCAAAATCTCAGTCTTTCAAACTTAAATAGTCAAGTGCATATAACTCTAAAATTAAAAACCCACAATTTCTAAATTCTAAATATTTGTTTCTCATGCATTGAATTTAAAAATGTGGGAGTTTGGAAATTGTTCATTACAATGAAGATAAATTCCACAATAAAAAATAAAATCACAACATGATTTTTTTTATTTTTAAAAACAAAGAAGAAGAGATAACTAAAATATTTGAAACTGGAAGTCATACCATAAGTAAAATATATTTACAGGTATTCATCATTTCTTTAAACATATTTGATCATGGTTTTTACATTAAAGGTAATTTTCATAATAAAAATAAAATCGGATGCTATATTTTTTGTTTTTAAACACAAAAGAGAAGAGATATCAAGAATATTTGAAACTGGAAGTGATAGTAGAAGAAGAAAATATTTACAGGTATTCTTCATTTTTAAAAACATCTTTAATCATATTCAAATAAATATGTAAAATGTATAGAAATGTTACCCGTAAAACGTGTTTTTGTATTAATATGTAGTTCCTTTTTATTTAAACATCTTTAATCATGGTTTTTTACATTATAGGTAAGTTTCATAATAAAAATAAAATTGGACGTTGATTTTTTGTTTTTAAACACAAAAGAGAAGAGATATCAAGAATATTTGAAACTAGAAGTGATAGTAGAAGAAGCAAATATTTATAGGTATTCTTTTTTTTAAACATATTTAATCGTATTCAAATAAATATGTAAAATGTAGAGAAATGGTACTGTAAAACATGTATTTGTATTAATATGTAGTTGTTCCTTTCCTGCTAGAAATTGAGGTGCATATAACTCTGATATATTCCACTTCAAATATAATCTTAAATAATGTCCCATGTAGTTGAGATGAACTTGATATTTGTTGGATCGACCTTTAGTTTTTTTCGAGATTATTTTCAAATCCTGTAGCTGCTACCATGATTGAACATTTTTTTATCTTGAGATCACCTTCAAATCATGTAGCATCTTCCATTGATGAAAATTATATTTTTATTGAGAGAAATTTCAAATCATGTTTCCACTTCCATGATTATAACACTGCATTGGGAGTTCATCATCTGGTAATCTTGTAAAAACTAAATTCACGAAATGGAAAAAAAGATTTGAATTTTTTAAAAACCTTTTTTGTAGTGTTGTAGATGTTTTGCATGGATTTTTCAAATTCAAAATAGGTGGGATGAATTTGAAAATGAAAATAGGTGGGATGAATTTGAAAATGAAAATAGGCGAGATGAATTTGAAAATGAAAATAGGCGGGATAACTATTTTTAATAGATAATCACTTTTTGACTCCCATAAAAATTTAAAAATAAAAACATGTTGGGTTTAAAAATTATAATAGAAAACTCTTTCAAATTCAAAATGAGGCAGACAAATTTGAAAATGAAAATAGGCAGGATAATTATTATTTAGTACACATTTATATATTTACTTGTGAATACAAAAAATTATTTACATTTAACAATATTAATTAAAATTCAAAATGATGGGGATTGAATTTGAAAGTTAAAATTAAAAAATGGATACAAAAATTAAAATAGTGGAAATAAATTAAATATAGCTAGACCCCATTTTAATGAAAATAAAAAATAAACATGATGAAATAACAATTAAAAATAGGTTGATATAAAAAGTTAAATATGTCAAATATAATAATTATAAGAGGTAGAATGAATAATCATAGAATAATAATAGAAACAAATTATTTAATGTGTGATTAAGTGATATGCTATAAATACTTTAGTTTAAGTGGTTCATTCTAAATATTTTTAGTAAATATTATTTAATGTATCGTCATTTAGGTATATTTTTGTATTTAAAATGCTATATTAAAATTTATTTATTTTTCGCAGAATGTTAAATTAATATGTTATTACTCGAAATTTTAAATTACCTTGAAACTAGCTAGCTAACAATTGTAAAATAAAGTTCTAAATTAAATAAAAATGCTAAATTAATGTAATAATTTAACAATGTTTAATAAATATAACTTTATTGATGTTGAAACTAAATTAAATGACGAGATATTATGTTTTTGATAGGTGAATGTTGATAATTTAAGATATTAGAATATTCATTATTATTTTTAATTAATATTCTAAAAACACATCATTATGAGGGAGAGTAAGAGACCTCACTTTCTCCCTCTTAGTAAAGTTTTAAAATTTAAGGAGAATCAGAGGCCTTCCATTATAAGTTAACATTATTTTACTTTGACTGAGAGTGTGAGACATTATATTTTCCTTTTAACTTGAGGGTGAATGGGAGGCCTCCTATCCTCCATCAAATTAAAGTATTTGACTGATAATGGCAAGTTGTTGATTCTCACTCAAAGTTCTGATTTTTAATAAAGAATTAAAACCTCTCATTCTACTTTATATAAAAATATTGATTGATTTTCACATGATTGATTTTCACATTTAGGAAGAATGGGAGGCCTCCCATTTTATGTCCTCAATGTTTATTCTCTATAAGATAGAAAATGAGGCTTGTCATTCTCTTTTGATTTCTTTGAAATTGATGTAAACTCAGATGCCTCCCATTCTAAAATTTAATTTTTAAAAAAGTATGAGGGAGGAAGGGAGAGATCCCATTATCTATCTTAATTGTTTTGAAACTAGGTATAATTGGATGCCTTCCATTCTCCATCTTGATTCAATTTTTTTTAAGGAAAAAATATATTAAGAGATTGAGCATGAGAGATCTTCTAATACCACTTAATTGATTTATAATTTGAGGGAAATTGGGAGGCCTCCCATTTTCCCTCTTATTATTTTATTGAGGAGAAGAATTATTTTGAGGGATAAAGGGAGGCCTTCTTTTCTAACTCATAATTATTTTTCAATATGAGTGAGATTGGGAGACCTCCCATTCTCCCTCTTCATTATTTTCTACTTTGAGGTTGAAAAATATTATTAGAATATAATGGTAGGATTCCATTTTGTGAAAAATTGGTTTATAATATTAGGAAGAATGGTATGACTCTCATTTCACCTCTTGATTATAACTTTACTTTGAGGGAGAAATGTTTTTTTCAACATCAACGGAGAAACATTATTTTTTTAGCATTGAGAGAGAAAGGGATACATCCCATTGTCTAGGAAAGGGAAACATCCCATTTTCCCTCTACATTATTTTTTATAAATGTGTAAGAATGGGAGACATCCTATTATCCCTCTTTCTTGATATCCCTCTTGATTATTTTTAGATATGAGTGAGAATGGGATACCTCCTATTCCCCCTCTTGATTTTGTTTTACTTTGATATTGAACACTATTATGGGAAAATACTTTGGTAAGCCACCATTCCATGAATTTATTATCATAAGAGAATGGTATTCCTCACATAACATGATTTTTGTATAATTTTATGGAGATTAGGATGCATACCATTTACTCTTTTTATTGTAAGTTTATTTGAGGGATAAAAAATATTATTTGCATGTTGAGGTCGAAGGAGATCTCCCTTTCTACCTCATAATAAGTTTTTTTTTTATTGGAAAATAGTTTTTGAAAGGGACTATACCCCTGTTTACAAAAGAAGGCCTAGAAGCCAGAATAAGCAAGAGAACCAGAGAGAAAAGGATCAGAATCCAAATGTTACAATGAAGTTCAAAGTAGCCAAAAAACAACTACCAAGATGAAACAAACAGTAAAATTACTGCAAAAAAGTAGTAAAGGGTCCGCAAAAAAACAACAAAAAAACAAACAAGGACAACAGAAGCATCTACAACTACTTTTTAGTAGCTTTGTCAATGATGGTTTTGATATTCTTCCAGGATTTGAACATACCCAAAGTTGTCATGTGGGCAGCGTCATTATAATCTAGCTGCTCCACGGTCTTCTTACTTTCCTTATCATTACCCCAAAGAGTTGTCGAACTCCGCTTAGGTTGGAGACACTTTTGACGTGCTGCTCAATGAACTCCTCAATCACCGTAAAGATGGCTATGTTGTAATCATGTCGAGTTTTTGCCTTCCCTAAATGGGAGTCTAAGGAGTGTAGTTTCTTGTAGATATCCTCAATTTGGCTGCTGTCAACATCCTCCTCCTCCTCCTTCTTCCTCTTTCCTTTCTGTTTTGCCAAGTTTTTAACTTCATCCTTCAATAGTTTCATATCAGCCTCTAAGGCTTCCAGCCTTCTTGAAGGGCTTTCCAATTGCACTTCCCGGGGGCTGGCACTGCTGATATTCAGGAGGTCATGAGCAATTTCAAATTCATGAGAACCCTTCTCCACAGCAAGAGTCTCAAGGTTAAGCTTCCTAGAAGCCCTGGTAACCGGTCTCCGCGAGGAAGAGGCTAAGTGGGGGTGGGAGCAACAGAAGGGGGAATGGGAGAAGAAGCCTAAACGGCCGGCAAGGGGGTTACAGCAGCGGTGGTGAGGGCAGAGAAAGGAGAAACAGGGCTGGCAACAGCAGAGCCCGGCAGAGGGGGAATCGAGCTAGGGGAGGATGGGAGACCGGGAAACTTTAGGAGACAACATTTGTGCAACAAAAAAATGAGCCCTTGGTGCAAAGGAACCGCCCGGGAATGCTTTTGAAACTCTAGAATGGAGCGTTCAAGAGAGTTCAGCAAGTAATGGGGGAAACAAACCAAACGATCCCTATGAAAGTGATTAAGAAAAATAAGGTGTTTCGCAGGAACAGTGACAAACCTTCCCTCCAAGGAGATGAACCGTATCATCATGCGGGTTACTTCATCATAAGGCAGAGGGATCGAGCTAACAAGCAGGCCCACTGTTATGTAGGTCAGCTTCTCCTCTCCCTCAACAAATCTCCTCTCTTCAGCATCTTTATCGACCCTTTTGTTGAAGAATCGAAAGCCCTCCAAGCCAAGGCCGGTTGCTTCAACAATAAGTTCTTCATAGATTAAGACCTTCGCCCCGCATATTCCACTGTCCTCTCCTTCCAATCCTTTGCAAAACACACAGAGATGCTCTGATCATGCCCCGAACCTTTTCCATGAAGTTTGTTATGCCACCCTTGCTAAGAATGTTCCACAGCTCAATATTCTCTTTCCAGTCTAGGTCCACGCTAGGCTCAATTTGACAAGGAGGACCTCCCATATTCTCTCGTTCGAACTGATTGCAACAAATTCCTAACTGATCTCTAAAGCCACTCCACTTTTTGCTATAGTATTCCGCACAATATTGGAAATGAGAGCCGTTGCTTTTCCCACGATCGGCTGCGTGTCTGCTGATCTGAGCCTGCTGAAAAACACATGTGAGAATAGCCCGCTCCCTGTCATCAATCACTTTATCGCCGCCTTCGGTTTCCGTGGAGGTTTGAATCCACCTTTTAACAGTCACAATGCAGCCCGCATGCACGATTTTCAAAACCGTGTATCTCCACTTGAAATTCCCCATATGATTCACACTATCTTGATTATTAGACATGATTTGCATAAACCAATACTTTAAATCAACACGTGTGGGAGTATTTTTGAAGTTTATCCACACCCAAAATTCATAACTCATTTCTAGATATTGCTTGCGTATGGAGATCCACCTGAATGTTGTTTTGAAGCTGTTTAGGGATGCTATTATTGTCCCAAACTGTAAGGTTAACATTAATGCCATAATTTGCCAGCACATCCGCCAATTTATTACCCTCCTTGTAGGTATGCATGATCCTGATGTTATTGAAAGTATGACTAATACTTATGGACTCTGCAATAAAATCCTTGATGCTCCAACTTGGAGATGAGCACTATTTAAGAAGATTAATGATATTTAGGGAGTCTCCTTCAATAATGAGGTTCTGAATATTTTGTGTCTAGGAAATTCTCAGACCCCAAAGAGCAGATAGAGCTTCAAAAAATGATTAGTTTGAATTCCCATTTTATCAAAGATACGCAGCTATCGATTGCCTTTATGATCCCGTATCGCTCCTCCCCGCTGCCGCAATCCCGTGGTTTCCTTTAGAAGCCCCATCAAAGTTCAACTTATACCAATTTAGATCAGGAGGATGCCATTTAATCAAAGATCTATCAATACTATTCCCGGGATTGTTCCAACTATTAATTGATCCTATCTGCCAGTTGGATAGAATATATTCTTCATTTTCTGGATATCTCATGTTCTTGGGGGGTTTAAATCTAGCAATATTCTCTTTGAGACCATTAGAAATTTTACCAATACTAATCTTGTAGTTTTGCTTTTTATTTCTGAAGATAATATCATTTCTATCCTTTCATATTCTCCGTTAAATGAGGGATAACTAGCTTCTAGATCCTTTGACAACACAATGCCTAAAGGGTGGGTTCCATTGAGTCCAAAGCTGATTGAGATCCTTCGGCAGCACCTAGAGAGCTTCAAATTTAGAAAGGCAAAACTCCATATTCTAGTGGCATACTCACAATGTATGAACAGGTGGCTGATATCCTCAGAATCTTTCTTACAAAGATGGCACCTATTAGGGATCATTAATCCTCTTCTCATCAGATTGTCATTGGTAAGAATCCTACTCATAATAAGTTATCAATATGAGTGAGAATGGGATAGCTCCCATTCTACCTCTTTATTATTGTTTTACTATGAGGTTGAAAACTATTATTGGAAGAGAATGGTAATCCTACCATTCAATAAAAAAAATGTTTTTAATTTTAGGGATATTGGGAGGATCATTTTTTCCCTCTTGAAAACTATTATTAGAAGAGAATAATAGGCATTTTTCAATACGAGTTAGAATTGGTGACCTCACATTCTCCCTCTTTATTATATTTTTCCTACATGGTTGAAAAGCATTATTGGAAGATAATTTTAGACATTTCATTTCATAAAAATATTATATAAGAGAATGTTAGGCATTCCATTCCATGAAGATTTGGTATAAACGTTTAGAGATTGGGATTCCTCTCATTTTACCTCTTGAATGTAATTTTATTTTTAGGGAGAAAGAGAGGCATCCATTTTTACCTCATAATTATTTTTCATTATGTGTAAGAATGGGAGACCTCCCATTCTCCCTCTTGATCATTTATTTACTCTCAGTTGAAAACTATTTTTCAAACAAAATGGTAGGCCTCCCATTCTAAGAAAAATAATTTATAATTTTAGGGAGATTGGAAGGCCTCCCTTTTACCCTCTTTATTGTAATTTTATTTTGAGAGAGAAGGGAAATGTTCCTTTCTTTATCATAATATTTGTCACTATGAGTAAGAATGAGAGACCTCACATTCTCCCTCTTGCTTGTTTTTGTATTATGAGGTTGAAAACTATTATTGAAATTTACATGAAATATGTTATCATAAAATAATGGTAGGCTTCACATACCATGAAACATTGATTTAGAATCTTAGGGAGATTAATAGATCTCCCATTTACCCTCTTGATTGTAATTTTACTTTGAGAGAAAAAAACATATTTTCTAATTTGAGGGAGAAAGGAGGCCTTCCTTTCTACCTCGAATTATTTTTCAATATGAGGGAGAATATGAGACATAACATTCACCCTATGGATTATTTTTTTACTTTGAGGTTGAATTTTATTATAGAAAGAGAAATACCTAATGGTTAGGCCTCTCATTCCATGAAATATATTCTTAGAAAATTTATTTATAATTTTTCATTAAGGGAAAAAAATTCCACTTTCAGCAGTGCGAAAGGAGAACTCCCTTTATACCATATAATAATTTTTCAATATGAATGAGAATGTGAGACCTTCCATTATATCTCTCTATTACTAGTTTACTATGATGTTGAAAACTATTATTAGAAGATAATGGTAGGCCTCTCATTCTATTTAAAATATTATGGAAGGGAATGGTAGGCCTTCCATTACATGAAAAAATGGTTTTTATTTTATGGATATTGGGAGGTCTCCATTTTTCCCTCTTCAATATAATTTTATTTTGATGGAGAAAAATTATTCTTTCCACTTTGAGGGAAAAAGAGACACCATCATTTTTACCTTACAACTATTTTTCAATATGAAAGAGAATGGGAGACCTCCCATTCTCCCTCTTCTTTTTTTTAAATATCAAGTTGAAAACTACTATTTGAAGAGAGTGGTAGGTCTCCCATTCTATAAAACATTGATTTATAGTTTTAGAGATATTAGGAGGCTTCCCATTTATTTTGATTGTAATTTTACTTTGAGAGAGAAAGGGAGAGTTACATTTCTAACTCTTAATTAGTTTTCAATATGAAGGAGAATTGGAGACATCTCATTCAATCTCTTGATATTTTTTAAATATAAGGTTAATAACTATTATTGGAAGAGAATGGTAGGCCTTAGATTCTATGAAACATTGATTTATAGTTTTAGAGAGATGAGGAGGCTTCCCATTTATTTTGATTGTAATTTACTTTGAGGGAATAAAAATTCACTTTAGGAGAAAGGGGAGCTCCCTTTCTACCTCTTAATTAATTTTCAATATGAAGGAGAATGGGAGACATCCCATTCTACCTTTTTTATTTTTTTACTCTAAGGATGAAAACTATTATTGGAAGAGAATTGTAGGTCTCTCCTCCAATGAAGGGTATTATTGGAAGAGAATGGTAGGCCTCATATACCATGAAAATTTGATTTATAATTTTAAGGAGATTCAGAGGCCTCCCATTTACCCTCTTGATTGTAATTTTACTTTTTGAGGAAGATAAAATATTTTTTCCACTCTAAGGAGAAAGGAAGATCTCATTTTCTACTTCATAATTAATATTCTCGAAAGAGAATGGTACTCCTCCCATTCCATGAAATATATTATTGGAAGAGAATGGTAGGCCTCACATACCATGAAAAAATGTTTTATAATTTTAAGGAGATTGGGAGGCCTCCAATTTTCCTTCTTGAATGCCATTTTTATTTGAGGGAGAAACATTATTTATTACACTTTGAGGGAGAATTGTAGACCTCCTTTCTCACCTCATACTTATTTTTCAATATGAATGAGAATGAGAGACATCCTAATTCTTTCTCTTTATTATTGTTTTATTTTGAGGTTGAAAACTATTATTAGAAAACAATTATAGGCCTCCTATTCCATGACAAAAATTATAAGAAAAAAATGTTAGGCCTAAAATACCATGAAAAACTGATTTATAATTTTAGGGAGAGTGGTATGCCTCTTTATATTTTATTTATGCTCAATATTGATGATAATATAAAACAATTATCCCTACTATTTTTTAGTGAAAAATAATTAGATGAAGTCAAGAATTGCTTATAGTTTATTTTCATTATTTTTGATATTGAGATAAATTTGTTCAAATGTCTCATTTGTATGAATATTGAGATAGCTTTGATTAAATGTCTCATTTGTGGGAACAATATGGCAGCACTTGGTCAAGTTTCATTTGTAGAAATACCACTACAAAAATTTGATAGAGAGTTTAAAAGAGGTATTTTGGATGAAGAATGGTTTGTTAAAGTACATAAGCCAAATAAATTTCATTATGAATTATGGATTTTTCAAATGATAGTTAATTATGTAACAAAAATTGGTATGGTTATAACTACAAAAACAATAAATAAAGATGTGATCAAGGTTCAAGTGGAGAGAATTGATAACATAAAAATAAAATTTTATCTTCTCGGAAGTAGATCTCTATGTGGTCAATTATCGTAAAGATTTAATGAAGATTTCATAAATACAAAATGCTAAATATTCTTGTGTTGGTTTCAGTTGGAATTTTCCATTCACAATTAATAGAAATAATAAGGAAGGCGTGGCTACATCACAAGAAATATATAGAGTTATGTTGAAAAGTCTTGAAAGGATGTATGGAAAACCTACGACATCTTCAATTCTTCATCCTATTAACTCAAAGTCTTCACACCTTGGAACTAATCCTGAAATTTTCAGAAAAATGACATATCACAGTGTTCATATTTACCGTCATTAGAGGTAGATATATCTATTTCCTCTTTCAAGGAGATGAAAAAGATCCAAATAAGGAAGTTGAAAAGAAAGTAGAAATTCTCTTTTCAAAAGCAACTCTAGAACTTAGTGAAGAGGTAAAACATGTCTTGTTCAATAAAAAGTTTTTTCTATTGATGTTCGTAGGTGTGAAATCGCACTAAAATATATCTAATTTTGAAAGCTATATGAATATGAAGTTTCAAAAATAGTTGCCTCAATGATACAAAATATGAGTACAACTCCTCGAGATGCAATACTTCTTCCTTTCAATAAGATAACCAAAAATTATTTGAAATTATAACATAAGAGTTTCTCATGGATGAGAACAACAATTTTTATATATTAGATGGGCAACACACCATTATTTCCCAAAAGAAATTACTGTACAATCCCAAATATGTTGATGTGCAAAATTGTTATAAAATGAGAAATGCTAGAATCATGGCCCACAATGTTCCATTGAGTACAATATATTCTATTTGTAAGCAACAAAATCAAGAAAATAGATTGTGGGTTGAGACACAATTTATTGATAACATATCTAAAGCAAGGAGTTATGGATAAGTTGTGGAAGACCCAAACGTCTAGGAAGGGGAAATGAAAAATCAACAAAGTGGAAGGTGTGTATTATAAATTTATTTCAAATTTATATTTATTGAATATTTATAGTTAAATAGAAATTAACACTCATGCTTCTAATAAATTTAAATGCAGGGGTTCATTAAAAGTTAAATTTAAATGTTTTTCTTCCTTCTAATTTTTCTTTTCCTAGCTCTAGAAACAATGTCCTAGCAAGATCCCTAGCAAAGAAAGATCTTCTTCCTTCCATCTTTGCAAATATTAGTAACAAATCTGACTTTGACAGAGTTTTAAGATAGTGATACTCATTAAAATCAAATCAACAGGAGTCTCCACTAAGGATTTCCGCCTTGGTTATGTAGATGCACTAAATATGATCTCACAAATGTCCTCACAATGCTAGAAAAATGAAATGGAATGATTCTAGCTTTTCCTTGCCTAGATTTATCAAATGAAAGCTAATGCACTAGGTGTGAACACTGAAAGAATTACACATAGCACTTGGAGTATATAAGAAGTGTTTTACGAAGGTCTCGAATATGAACTATAATCAATATGTCCCCAACAACGGTGCCACTTAGGTGTTGGTATCCAAATTGATTCTCCCTCAAAGTCTGAGCAACATCACTGGTTTGATAGGAAACTTAGAGACAAATTAGATCATGATGAGTTGTTTTGTAGTTGGGGATGAGATCTAACTAGCCCTTTATATCTAAAATGTGGACACATCGATAGCACCCTCAAGAGGATTTGATCTATCCTCACTATTTTACGTTGTGCATTTCAACCATGGTAAGAGGGCCCTTTTGTAGTCTGTTATTATGGAAGAGGTGGAGATATCCTTCCTAATGAAGATGTTAAGGAGACCTTGGAGAAAATATGATCAATGCAAAAAAATATAACTCTCATGAGTTGTCACTCTAGATAGTGGAGATACTTTCCGGGAAAGGTTTAGGCTACTAAAGACATTTAAAAACCCGATTTCTTCTACATGTTTTGATACTAGAAACTATGCATTGGTATACACACATGACAAACAAGGGTAATACGGGTAATACTTGGATGTTTTAAATGGATTTTGGTGGGAGGTGAGGTAGAGTGAACTTGATTTACCAAATCCTTGAGAGATTTTATAAAATGGAAAACTAAACCAAGAGAATGCCACATAATAGCTAAAATGTTTCTTTAACTAGAATATGTGCTTCAATGGAGGCCCAAATTAGTGCTTTTCATACAATCTATAAGATTATAACATGAAATTTTGAGTTAGAAAATGCAACAAAGCATCAAGATCTAAGCTAAATCATGCTTGAGGTACACACTGAGGCTTACGAGATAATATTTATCGAACAGATGAAAGAAAAGTGATTTTAAATCGTTTATTTCACTCCCGCATTAAAGCTCTCCCGAGAAATGAAATTACAGATGCCACTAAATTATCACAAGGATAGAGACATGTGTGATTGAATCAAATTTTTAATACAATATTGCAACAGAAACAAGAAAAACTACTCGCATATATTCGAGAGATGAAATAGACACATTTTGCTCAAGATCAACACAGAATAACTCGAGTTTGATTAAATTTATTAGTAGGGGAAAGTTTCTAGAACAATCTCGAGCTTTTCAATGGTTTTACACTCACAACCAGCTTGACATGATCAAACTTAATATAAAATAGATATACAAAGCTTCTCAAAAGATAGGCTTTGTCAAATTTTCCTCTTGGGAATTTTTCTTGACCTTTAACAACCCTTTGCACGAAAAAATTCGTACCATTTATAACATTTACAATAGAGCCCCTTTCCCCAAAAATCTAGACATTGAGTGCACCAATGCTCGCCATGATCACAATCGTGATTTCTGGATCAGATCTGTAAAAGTTGCAGTGCTCGAGGGGGCAGATCTCTTCGAATATCTCCCGCATTCAACTCCTTCCTCTGATAGATCACTCTTTCTTCAATTTTCCAACCACTTCCACCCCAAATCTATCAAATCTGCTCCTTGCGTGCTTGGGAGAAGAAAAATGAAAAATTCGATTGGGCTCGATAGTCAAACCATTTTAATGGCGAAAGACATATTCCGAGATCTTCCCACCAAACTCGAGATATCAATATTGACTCTCCTCTCTACTTGGCGTGTAGAAAAGAACAAGAAATCATGGAGATTCACACTTCCAGATGTGTTTTAGAGAAATGGGGGGGAAAATAGATTTAGACTCTCAGTTGTCATTGATCCTTACTTTGAATTTGGGCCGTCCACGTGGAAGATTCAAACTTTAAAAACAAACCTAGGGGCTTCCTTTGACTTTTTACAACTTTTAGGAAAAATGTAAACAATTTCCATTTTGCTCCGTACCTCCGCCCTCGAGAAATGACCCTGACACATGTCTTAAGGTGGGCCCCATGGAACCGCAGCCCAAATTATTTTATTTTTCCTCCTTTTTGGAAAAGGGAAATTTTTCCAATTTTTCCCCACACTCTATCCTCGGAAAACGGGCCTAACATGTGTCCTTATTTGGGTCTCGGTGGAACCGCGCTTCCCTTTTCACTTTTAACCTATTTTTCCCAAACGAAATTTTTCCAAATTTCCACCGAGAGTTTACACCTCTGTCGTTGACTGGAGCAAGCTTTGACCCTTCCTTTCTCATGCTTGCAGGCCATTTTGATGTTTTTAGTCATTTACATTTCAAGGGGAAAAAATCCAAATTTCCCTGATGGTCCGCCTCCCCGCCCCTTTGACTTTTCAAACTGCCATGTGTCACCATGGCGCACCTTGAGATGGTCCAAAAAATTTGATACCTTAAATGAGCGTGGGCTCGCCACATGTCCTATTTCGGAAAAGTTTTTCTAAATGCTTGAAGCTCAGCAGAAGGCACCACGTGTCATTTTGTGGGGTCAAAGTGAGACTTTTTCTCTGCCTCTTAATTTTTCTCCAATCGAGCTCGACAGGGCGGTGGGGCGGGTTTAAACATTTTACCAAAGTAGCCAAAAGGAACAAGTTCAAAAATAGACCCATCACACCCCATCCAATCAGAAGAATCCACGTAAGCACCAAAAGAACCAATCAGAATTGAGCGGAGCCATGTGACCAAATTTGCCTTTTCGCCAAAAAAGCAAAAAGTGATAAGTTATAGCATTTTTCCATCGTCCCCTAACCAACCAAAAGAAGCCACATTCCCTTTCGATGCAAGGACGCAAATTTGACTGGGGAAAATGCTTGTCAAATAGTAAAATACGAGAAAATGATCATTCGAGCCCGAAAATGAAAATTTCTCCAAGGATAGAGAATTTAGAAATGTTACAACGCTCAAATATGTTTCTCAGAGATATATCCATTCATTTTCTTTAAGTATTTAGGGAAGAAATGACAAGGAAGACAAATATGGGAGCATCGAGTTTTTGGATGAATAAAGAATGGGAGACCCCAAATTACAGACCGTTTCAAGAGGAACAAAGAAACAAAGAGCAAACCATGGACCCATGAGTGATATACGACCCAGAACAGATTAAAAATGGTGACAAATATTAACTAGGTACACACGGGAAAATAAAGTGACAGAGGCCATAAATTGATAGATTTTCAAAGGCAAACCGGGGTGAGACTATTTTGAACACCAACATCGGCTCGACTCGGGATGGTCACTCCCGTGAGTGCCACAAGAACAACGGTAGCCCAAGTGCCAAAAATATCCATTAGGCAATGGTGTCAACTCGTAGAATAGAGAAACAAATGCATCTCTCAAAAACAAATAGAGAAACCCACAAAAATAGCCAACCAGGACCAAAATAGGAAAAACACAAAAACAGAAACAAACAAGCAACTATACACTATACAAAATATGTTTACCCTGATTTAGAGAAAACAATCAAGGAAAAATTTCAAGCATCTGCCATCCTAGATATGACCATGCCAAGAGGTTCTGATATGTTTTCATCAACTGGAAATATACCTCTTTTTCTTCTCTGTTCAGTTTGTAAACCATCCATTTTCTCTGAAGCTCCTCCATTATTTAAGTCAAATTCTTTAACATGCTTTTAAGGCTGAATTATAGACCAATTTCCAAGAAAAAAGCACACTTAGGAGCTCTATTTTCAACACTTTCATACTCCCTGAAATCCACAAAACTCACAAAGTTGTTAAGATCAGCATATGCTTGCAAAACTTCATAAGATGCACTATTTGGGTCTTCAATCAAGTACAACATCTTCTTCTCTCCATACAATTTCACCAAGTTTCCTTCAATGGGGACAAAGTGGCATAAAACATGTCCATTTGCACACTACCACCAACACTTTCTACCCACTTTCTTGACAATAGCATCCCCACTTGGCAAGGCATTCAATAATCACCACATCAAGTTTTAAGTTCCTTCTAGGATAATATGCAAGTTACAAACCATATCTTTAACACATCCCACCAATGGCACCTCTATAGAGTCCATGGCGGTGCACTTTCCATATGTTTTTGTTACTTTTATACCTAGCTCATTCATGACCTCAAGAGGCATGACATTACATGAAGCTCTAGAATTAAACATACGCTTATGTAACGGCTTGTCTTTAATAACTAGGGTAGTGAAAAATGGATCCACATTCAACTCGGAATTTAACCAAAGTAGTTCCTAAATACACCTCTGGTGGTTCCCACTCTTCCAACACTTGTGGTTTTTCCAACACTACAACAAATAAGGGGAATCCCAACCTTGTTTAAATCTCTACCCTGTGTGATCTCCTCCTCTTTGAATTCTAAGTATTTAAAACCCCTCTTCTTGTGCTCAGGGATCCTAAGTAGTTCAACAAGTGGGACAGTAATTTTTATTTGACTCAAAACTTGGGAAATATCATATGGAACAAATTTGGGTAAAGCAACACTAGGAGAAAGATTGGAAAATTCATCAGATGGAATGGTATTCTTTTCAGTTTGGGCATGGGGAGGAACACATATTTTTCTTGGGGAAACAAGATCTCTGCTAGATGCATTTTTCTTTGGGGTTTCTTTGGTAAGAAATGGAAATTTTGACTTGGCTTGTGGCCCCTTGACATCTTTACTTATGGTATTGTGCTCCTTTTCTTGGGCAACTATAGCATTCATTAATAGTTATCTATATTCTTCTGAAGGAACTCCTCCATCATACTTTTCAATCATTAATGCCCTCAAGTATTCAAAATCATTAGTGGGCAATTCAAAAGCTTGTACAATGTCTAATTCTAAAGTATGAGAGGGAGGAAGAAGAGGTACCCGGTGGATGCAATCCCAAAAAACAACAGCAATTATAGCACTTATTACCTCAGTTGAAGTTGCTTTCCTTAGAAAACTAGCAGGGATCTCCATCATGCAGGCATCATCATCATTTTCATCAACTTCTTATTATTATTGATCTTCTTCATAAGAAGCATGAGGCATGAAACATTTATCTCACTAATCAATGACATCTATCTCCTCCACAACAACTCTGGTAGCCAAAGGATCAGGTACCATTATGTTATCCCTTGCTTGAGACTGTCTATTTACAAATCCAACAGGTCCCTTACCTCTATCAACAGATCTTTGGTGATTTTTGAACCTCGTCTTAGCCTTGCTTTGTGTTGACCTTGTGAGCTCTGCCCAATTCCCTTCTCAGCCCGGGCTAGCTTGTAGGAAATCTCTTTGATAGCCCCTGCCAAAGTCTTCATAACTTCCTCCAAATTAGCAACCTTGCTGTTTGGGGTTTTTCTAGGTTAACCATCTTTACACCCTCCCTCTTTGGAGGCTTTCCAATTTCCTTGATGTTATTCTCAATTTACAAAGCCATAGTGAAGGCCTGCCTCAAATTTGTGGGGTTTTTGTCTCTTAAATAATATGTAACCTTTTTATCAAATGCATCAATATATTTGATCAAACATGACTCATCACATGGCCTTATCCTAATAGGAAATCTCCTCAAGGTCTTATTAAACCTTGTGTTGAAATCATGTACTAACTCATTAGGATTCTTTTTTATCTTTTCAAATTCTATGAAGAGAAACCTAGGGTCAGTTCGGTTACATCACCATCTTTGTAATCTAAATGCATTGCTCATCTCAGTCCAAGAATCAATAGAGTTGTCTGGCAATGCTTTATACAAGTCCCTAGTATCCTCTTCCAAGGTATGGATAACCAATTTTATATATGCATCCTCATGTCAATCTCAAAGTCTTCCATCATATTGATAAAAAGCTTTAGATGTTGATCACCAAGAATAAGCGTTGTTTCCTTAGAACTTTGGCATTCTCTTCCTTACATCTTGAGGCACTTTGCATTTGGATATTCACCATTCCCAAACATTTATAGGTCCGAAAGTGTTTACAACAAAAGGGGGTCCGGGTGGGGTAAGGCCATGCTTTTTTGAGGATGTGACCCTGGAGGGGTGACAAATTGATGAGGCATAGAGGGTCCTTGGAACACAGGTGTATAATTTTCAAAATGGATATCCCCCAAGGCATTGTCCCTTGGAAATCTCTATCAACCCTAGAAAATACAGAGTAGAGTGGGAAGAAAACCATTCAAAATCAAATGAAGGATCCTCTCCAAATGGAGAGTTCAGTTCCACAAAGAGGCTACCTGATTCAGATTCACTTGAATGGCAGCCTTTAATGATAGGCTGATCACTTTCATTAATGGAGATCCCTCTTCTTGTCTAATGATCTCCCACAACTCTCCGATTTTCTTCCTTCTAATTTTGCTTTTCCTAGCTCTAGAAACAATGTCCTAAGGATCCCTACCAAAGAAAGATCTTCTTCCTTCCAGATTTGCAAATATTAGTAACAAATATGACTTTGTGAGTTTTAAGACAACGATACTCATTAAAATCATATCAACAGGGAGTTTCCACTAAGGATTTCCACCTTAGTTGTGTAGATGCACTAAATATGATCTGTCAAATGTTTGTCAATTCTAGAAACTGAAATGGAAAGATTCTCGATTTTCATTGCCTAGATTTATCAAATGAAAGATAATGCACTAGGTGTGAACCACAAATAATTACACACGCTTGGATTATATAATAAGTGTTTTACTAGCGTTTGAATATGAACTGCAATCAATATGTCCCTTGAACGATGCAAATTAGGTGTTTGTATCCAAATTGATTCTCCCTCAAATTCGAAAGCAAGATCAACGGTTTGACAGAAATTTAGGGATAGATTATATCATGATGAGTCATTTTTTAGCTGTAGATGAGATCTAACTAGCCCTTTGTCACTCAAATGTGGAGAAATGGATAGCACCGTCAAGAGGATTTGATCTATCCTCACTATTTTAGGTTGTGCCTTTCAACCAGGGTAAGAGGACCCTTTTGTAGCTTGTTTTTATACAGGGATTTGGAGATATCCTTCCTAATGAAGATGTTAAGGAGAGCTTAGAGAAAATATGATCAATGCAACAAAATCTAACTCTCACGAGTTGTGACTCTAGATAGTGGAGATACTTTACGGGCAAGGTTCAAAGCTACTAAAGACATTTGAAAACCTAATTTCTCGCATGTTTTGGTACCGAAACTATGCATTGGTATACACATAGGAAAAACAAGGGTAATACGGGTAAGACTGGATGTTTTAAATGGATTTTGGTGGGAGGTGAGGTAGAGTGAACTTGATTTACCAAATCCTTAAGAGGTTTTATAAAATGGAAAACTAATCCAAGAGAATGCCAATAATAGCTAAAATGTTTCTTTAACTGAATATGTGCTTCAATGGAGGCCCAAATTAGTGTTTTTCATACAATCTATAAGATTCTAACATGAAAGCTTGAGTTAGAAAACCAAAAAAATCATCAAGATCTAAGCCAAATCATGCTTGAGGATCACCCGCAGAGGCTTACAGATAATCTATATTGACAAATGAAAGAAAAGTGATTTTAAATTGTTTATTTCACTCCCAGATGAAAGCTCTCCTGAGAAATGAAATTACAGATGCCACTAAACTATCACAAGGATTAGTGGTCAGGGATCAAATGCTAAGTATTCAAAATCCTTCTTCTTATGCTCAGGGATCCTTAGTAGTTCAACAACTAGGACATGAATTTGTATTTGACTCAAAACTTGGGCAATGTCATATGGAACAAATTTGGGTAAAGCAACACTAGGAGAAATATTGGAAAATTCATCAGATGGAATGGGATTCTTTTCAGTTTGGGCATGGGGAGGAATACAAAATTTTCTTGGGGAAACAATCTCTCTGCCAGATGTATTTTTCTTTGGGGTTTCTTTGGTAACTAATGGAAATTTTGACTTGGCTTGTGGCCCCTTGGCATCTTTACTTATGGTATTGTGCTCCTTTTCTTGGGCAACTATAGCATTCATTAATAGCTGCCTATCTTCTTCTGAAGGAACTCCTCCATCATACTTTTCAATCATTAACACCCTCAAGTATTCAAAATCATTAGTGGCCAATTCAAAAGTGTGCACAAAGTGTCTAATTCTAAAGTATGAGAGGGAGGAAGAAGAGGTACCCGGTGGATGCAATCACAAAAACAACAGTAGTTCTAGCACTTATTACCTCGATTGAAGTTGCTTTCCTTATAAAACTAACAGTTTCTCCATCATGTAGGCATCATCATCATTGTCATCGACTTCTTCTTCTTCTTATTGATCTTCTTCATAAGGAGCATGAGGCATGAAACATTTTTCACACCAATCAATGACATCTATCTCCTCCACAACAACAACTCTGGTAGCCAAAGGATCAGGTACCATTATGTTATCCCTGGCTTGAGACTATCTATTTCCAAATCCAACAGGTCCCTTGCCTCTGTCATCAGATCTTTGGTGATTTTTGAACCTGTCTTGGCCTTGTTGCTTGTGTTGACCTTGTGAGCTCTGCCCAATTCCTTTCTCAGCCCAGGCTAGCTTGTAGGAAATCTCTTTGATAACCCCTACCAAATTCTTCACAACTTCCTCCAAATTAGCAACCTTTCTTGCTGTTTGGGGTTTTTCTAGGTTAACCAACTTTACACCCTCCCTCTTTGGAGGCTTTCCAATTTCCTTGATGTTATTCTCAATTTACAAAGCCATAGTGAAGGCCTGCCTCAAATTTGTGGGGTTTTTGTCTCTTAAATAATATGTAACCTTTTTATCAAATGCATCAATATATTTGATCAAACATGACTCATCACATGGCCTTATCCTAATAGGAAATCTCCTCAAGGTCTTATTAAACCTTGTGTTGAAATCATGTACTGACTCATTAGGATTCTTTTTTATCTTTTCAAATTCTATGAAGAGAAACCTAGGGCTTCACCATATAGCAATCTTAATGCATTTCTCATCTCAATCCAAGAATCAATAGAGTTGTCTGGCAATGCTTTATACAAGTCCCTAGTATCCTCTTCCAAGGTATGGATAAACAACTTGATATATACATCCTCATGTTCAATCTCAAAGTCTTCCATCATATTGATAAAAAGCTTTAGATGTTGATCACCAATAATAGCGTTGTTTCCTTGGAACTTTGGCATTCTCTTCCTTACATCTTGAGGCACTGCATTTGGATATCTAGCCATTCCTAAAACATTTATAGGTCTAAAAGTGTTTACAACAAAAGGGGGTCTGGTGGGGTAAGGCCATGCTTTTTTGAGGAGGTGACCCTGGAGGGGTCAAAAATTGATGAGGCGTAGAGGGTCCTTGGAACACAGGTTTATAATTTTCAAAATAGAGATCCCCAAAGGCATTGTCCCTTGGAAATCTCTATCAACCTTAGAAAATATAGGAGCAGAGTGCAAAGAAAACCTTTCAAAATCAAATGAAGGCCCCTCTCTAGCTGGAGAGTTCAGTTCCACAAAGAGGCTACCTAATTCAGATTCACTTGAATGGAAGTCTTCAATGATAGGCTGATCACTTTCATTAATGGAGATCCCTCTTCTTGTCTGATGATCTCCCACAACTCTCTAGGATTTTATTCCTTCTAATTTTGCTTTTCCTAGCTCTAGAAACAATGTCCTAGTAGGATCCCTAGCAAAGAAAGATATTCTTCCTTCCACTTTGCAAATATTAGTAACAAATATGACTTTGACAGAGTTTTAAGACACTGATACTCATTAAATCATATCAACAGGGAGTTTCCACTAAGGATTTCCACCTTAGTTGTGTAGATGCACTAAATATGATCTGTCAAATGTTTGTCAATTCTAGAAACTGAAATGGAAAGATTCTCGCTTTTCCTTGGCCAGATTTATCAAATGAAAGATAATGCACTAGGTGTGAACACTGAAATAATTGCACATAGCACTTGGATTATATAATAAGTGTTTTACTAGGGTCCGAATATGAACTGCAATCGTATGTCCCCTAAACGATTCATCTTAGGTGTTTGTATCAAATTGATTCTCCCTCAAATTCCGAGTAGCATCACCGGGTTTGACAGAAATTTAGGGATAGATTATATCATGATGAGTCATTTTGTAGCCATAGATGAGATCTAACTGGCCCTTTGTCACTCAAATGTGGAGAAATGGATAGCATCGTCAAGAGGATTTGATCTATCCTCACTATTTTAGGTTGTGCCTTTCAACCAGGGTAAGAGGACCCTTTTGTAGCTTGTTGTTATAGAGGATGTGGAGATATCCTTCCACATGAAGATGTTAAGGAGAGCTTAGAGAAAATATGATCAATGCAACAAAATCTAACTCTCACGAGTTGTGACTCTAGATAGTGGAGATACTTTCTAGGCAAGGTTCAAAGCTACTAGAGACATTTGAATACCTGATTGCTTCGCATGTTTTGCTAGAAACTATCCATTGGTATACAAAGGAAAAACAAGGGTAATACGGGTAAGATTGGATGTTTTAAATGGAATTTGTTGGGAGGTGAGGTAGAGTGAACTTGATTTACCAAATCCTTGAGAGATTTTCTAAAATGGAAAACTAATCCAAGAGAATGCCACATAATAGCTAAAATGTTTCTTTAACTAGAACATGTGCTTCAATGGAGGCCCAAATTAGTACTTTTCATACAATCTATAAGATTCTAACATGAAATCTTGAGTTAGAAAACCCAATAAAGCATCAAGATCTAAGCCAAATCATGCTTGAGGTACACTCGAGAGGCTTACGATAATCTCTGTCGAACAAATGAAAGAAAAGTGATTTTAAATTGTTTATTTCACTCCCAGATGAAAGCTATCCCGAGAAATGAAATTACATATGCCACTAAACTGTCATAAGGATTGATACCTATGTGATTGAATCGAGTTTTAATACAATATTGCAATGAAACAAGAAAAACTCACTCGCATATATTCAAATATGAAATGTATACACATTTTCTCAAGATCAACACATAATAACTCGAGTTTGATTAAATTTATCAAGTAGGGAAAGTTTCTAGAATAATCTCAGAGCTTTTCAATGGTTGTACACTCACAACCACCTTGACACGATCAAAATTAATACAAAATAGTTATTCGACTTCTAAGATGGATTCTCAAAAGACAGATTTGTCAAATTTTCCTCTTGGGAATTTTCTTCGACCTCTAACACTCCAACCTCCAACAACCCTTTGCACAAAAAAATTCATGCCATTTATAACATTTACAATAGACCCCCTTTCCCCCAAAAATATAGACATTGAGTGCACCAATGCTCGCCATGATCACAATCGTGATTTCGGGATTAGATCTACAAAAAGTCACCAGGTGCTCAAGGGGGCAGATCTCTTCAAATATCTCCCATATTCAACTCCTTCTTCTGATAGATTACTCTTTCTTCAATTTTCCAACCACTTCCACTCCAAATTTGTCAAATCTGGCTCTTTGCGTGCTTAGGAGAAGAAAAACAAAAAATCTGATCGGGCACGATAGTCGATGATTTTAATGGTAAAATACGTCTTCCAGATCTCCCCACCAAAATTAGATATCAATATTAACTCTCCTCTCTACTTGGCATGTAGAAAAGACCAAGAAATCATGGAGACTCGCACTTCCAGACATGTTTCAAAGAAATGGGGCGGGGGAACAGAGTTAGACTCTTACTTTCCATTGATCCTTACTTTTAATTTGGGCCATCCATGGGGAAGATTCAAACTTTAAAAGCAAACCCCGGGCTTCCTTTGAATTTTTACAACTTTTTGGAAAAATGGAAAAAAATTCCATTTTGCTCTGCACCTCCACCCTCGGGAAATGAGCCTGACACGTGTCCTAAGGTGGGCCCCAAAGTGGAATTACGGCCAAATTCTACTATTTTTCTTCCTTTTTGCAAAAGGGAAAATTTTCCAAGCTTTCCCCGTAGCTTCTTCCTCAGAATCGGACTCGACACGTGTCCCAATGTGGGTCTTAGCGGAACCGCGCTTCCCTTTTTCACTTTTAACCTTTTTCCCAAAGGAATTTTTCCCAAATTTCCCCCGAGATTCTGCACCTCCACCGTTGACTAGAGCAAGCTTTGAACCTTCCTTTATCAGGCTTGTAAGCCATTTTGATGTTTTTAGTCATTTGCATGTCAAGGGGCAAAAGTTCAAATTACCCTCGATGGTCTACCTCCCCGCCCCTTTGACTTTTCAAACTGCCACATGTCACCATGGCGCACCTTGAGATGGTCCCAAAAATTTGATACCTTGAATGAGCGCAGGCTCACCATGTGTCTTTTTCTGGAAAAGTTTGTCTGAATGTTTGAAGCTCAGCGGAAGGCACCATGTTTCATGTTGTGGGGTCAAAGTGAGACTTTTTCCCTACCTCTTAAATTTTCTCCAATCGAGAGCTGACGACGGTCAGGGGGTGGGTTTAAACCTTTGCCAAAGTAGCCAAAAAAGAATAAGTTCAAAAACACCCACTGCGCCCCATCCAATCGAAGAAGCCACATAAACACCAAAAGAACTAATCAGAATTTAGCGGAGCCACGTGACCAAATTTTCCTTTTTGCCAAAAAAGCAAAAAGTGATAAGTTATAGCATTTTCTCGTCATCCCTTGACCAACCAAAAGAGGCCACGTCCCCTGTCGATGCAAGGATGCAAATTTGACCGGGAGAAAACACTCGTCAAACCATAAAATACAGAAAAATGATCATTCGAGCCCGAAAATGAAAATTTCTCCAAGGACAGAGAATTTAGAAATGTTACAAGGCTCAAATATGTTTCTCAGAGATACATCCATTCATTTTTCTTCAAGTATTTAGGGCAGAAATGAAAAGGAAGACAAATATGGGAGCACCCAAGTTTTTTGGATGAACAAAGAACGGAGACCCCAAATTACGACCATTTCCGAGGAACAAAGAAACAAAGAGAAAACCATGGATCCATGAGTGATCTATGACCCAGAATGATTAAAAATGGCGACAAAGATTAACCAGGTACACACAGGAAAAAGAAAGTGATAGAGGTCGTAAATCGATAGATTTTCAAAGGCAAACTGGGGCAAGACTATTTTGAGCACCAACATGTACTTTCCTGATTCTATTTGGGAAAAGTGATTTTTTTTTAAAACTATATAGATTCGATGGATTAGCATGTTCACCGAAAAAATAAAACCAAGATGAATTCACAAAAAAATCAATAAAAAAATTCAATGCTATTTTTTTAACTCGCATACATGGGCTTGATGAAAATGAATTGGTTTGCCTTACGATGAGATATATGAAGGATGTGTTTGGTTGAGGACATTAGTTGAGCTCCGTCAAAGTTACGAGACCATTTACAATTGTTGCAAAAGAATTAAGGAAGCAAGAAACACAAAAGAAAATATATTTGAATATGTTTTCATGAAGGATGGTGACAATTGTACAAGACTTCAATATGATGCAGAAAATGTGGTAAATAAATATGGAATGCATAGAACCCATTTAGCTCAATTATTTCACATAGTTTGTGAAGAAAAAAACTATACTATTGGTCAACAAACTTCTCAAAAGGGAAAATTAAAAATTTAGAAAGGAAAAAAGTGCTAAAATGGGAAAAATAAAACTAGATGAGGCTAAATAAACCAAAAATGTCTACAACTGCAACAAAAATATTAGATTTGTATATTCAATCTTTTCACAATAATACTCTAGCCAAAGATCCAGATACAAATAATTTTACTTGTTGTTGTAGTTTTCCATTTGGACTCAGAACTACATTGGAGAATATTTCTAGTTTATCTATGCTTGCATGTGATCTTCTTGTTATGGATATGTGTAATATTTTTACTGATGTAACAATAAAGGACCTTATTGACATGTTCACATTTTTGGGAACAAATGCAAGTAGATGTGTTTGTGTGTTTTTGGTTCCAATTTTAAAAGTACCAAATTGCATGTAGAAGCTATGACAATATACTCGTAGAGATGTTAAGGATAATATTTCGAGCTTGATTATCGATTTTATAGATTGCATACTCCCTATGGTTTTGATGGGTTTTCAGTAATATGTGTTGTTTATGACATCCATAACCATGATGAAGAGGATGAAAAATTCAGGCTGATTTAGATTGGGAGCATTATGATCTTAATCTTATTGGTCAAGGCATCCATTTTGTTTTGAGAAAATGGAGCATTTTTGGAAAAATTTAATAAAAATCACACAAAAGAGGAGAGCAACATTATCTCCATGTATATAGAATGCACATTACTTCCATTTTTTAAAAAAATAGGTGAACATTCTCTTGTATCAATTGTTTAAAATGTGGACTAGAGTTATTTATGAAGACAATTTACAAGGAACTCTCAACCATTGAGGCTTCAGTGCACTGGTGAGTTTTGTACCTTTCTATGATTATAATTTTTATATTAGAATGAGAAAAATTAAATAATTATACTATCAAAATCTATCCTCTTAAATTTAATTTAATTTTGTATATGATAATTTTTTTACACATCGACGAAGCATGTTATACCTCTCATTATCCTTAGAATGTTTTTTCATGTGTCCTAAAATTCTCCCTTTGATTGTTCTACTTCACTCTATCAAAGAATGTGAGGTCATTCACTTTATCCATAAGATTTTCATGTTGATGGATAATGGGAGGACTCCCTATAGACACCTATAATTTGACCAAAGCACTGTTATCACTAACATTGCACTAATTGTTCTAGTCCCCGCAAATTGATGACACTTCATCAATTAGGCTCCTTTTCCACTAAAATTCCTCTTAATTAATAACTATACGTTGATTAAGCCTCCTATATCACATTTTACCAATAAACCTTCTTATTAACTAACTCCCACTTCCAACACACCTAAAATCAATCAAAACCTCCTCCAGATGCTCCCAAAAACTTCCTAAAGCTTACTTGGGATTCCTAATTAATCTTAAAAGGTTAATTAGCTTCTAATCCTATTCAAATATTTCTTTTAATTACTAAATGCTTTTGGACTTACCTTTTGTCCCACATGCACCAAAATCATTCCATTCTTGGAATGGGAAACCTGTAAATAGAACCCTCCTCATCATTTCTAAGAACACTTCTCCTCTAACATAAACTATAAGCAATTAGGATCTTGAGAATTTCTTCATTTCTATTGAGCTAATATCTTCACCATTTCATATTCAACTCAAGCTTGAGTAATATGGAGAGAACCATATGGCCTTGTAGCCATTAATGGTGAGACTCCATTCTCAAACCTTGAGATCATATTAACAATCAAAACTGATTGCTAAGGATCTTCTTAGGTTCATTTCAAGTTAGCATTCAAAGAGTAGAGATTGATTTAGGCATGTTAGTTTGATTATTGTCAAATTTATATGCATGTTTAAGAAATTAGCCTCCCTAAGCTCTTATCTTGATGGTTCTTGTTAGGTTAGTTAAGCTTTGAAACTTCTTAGGTGTTCTAGTTTCATTTCTTAAGCTTTCTAATTTATACATGAAGCCATGGTCGCAAACCTTGCTCAGAATGATTACATTTCCTTTGATCAGAGTGAAGTCCCACTTAATAACCATGCACACACTTTACCCATATACATGTTATCCAAAATTCACCCCTCGAGGTAATTTTGATAACATACATCAAATTATTCAGTCCCGAGCAAGTAGAATTGAGTCAAGGCCCAAAGTCATGCTTTGGGGGAACCTTTGGTTTCTCTCTAACTTCCCCATACAAGGAAAAAACCCAAGAAGTTAGATAAAATTGAAAAAATCCAAAAATTGAAGTCGCAGTGCGGATCGTACTCAAAGTGTGGATCATACCAAGGTTTGTCATACCAGGTTTGGAGCTGAAATACAAAGGAATTAGCTAAATTGGATTTCTATTTCCCAGACCACACAAGTTCAACAGGGACACGTGGGGCGCGCATTGCCGAAATTTCCACAGTAAAGAAAATTGGAAAAGGTGGAACTTTTTGTCCCAGGTACGCACGGGATGAGAAAATCCAATTTTTCCACAAGTCAACATATTGCAGTGATGTGGAAATATGTGTTTGGGACTCTCGGGAAAAAATTATGTGTGGGACACTCAAAGGCCAAAAAGCCACAAAAGGAAGCATACGTTGCGGTGAATGCAAAGGTCAACGGCCCTCATGGCCTAGTCAACGATGCACACGGGGAAAAGGAATCCCGAATCGAGTGATGCGAGATGAAAGTGTCCGGGACAACTAGGACACGCAGACCCAATTTTTCCGAAATAGCCGCAATGAAGAGAAAAATAAACGTTTGACCCTTAAACTTCAAACGATCATAATTTTTGACTCGAGCTCGATTTTCATGAAATTGTACTTTCTAGAATGATCACGACATCCTTTGCATCACGAAAATAAGATTTATTATTATTGATGAGGGTAGATATATTAAAATAAAATAAAAATGTTCAGCTCCAGCTTAATTACCGCTCATTCCCGTTAAATGACAAAAAATCCCCGAGACCCAAAATAGCTACCCGCACTCAGAAGTTCATAAATTTTGCATTTCTCAACAAAATCACACAAAATTGGTACCTTTGGAATTGTGGCTTCAATCCCAATGCCAAAAAGTCAAGAAATTTCTGATTTGATGAAGTATAGATAGATATTTTTTAGGAAACATGGCCGGGTTCATGATAGTGTTTTATTTGGTAGTTGGGAGTGCAATTAAGAGGCATGGTCATCATTCTTTCTCTGTTGCAGCACCTGGGATAGTATGGGGATCATTTTTCAAGTAACATACAATAATTTCACTCCATTTAATTCCTCTTACAAGTGGTTGAAGGACATATTTTGGGATTTCCATTTTCCCCTTCTCTCTCTCTTCTCATTCTTCTATAAATTGGAGTGTTAGGCTCATTGTAAAAGGGAGGTAGTTTTGTTGTAGCAAAGCTCTGTCAAAATTGCTTTGTGAATCCAATGTGCTGCAGGCCCTTGTAGTGGACTCCTTGCATGGTGATCTAGGCCCTTATCTTGTAATAGATTGAACTGTGCATATCATGAAGCAATAAAATACAAGTTTTTGGATGCATCTTCCCCTGCTGTGTTTGTTTGCACTCTTCTTACCCATTTCAACCTTCACTAAAAATATTGTGTCTATTTTTATTCTCTTGCAAGGACTCATTATTATTGTCAATGTATGAAATATTGTTGTGAATGCATTTGCCGATTGTGTAGAGAAGTTATCACCCTTTCTAGTATTCATTTTACTTATATTTTTCACACATTGGAAGACTACTCCCACACCCCTCCTTTTCTGGTGTATCACCACTTTAGTGTAGGTTTTCATTTTCATGCATTCTCTCTCCTTGGTCCCTTGTAAAGTTAGATTAGGAAAGATAGTTTTTCCTATATTAGAGTAGATTTTGGCAGGTAGTTTAGGAGCAAGAACCAGCTTTCTCTGGAGGTCTATCTCAAGTAGCAAGTCCCACAACTTGGAGATAGTACCCATGTTATCTAATCACACCATGAGCTCAAGTATATGCACTTGTGTAAACATAAGGGTGTTTTGACTCGGTGATAACAATACATTGAGGTATTTTTTACTCGTCGAAAGATTAAAAGAGTGCTTATGGATAATGGATATGGTTTGAATATTTGTACCTTGAAGCTAGTCAGGAAACTAGGGGACGAAGAGGCGGATCTCGAGTGTCACATAATCATGATCATAGCTTATGATAATGTTGAGTGTGAATCAACTGATACCATTGTGTTACCTATGGAAGTAGGGCCAACAAATCATAACATAAAGTTCCACATCCTTCATATGGATCTTCCTTACAATATGTTTTTGGGTCATCCATGGATTCATGCCATACAGGTTGTATCTTCCACTTTTAATCAATACATTAAGTTGTATCATGGAGAGAAAACAATCAACATATCAAGCAATCTTGAGCTATTTACGCATTGTAGAGTGCTACATAGTTTCTATCGAGCAACGTATAAATGTCTTTCAGCAAACATTGTTATACCATTGCAAACCAAGCTCTAAAATATCGATTTTATCCCGACACATTGCAAGTTGGTAATAAGGATCCTTCCTCATCACTCTCTCCATTTTCCTCATGGGAGATGAAGATGGGAGCATATGGCCCAAGATAATATCTTGATCGTTAATAAGCCCTTTTGGTCTCCAACCTCTCGATATCACCTAAAACACATGGTGGGCTTGATTTTCAGTTCACAAGCTCTTGGGATAGTTGTCCTAGTCCATTTGAGAGGTTTTTTCCTCATGGCCTTTAGTCAAATAAGAAAATGTTGGATACACCTACAAGTTGTATCCCCGAAGGAACAAAAGTGGCATGTCATTAAGCTCCAAATTACATCAAAGCACACAAAAGGATGTAAACTATGGGTTATCAAGGATTTGGGTGCGACACAAATGTACAAGATAGACTAGAGTATATCCCAATCCCCCTTAGGAAATCAAATAAACATGGGCTTGACGTTAAGCCTCAAGGGGCTCTACCCTTAGAAATTTATGATACTTCTTCGGAAAGTGAGGATGATTCACCTCATTCAGATAGTGACACAGATTCCTATTGTAGCATATATGAGGACATAGCCTCTACCAACCTTTTCCTAAATTATGTCGTCTTTACCCTATCCTAGTCCAAATCCCAAGCTGATTTTAAAATTACCCTTGTATATCCTAACCTCATTTATTAGGGCAAAAAAATTCATGTGCTAGTTGATTTCTTTGAAAATAATGAGGCCATTGCATAGTTCATGGGTACTCAAGATGCCATTCCGATCAGTGATCACAAGAAGGATTTCTCCATCAAATTGGACACATGCACGTACTTTGGGGAAGAGGCAGAGTTGTGTGTTCATTTAAGGAAAAATAGTAAAAAAGGGAAAAATTCCTACAGAAAAATACTCGCAAGAAGAATAAATATAAGTCCCACAGTGAAAACCTCTTTGAGGCGCTTTTGTACAAACAAACAAAAATTCAATGGAAAAGATAGTCGACCCACATGATGATAACAATATTTTTGAGCCACCTATAGATGTGGATCTTAATCACTCCCTTGATCTGAAAAAAATAGAAGATACATCTAAAATGTTGATTGAAGAGACTATCACTCTTAACATCGGGTCAGAAGAGGATCCAAAAATAGTATACCTTGGAGATTCATTCTCAGTTCAGGAGTAAAAGACATTTGTAGAGCTGCTACAATAATTTGTAGACATATTTGTGTGGTCTTACGTAGATATTCTAGGTTTGGACCCAACCCTAGTCATGCATAACCTTTTTGTGCACCCAAATGCCAAGCCTATCAAGCAAAAGTTAAGGAATATGCATCCACGTGTTGCGCTCCTAGTAAAAGAAGAACTGGAGAAGCTATTGGTAGTAGGTTTTATCAGACCTATTGACTATTTAGAATGGATATCAAACATAGTGCCAATACAAAAGAAACCAGTGGGTATCTGAATCTGCATAGACTTCAGGGATATTAATAAAGCATGCCCTAAAGATTATTTTCCTTTACCTAACATCAACATGATTGTCAATTCTACTGCCAGTTACGAAATGTTGTCCCTCATGGAAGAATTTTTGGGCTATAACCAGATTAATATCACAAAGGAAGATCAACATAAAACTACTTTTACAACCCCTTGGGGAACATTTTGCTACCAAGTGATGCCTTTCGGCCTCAAGAATTCTGGAGCCACTTATCAAAGAGCAATGACAATCATATTCCATGACATGATGAATGACATCATGGAGGACTATGTGGATGATATCTTGGGAAATTCCAGAACCAGAGAATACCACCTAAAAGTGTTGAGGCGTATCTTTCCACACCTCTAAAACTATAAGGTCGATTGAACCCTAGGAAATGTATCTTCGGCATACAATCAGAAAACTATTGGGTTTCATCATTTCCGAAGGGGCATTTAGGTAGATCCCAATAAAGTAACGACTATCACCGAGATACCTCCACCAAATAACCTTAAGCAACTACGCAACTTGCAAGGGAAAATTAAGACAATTCACCAGCTTCATCTCACATCTTGCGAATAAGTGCCACCATTTCACACATCTACTTAAGAAATATATTACCTTTGATTGGGGTCCTGATTGTAAAAAAAAATTAAATTAATTAAACAATATCTAACCACCCTCTTGTTATCATGCTCGACTACCCCAAGAAAACCTTTTTGTTGTATATTTTAGCTGCACTACATGCTATTGGTGCACAACTTACCCAATACGATATAAGCCAAAAAGAGAGAGTGGTTTATTACCTTAGCCACACTTTGATTGCATATGAGCTGAATTATCCCTAGATCAAGAAATATTGCTTAGCTTTACTATTTTCTTTCTAAAATCCTTGCCATTATTTTCTCAATAACAAAACCAAGCTGATTTCAAAATTCAACCCTTTAAAAAATCTCCTATCTAAACTAGCACTTACCGGATGGATGGCTAATTGTATCATCCTACTAAGTGAGTTTGATATCAAATTTGTACGCCAAAATCACTCAAGGGATAGGTGCTTGTTGATCGCTAGTAGAAGCTCCCTTACTAGGAATGGAACCGTTATGTCTAGATATTCCAAATGCCTCTATGATGTACATTAAAGAATCCATCGTATGACATATGCACTTTGATGGATCCTTCAATTACCATGGTTCAGGGGTAGGTGTGATGTTTATCACTCCAACAGAGAATTCATCCCACATGATTTTTGGCTAATTTTTCCATGTACTAATACATTACCGAGTATGAGGCACTTGCTGGTTTTAAAATTGCTATCGTGTGGAATATCCGACAGCTAAAGGTCATGGGTGATTCACAGTTAATCATCATGAAAGTTAATGATGAATATAAGGTCAAGGATGACAAGCTCATCCCATATAAAAATATGGTCGAGACCCTCAAGGAATACTTTTTACACATTAGTTATAAATATATTCCAAGAGCACAAATTGATTAGTAGACATCATGGCTATAGTTGAAGCTTTGCATCGCATCCCACCTTAGGAAAATAAAATTCCTCTTTTTTAGAACATCTATGGGAACCAACGTATTACCCACCATAATCATGTCTGGTATGTGAAGTTCTTGGTCCTTTCTGCCACTAGTATGAACCCATATTCAATTACCTATAAGATAATACCTTTCCTCTGGACATTTCCCATACTGAGAAAAGAGCCCTCATCTTCCGTATATCCTATTATACTTTGTTATCCATTTTTTCCCTTGGGAAAAAATGGACAATAGGATAATATCCGGAGACCGAAAATTCTTCCGTAAAGATTCTAGGGTTATCGGGATAATTTCAAGCTTTAAGAGGTGTTTATGATCATCTTGGACTGTTCTTATCTTTCCCTAGTCCTAAAAGCTTGAGTTTCACTCAGAACAAGGAAATTGCCTGTGGAGGGCCCACACCTACCCAACTCGAGAAAAACACGGTTAAAAGTGACATACAAATTTTCAGGTGTCTTATCACACTTCCATGGTCCACTTTTCATAGAAAGGTTCAAAATTTAAGTAGGGTCAATGCAAGATTTAAAAATTTGTCAACACAAGCCACGATGAGCCCGAGCTAAAAGCAGCTCACTGAGCTTCTCGGTGAGCCAGTAGGCATGTGTTAGTGTGATTTGCATAAATCGAGCTCTCACTAAGCTTATTTTAGGTATTATTTCTACATATGGGAACCATGCAGAGTGGAGATTGATGAGTTCCTGAGGTTGGTGAATGCACAAATTTGTAAAGGAGCTCAATCAACATCATGGTGACTCTAGATTGTCAGATGGATACATAGTTGCTCGGGTGAAGCATATTTCAGTTTGCAGAGAATGAAACCAAGTTGATCTATTGGCTAATCATGGGAAATATGTTTGGTAAATCCAAATCTATATTCTTAGCTTAGCATTAAGCTATTTAGAATGAACAACTCAAGCTCAGTTGATTTTATGCAGTATTTCAAAAATTCATGGTGATTCGGGTGAGATCTGGGGCCATTAAAAATGGAGTAGATCTAATATAGAGACCAGGTGAACATTTGGTGAGTCAAGGTAACTCAAAGTGGGCACAGTGAGCAGCGTGAAATATTTTGACCCGATGGTCGATGGGAATAAAACATGGGACTCGTGAAATAAATAGTGACCTCGACCGGAATCTTGGGACAACAATGTCAAAGCGAATGAAATGCGAGACCTAGAGATGAAAAGGAGATCGAGTAATGTGGGGATCGCTTGTAGCTTGAATCATCTAAATCACCTGAGTGAGGAAGGAAACATCATTTGATGAAGCCAATTGGCTCAAATTCACAGAGAGCTCTTGGGAACATGTCATGGTGATTAAGAAGGCTAAGCAATATCTTAGCAAGTTTACAGAAGACATCAAAACTAAGTTTACAAAGACCGAGCTCCTTAAGTGGGTCAGGGGATTGATGGTTGAGCTTGATGCACCGAACATGGGCCTGGCTGGATTAAACGGTGAATGCATTTTGTATAAGCTCAAGACTCGATGTAAGATGAATTGATGTTGGTTCATTTTCTGACATCGTGAGGATCTTGCTTGGGGCTAGTTCATTAGGAAAGAATGTGAGTTTATCACTCAGAGTGGATTAATGGATAGCTCAAGGGAACTCGTTGGTGAATTGGTGGAAAATGGAGTCTCATGAGCCATCGTGCCAAGTTAGAATGTTGGTAAAACATCTCCGTAAGTCCGGAGTCCCCATCTCATGCCTCAAGCGGGTTTTTGTGATAAGGAATCCATGACATGATGGCAAGATAGTCTTGGGGTTCTGAGACTTAAAATTCTAAGGAGGCAGGGATCATGAGGAGAATTACCACACGGGGATAATCATTTATCATGTCAAGGAATAAGTTTCAAATTGAATGTGCAACTAGAATCTTGAGTCAATGGCCAAGTTATCCATCGAGTTGTTAGGGAGGCTACAGGTGAGATGGCAAAGTAATCACCAAGTTATTAGCATAAATGTTAGAGCTATTTTGGGAAGAAATCTAGTGACTTAGTCAATATAGGTCTCTACATATAGGAAAATGCATCATCAAGTCGCCAAGATCACGTCGCCATAGGGAGTTCTATTCATGTTCGATAAAATGATGTAGGTTGTGTTGTCACTAAGGATGAATCGTCGAGCATATTGACCATGATAAGGGAACCAAGTTGATGGTAAATAAAATGGAGTCGAACAGATCAACTAAATGTAAGAGGATGAGTTTGACACAAGAAGAAGACATTTTGCAGGGTCTAAGTGACTCAACTGAGTCATTTTAGTCTCCAAAATTGCCACAGATAGGAGCCCCGATGGATTGAGATGTAAATCTTTTGGAATGTGTATATATTTCCATGGGAAATAGCTTGATTATTAAGCAAGTGTAGAGGTGTTCGAGTACACAAAGTGATCTCATGTGAAGGCTCGGTTGTTACATGCAATGTGATGGCTATGGAGATGGTTTGAACAATGGAGTGGCTCGAAACTCGTAGGCTCGTTGTGGGCCGAGCCACGGAGTTTTAGAGAAAGGGAAATTGTTGAGCTCGATCTTGTACACCGAGATCTTCCATATGGCTTGATGGAATGAAGTTGAAAGGGTTTGAGTGAGTTGGAAGTGAATTTCATCAGACCGAACCGAAGGATCTCGCCGTGCATTGTGATGAGCTTGCATAACTCGGTGGTGGGACTCACGTCAGGATTATAAATCTGAGTCAAGCCATCAAATGGATGAGAGCATGGTAGTTGTCTCGGTAACGAGATTACGTGGAGGTAAAATCAGTGTGATATTTGAGGAGATAGTGAAGTGATCTAAGCTGCATGATCTTAGAGGTGAACTCAATGCATGCTTGCCATGAGTTGGGAGGTAAGCTTGATTTAATCCTTTGGAGTGAGGGATCGTGAAGAAAATGAATTGTGTTATTTGTGGTGAATAGCTCAAGATCAAACCCAACATGAATATCACTCAAATAAGTCGAGTTGTAGTTATAGATTATTGGTTTAGTGAAGAAATAAACCGAGCTTGTTTGCGATAGATGGGGCTTAGCATGACATTGAAAAATCGAGTTAGACCATGGTATGAAGAAGAGTTTGAGATCAAAATTGTAGTATGTGGAAGTTCTACCAAGTTGAGGATGATCTCAAATAAAGACATGAGCCCTTGAGAGACATTTGAATGGGAAATTGGTCGAACATTGTTGCCAAGGGAGGAAGGAACCTGGCCATTAAAGGTTGAATTCGAGCATTGATGCCAAGTGAGGTTCTTGAGGTCATGTATGGATTGAGTGAATCCATTACAAGGAGCTCAGTAAGTATTCCTAATGGGCAACCATGTGCAAGGAAAGCACAGGTCGAGTGGTGGAGGGCTCTTTTTTCCAGTTTGACGTGGGAGCACAAGCTACGGTGGATGGTGGTAACGATCCCATGATGCACTCAGTTGGTAAGATGCATGGGAAGAGACTCGGGATGAGTCGAGCTGGGGATGATTCGCTTGGCATTGAGCTAGCAAATGGAGCTCATGGAGTCAAGCCAATGGAGCAGATAACCGGAGTTTCTCGAATTAGGTTCCTATGTTAATGCGATGGCGATGGACTTGGCCAATACATAGGATGAAGGAGCATGTGACCAACTCGGTGAGTTGGCTCGCTGAGCCAAACATAAAGTTGGTTTTTTTGACTCATTCACATGGACCCCTCCCTCCTCAGTGCAAACTAGTAAATGGGAGGGTCCCACATTATTTTTTAATTAATTTAATATTTTTATTTAAATATTTTAATAATAATATTTATTATTATTATTTAAATATTATTTTAATTAATTAAGGAGAACTAGGTCAACTAGGCATTAATGGCACATGATGGAAGCTTCTCAAAGTGGTTCAACCAACTATAATAAATACATCATGTGCCTTCAATTTAGGAATGTAATTATGACCTTTCCTCTTCTCTCTCACATATTCTTCTATAAATGTAAGTTGGAAGCTCATTCCAAAGGGTTCTAACAGGTCAAATAGGTTGGAAAGTTAGACATCTTAGGCAAGTGTGTATTTTTCAAGAGTCTTCTTTGTTCTACAAGTTGTCCTTGTATGTTGAGGGAACTATCAAGCCTCCTTTTCAAGACCGTAATGTAACCATTGCCTCTTCTCGAGTGTACATTGTCCAAGTTCATGTTTATATTACGGTGTTCTTCGACATCGTGCTTATCAAGTGGTGGAGAGTTGCATGCATTTGAGTTGTGGTTCTTGTTCACCCTTCTCAAGTTCATCCTTCTTCACTAGAATACTGATAACTTGTTTGTTTGATCGAGTTTAACAAAGGGAATGCTTGCTTCCTAGTCTGTGGTATTCTATACCCTCTCTAAGTTGTAGTAGGTGAAGTTGACTTGTGGTGCACACACCCTCTTCAAATTAACCCTTCCTAATTCTAGAAACACCCTTTATTTGGTGCATCACCATCCCTATTATAGTTTCATTTCTGCAAATATCTTTCCCTAAAACCCATGAAAATGTTAGCATAGGTCTAGATAACTTTTTTATTGCACTAGGAATAGTACAACACTTAGTTTAGGAAAAGGAAGACGGCCTTCTCCGGAGGTTTGCCTTGAGCCCAACTCCTTTAGCTTGATAAGTGATCCCATGTGTCCCAATCACACCGAACATCACATCATGTTCACATTTTGGCCATTCAAAGGGTGCAAAGTGATTTTCTGACAATAGTTTTTGGCACACCCGAATGCAGATTTGGTACATCTCTTATCACTTACACAATTCAAAGTACTGACGACTCTATATCCCCTGGATTCCAAATCTCAAGTGCTTTAACTTTTAAGAATAATTCAGACAAGAGATTCTTCAAAGCAAGGAAATTATCAGCATATCAAAATTTCCTTGTCTCCTCCAAAGAGAAGAAGAAGAAGTGTTTCAACATCACCAGTTGCAGCTCTACCTCATAGGGTTCATTCAAATCCTACGTACAAAAGGTTTCCTCCACCAAGGAACAATAAACCTCTTGTTATTATAGCACGAAATTTTTTTCCCCTTTCAATGTATGTATTCCTCTTCTATTGGATCAATGTGACCCTATACATGTTGTGGCACTCAAAATTTTACCCTTTTACATAGGGGAAAATCATTTTACTCCAATGGAACATATTCTTGATATATCCAACATTTGTGTCATACATAACATCACAGAGGACAATGTTACAGTTATACTTCTTGCTACCTCTTTCAAGGTAAAAATACTTCAATGGTTTAGAGGGTTAAGTATTGGTAGTATAATGACTTGGGGTGAGTCAGAGAAAAGATCTCAGAAAGCTTTAAATACAAGAGTGATCACCTATAGCTTTTGGAACAACTCACTACCATAAAGATAGCTCCCCAAGAATACATGAATGATTTTAACTTCCGATTCCACATGACCTAGAATAGGATTCCGGCACTTATAAACCCTTCTCCACTTATTACCCGATGCCTACGACATTGCCATAAGAGTGGAAAAGTCCTTGATTTAGGCTAGAAAGATAGCTCCATGACCACCAATGTCATTGTCTTTAGATCTTATGAACAATCAGCCTATCATCACTCATATTCCAATAGCCTTTAATCAACTAGCGCAGTCTCCCCTACCTCTTCAAATGATCTATTTAAAGTCAAGTCACTACAGCAAACTTTTTGAAATGAGCTTATTGCACTCAAGAGGCAACAATTTCAATACAATCATCCATATCAACCACAAAATCAGTAGTATCAAGCTAACCGTCCTCCTTTTCAAGGGAACAATCAGCCTCAAAATCAATCTGTGAATGTCAGACCTTTGAACTTTCGGAACCATCTTGCTGGTAGCTCATCTAGAACCATAGTACCTGTCCAGAATAATCTAGTTCAAGATTATGAATGGTTCTATCCTCGTTCTCAACCCCACAATAAAAATCTTTTTCCCAATGAAGTTCTTGGCCATGCCCTTATGGTTCAAAGCATAAATTCCCCTTCTGATCTAACAAAGAACACATATACACAAGAAACAACATCAACCACAAGTACTCAAGAAACCACTTTGCTAAACTGGAGAGTAGAATATTTTTGCGCATTGAATATTGATTCCTCATCACGAGGAGGAAAACACTTGTTCCAAGAATAGAGAAATGGAACGTCAAAATTCCAAAGCTGATCAAACATCCACTTCACAACCTCAGACACAAGTGGCGGTTGATAAATATGCGGGAAAGAAACCGCTAGAAATACCTATTAGCCAAGCTGTAAGGAAAGAAGGTTCTTCAGGCATCACGATACCCAAAAAGCACTTTCTAAAGGAGGATCCCAATGCCTAAAGAAGTTTCAAAAAATTTGGAGCTATTCCCTTCAACATAGTAGAACAAATGAATAAAACCAATATGAGCATTACTATGTGGGACACACTCTCAATTCCTTCTCAAAGAATTTTTTTACGAGAGGCTCTAAATAGTTTTGGTACAACCGATGGATTATCATGTCATGGAGTAGCAACTACTACGAGTTTGTGTCAAACGAAAGGGAAAAGTATTCCTAAAGTCAAAAAACCATCGCAATTCTATATTTCCTTAATCATTAGCAAACACCTAGTTCATAATTTCATGATCAATTTTGGTGCCAGTATCTCACTCATGCCCAAACAAATTACAGACATACTAGGCATACAATATGTGCTAGTTGCAAGAGGATTTGTTCAGCTAGATGGCACAACTGTTAAGACTGTTGGAGTTATCAAAGGAATTCAACTTACCATCCATGCATGCCCAAGTTTTTCATTCACCCAAGACATATCAGTCATTGATCTTCCTCCTCTCTTCGTCATCTACCTATCACAAGATTTCACTGCCAAGATGGGTGGTTATCTATCACCAATTGGTCACATATGATTCTCAAGACTCAATACGGAACCAAAGTGACTATAAGGGAGGAACCAATCTACCATAATCATGTAGAACCCTACACTGCTATTCCTATAAATGGGAATTACACCATCGGAGATCTAGAAGAAGAATATGTTGATCATCAACTGACCACTCTCATTGAAGAATTCCCAATAATGCGCTAGATGAAGTAATTGGAGATCATTAGTATGATCCCTATACTTGATGTGTTGCTAGAAGAAGAAGTCGGTTTTCTACATTTTGAAGAAACATTATTGGGTACCTACTTGTATTCATAAAGAAGATACGATCATATCAGTAACTTGTAAAAACACCAAGTGATTTGGAAGGACTTTCAAAATTGTTCTTCAACTACTCAAGAAGTTAGAATGGATCTCATGCTAGTGTTATGTTAATTTATCTAGAGGGAGATAAGTACTTCTCATCTTTCTAGTTGCAATTCAGTTGTACCAACAACATTGCTTAATATTAGGCCCTTATGCAAGGAATTCAACTAGCCCAAAAGAAGGGAATCAAAGCCCTTACTATTTTTAGAGATAGTGAGTTAGTTGTTCATGAAGTGACAGAATGTAGTGCATCCAAAAATGATCTTTTAAGATCATACAAGAACCAAGTCTAGGACTTGATTGAAGATTTCAAAGCTTTTTGGATCCATGCAGTTCATAAAAATCAAAATCAAGATGTTGATAGGCTTTCTATAATTAGCTCATAATATGACATACCTGTTGACATCATGAAAGAAGGGAAACAATTTGTCAAAATGGTGGTTCGACCTACAGTCCCTGATAATGTGAGTAGCTGGAAAGTGTTTGATAGTGACAAACAAATTGTCCTTTTCCTACAAGAAGAGGTGAAGTTTGCTGCAAGAAATTAGGATAAGTTGCAAGAGTCATATGGTGATCAAATTATACAATTGAAGAGAAAAAAACTACCAAAAGGCTTAGTCACTCTGGAATCCATTTTCAATTCAGATGATCAAGCCAAAAGACAAATATCTAACATGGTGGTCAAAGAAGAATATTTTGAGGAAGTCGAGGTAGCGCATGAGAAGTTTCTGAAGATTGGAAAAGTGTGTACTTCCGAAGAGAAAGAATATTTCATCAAAAATTTTCAATAGTATCAGTCATTTTTGCATGGATTTATAAAGACCTACATGGTTTTGATCCAAGATTGGCACAACATAACATTGAACTAGATCCTAATTCCAAGCCATCTCGTAAAAACAATGACCAATTAATCCCAAAATTGAGCCACTAATGAGAAAGGAGATAACTAAACTCATCGAGCCCTATATTTTTTTCCCATCAAGTACTCCTCTTGGGTATCTAATCTAGTACCCATAAGGAAGAATAATAGGAGATTCAGTTGTGTGTAGATTTCAAGTATTTGAACTGTGCCTCATTGAAAGACCATTATCCTCTCCCATCAATGGAGAAAATTCTTCAAACAGTGGCAGGAGCTCAAAGATTTTCTTTTCTCAATGGATATTTGGGTTATAATCAAATTCTAGTCCAAGAATCCGATCAATTCAAAATGGCTTTCACTACCAAGTGGGGCACGTATGCCTACAACAAAATTCCATTCAGATTGTCCAATGTTGGGGCTACTTTCCAAAGAGCCATGGATATGGCATTTAAAGGGACTAATCAATGATATCATCTTGGTTTACCTAGATGACATAACTGTGTATTATAAGCATGCAGACGATCACATCGTGCATCTAAGGAAGGTTTTCCAAAGGTGTAGGGAATTTGGGGTTTCACTTAATCCCAAGAAGTGTATTTTTGTAGTGCACGAGGGAAAGTTGTTGGGGCATGTTATTTCAGTGGAAGGACTATCAATTGATCCATCTAGGATTCGTTCAATTATGCCCTTATCTCTCCCAAGTCATAGGAAGGGCCTCCAGAGTTTTCAGGGAACCATAAACTTCATACAAAGATTCATCCCTCGCTTCACGACATTGATAGACCATTGACAGCCATGTTGAAGAAAAACATTCCATTCTCATGGACAAATGAAGGATGAGAAAGCATCAAAGCCATCAAAATGACAATTTCTCAAGCTCCCACCCACCGAACCCTGTGTTTGATAAATACTATATCCTTTATGCTTTTGCAAGTCGAGAGAGCATTTCAAGGATCCCCACCCAAAAAATGATGATATGATGGAGCAAAAAAGTTCTTTCTTCAGTCAATCCCTCAAATACTACGATCCCAAATACTCATTTGTTGAAAAAAATTCTTTGTGGTTATTCAATCTTTGAAGAAATTCAAGCACATGTTGTCCAACAACAAAATTCATCTGATGGTGTCTCATCTAGGTGTCAAGATTTTTTTGCTGAACAAAGAGATGAACAAAAATCACTCTGGATAGATCACGAAGGTGATGGAGTATGATGTGTATATCAAGGTTACCAAACTTGTCAGAGGAAAAGGTTTGTGTCAAAAACTTGCTGCAGACATGGAATCAAAAGGTGATGAGGATGTGATGCTCCTAAACACTGATGAGAGTGATGAGAAAGTTGACTGGTTATCCAAAACGAAGAATTTTATTTTCTCAAGAGTATATCGTATGAACATGGATAAAAATCAAAGAAATACCTTCCATCTCAGTAATCTATTCCATATGTCCCGATAGACAATGTTCTCTTTCGAAAGGATTTGAACGGTGTTCTCCTTCAGTGTGTAAGACCAAAACAGGTAAGTAAGATACTAGAAGAGTTTCATAATGGCCTATCTGGAGGACATTATTCTACATGAACAACTACTACCAAGATCATGCAAGTTGGCTAGTATTGGACAGATATTTTCAAAGATGCCCATCTCTGGGTAAGGAAGTGTAAGGAATGTTCCTTTTTCACTAGCAAGCAGAAGTTGACAGCTCTTCCACTACATCCAATTCAAGTGGATCAACCATTTTTTCAATAGGGGTTGGACTTCATCGGAATGATTAATCCTCCATCCAATGATGGACATAAATGGGTCCTTACTGCAATAGATTATTTTACTTGATGGACAGAGGTGGTAGCATTGAAAGAGAGCAATGAAAAGGTAGTTCTGGATTTCTTGGAAGGTATAATGACAAGGTTCGGTGTTCATTTGCAGTCATTTCAGATAACATGATGGTTTTTCTTAGTATGAAGTTGAGTGAATGGGCTATTAAAAATGGGGTATACCTAAAGACTTTGTCCAATTACTATCTGCAAAGAAACGGCTTGGTTGAGTCTAGTAACAAAAACCTCATAAGGATTATTAAGTGCACGATGGAAAATAACAAGAGGACTTGGCATACACAACTTAAGACTGCCTTATGGGTAGATCAGATCACACATAAAAGGGCCATCGGAAATTCTCCTTTCGTGCTCATATATGGAAGAGAAGAAAAACTTCCACTCTCCTTGAAGTTACCTTATTTGGAGTTAACTCATCAACTTAAAGTTATGGAGATTGATCCTCTGACAGTAAGGTTTGTTGAACTCATGGAGTTAGAGGAATTATGGAACAAGGCTATGAAGACTTTGGAGCAACATCAGGCTCAAGTTAAGAAATATTTTGACAAGAAGGTGTCCGACAAGTTTTTTCAAGAGGGAGATTTAGTCCTCAAATGGGATGAAGATAGGGAAAAACCAGGCAGGCATGCCAAGTTTGATGCTCTATGGAGCGGGCCATACATCATCACAAGTTGCAAAGAGGAGAATTCATTTCATCTATCCAAGCTTAATGGAGAATAACTTCCCATTCACGTGAATGGGATACATCTCAAATCTTTCTTTCAAGTAGTGTTCTGCCCCTATATAGTTATTTAGGTGTTTTCCTCTAAGTGCTTATGCACATTGTTGTGTGTTGTTATTTTTCTTTCCTTGTTGTTGTGTTTTTTGTGTTGTTCTTGCACATTGTTTCATCATTGGAGGTGTTAAAGGAAGGAAGGTTTAAAGTTTCCATAAGATTCTCATGGTCTGCTTCATTCAAAATTCTACAATGTTCATAATGCCAAGCATTCAACAGATTCAGTATACTTCATGCTTAGCATCCCAAGGAGGTCCAACCTCGACAATGCTTAAGGAGAATTCGGGATATATCACAGAAGATCAAATCACTTTCAATATTCCAATATTGAATCCATGCCCAATGGATGAATTAAGGCTATTGGAATCATGCTTAGCAGGAAATCATCCCTAAGAGGTTGCTAAAAATGTTATCCATTTTTTCCCTTGGGAAAAAATGGACAATAAGATAATATCCGAGAGACCGAAAATTATTTTATAAAGATTCCAAGGTTATCAAGATAATTTTAAGCTTTAAGAGGTTTTTATGATCATATTGGATTTTTCTTATCTTTCCCTAGTCCATAAATCTCGAGTTTCACTTAGAACAAAGAAATTTCTGTGGAGAGCCCACACCTACCCAACTTGACCAAAACATGGTTAAAAGTGACATACAAATGTCCAGTCTCTTAATACATTTCCATGGTCCAATTTTCATAGAAAGGTTCAAAATTTTAAGCAGGGTCAATACAAGATTTAGAAATTTTTCAACACAAGCCACATATGAGCCTAAGCTAAAAGCAACTCACTGAGCTTCTCGGTGAGCTGGTAGGCATGTGTTAGTGTGAGTTACATAAAGAGAGCTCTCACCGAGCTCATTTTGGGTATTAAATCTACATATGGGAACCATGCAGAGTGGAGCTCGATGAGTTCCTCTAGTCGTTGAATGCATAGATTTGCAAAGGAGCTCAATCAACATCATGGTGACTCGGGCTCATCAAATGGATGCATAGTTTCTTGGGTGAAGCTCATTTTAGTTTGCAGAGAATGGAACTGAGTCGAGCTATTGGCTAATCATAGGAAAGATGTTTGGTAAATCCAAGTCTATATTCTTAGCTCAACATGAATCTATTTGTAATGTACAACTCGAGCTTAGTTGAGTCAATGTAGTATTTTATAAATTCATGGTGATTCGGGTGAGATCCAGGGCCATTGCAAATGGAAAATCTCTAATAGAGAGACCGCTTGAACATTTTACAAATTAAGGTAACTCAAGCGGGCACAACGAGCAACATGAAAGACTTTGACTTAGCGGTTGATGGGAATAAAACATGGGACTCACAAAATAAATAGTGAGCTCGACCGGAAGCTTTGGAAAACAATGGCAAAGTGAATGAAATGCAAGCTCGGAGCTAAAAAGGAGATCAAGCAATGTGGGGTTTTTGTAGCTTGAATCATCTAAATCACCTGAGTGAGGAAGGAAATATCATTTGATGAAGCCAATTGGCTTAAATTTTTAGAGAGCTCTTGGGAACGTGTTGTGGTAATTAAGAAGGTTGAGCAGAGTCTTAGCAAGTTCGTAGAAGACATCGAAACTGAGTCTATAAAGACCAAGCTCCTCAAGTGGCTTGGGAATTGATGGTCGAGCTCGATGCACCAAATGTGGGCCTAGTTAGATTAAATGGTGAATGTGTTTCATATAAGCTCAAAACTCGACATTAGATGACTTGATGTTGGGTCATTTTCGACTTTGTGAGGAGCTTTCTTCAAGCGCAGCTTCGATTAGGAAAGCACACAAGTTGATCCATCGAAGTGGTTCAATGGATAGCTCGAGGGAGCTCAGTGGTGAATTTGCAAAAGTATGAAGATTTTGTGGAAAAGTGGAGACTATGAGCCATCGTGCTAGGTTAGAATATTGGTAAAATGGCTCCAGAAATCTATAGTCCCCATCTCAGGCCTGTAGGTTTTCGTGATAAGGAAGCCATGACGTGATGGCAAGAGAGTCTTGGGGTTCCGAGACATAAAATTCCAAGGACACGGGGATTGTGAGGAGCATTACCATACGGGGATAACCATTTTGCATGCCAAGGAATGAGTTCCGTAAATTGAATGTGCAACTAGAATCTTGAGTCAATGGATGAGTTATCCGTCAAGTTATTAGGGAGGCTACAGTGAGATGGTGAAGTAATCACCAAGTTATTAGCATAAATGTTGGAGCTATTATCGGAAGAAATCTAGTGACTTAGTCACTATAGGGCTCTACATACATGAAATTGCATCATCAAGTCACCAAGATCACGTCGCCATAGGGAGTTTTGTTCATGTTCGAGAAAATGATGTAGGTTGTGTTGTCACTAAGGATGAATCGTCAAGCATCTTGACCATGATAAGGGCACCAAGTCAATGGTAAATAAAATGGAGTCGAGTGGATCAACTAAATGCAAGAGGACGAGTTTGACACAAGAAGAAGACATTTTGTAGGGTCTAAGTGACTTGGCTGAGTCGTTTCAAGCTCCACGAGTCACCATAGATAGGAGCCTAGGTGGATTGAGCTGAGGAGCTTATGGAATGTGTATAGCTTGTTATGGGAAATAGCTCGATGATTGAATGAGTTACAGAGGTTTTTGAGTACATGATGAGCTCATGTGAAGGCTCGAGTGGTTACATGCAATGTGATGGCTGTGGAGGTGGTTCGAACAATGGAGTGGATTGGGAACTTAGAGGCTCAATGTGTGGCCAAGCCATGGAGTTTCAGAGGTAGGACACTCGTCGAGCTCGAGCTTGTACACAAAGATCTTCCATATGGCTTGATGGAATGAATTTGAAAGGGTTTGAATGAGTTGGAAGTGAATTTCATCAGACCAAAATGAAGGAGCTTTCCATGCATTGTGATGACCTCGCATAACTCGGTGGTGGGGCTCGCATCGGATAATAAATCTAAGTTGAGCCATCGAATGGATGAGAGCATGGTAGTTGTGTCGAAGAATGAGATTATGTCGAGGTAAACTCGGTGTGAGATTTGAGGAGATAGTGAAGCAATCTCATCTAGCATGATCTTAGAGGTGAGCTCGGTGCATGCTCGCCATGAGTTGGGAGGAAAGCTCGATGTAATCCATTAGAGCAAGGGATCGTGAAGAAAATGAATTGAGTTATTTGCGGTGAATAGCTTGAGATCAAACCCAATGTCTAAATCACTCAAATAATCTGAGTTATAGATATAGATGGTCGGTTTAGTTAAGAAATAAACCAATCTCGCTTGCAATGGATGGGGTTTAGCGTGACATTGAAAAATCAAGTCATACCGTGGTGTGAAGAAGAGTTAGATCGAACTCATAGTATGTAAAAGTTCTACCAAGTTGATGAGGATCTCGAAAAAAGACATGAGCCATGGAGAGCATTGTGAATGGGAAATTGGTCAAACATTTTTGCCAAGGGAGGAAGGAACCTGGCACTTAAAGGTTGAATTCGAGCATCGATGCCAAGTGAGGTTCTTGAGGTCACGTATGGCTTGAGTGAATCAATTGTGAGGAGCTTGGTAAGTAAGCCCAACAAGAAACCAAGTGTGAGCATATCACGGTTTGAGTGGTGGAGAGCTCATTTCACGAGCTTGACGTGGGAGGTCGGTTATGATGGATGATGGTAACGAGCCCATGATGCACTTGGTTGGTATGATGCATGGGAAGAGACTCGGGATGAGTCAAGTTGGGGCCGATTCACTTGGCATTGAGCAAGAAAACAGAGTTCATGGAGTCAAGCCAATGGAGCAAATAACCGGGAGTTTCTTAAGTAGGTTCATGGGTCGATGTGATGGTGATGGACTCTACCAATACATAGGTCGGAGGAACATGTGACCAACTCAGTGATTTGGCTCGCTGACCCAACCACAAAGTTGTTTTTTTTTTACTCATTCACATGGACCCCTCCCTCCTCGGTCAAAAACCCGATCCAATGGGAGGGTCCCACAATATTTTTTAATTAATTTAATATTTTTATTTAAATATTTTAATAATAATTGTTATCCAAAATCCACCCCTCAAGGTAAATTTTGGTAACTTATGCAAATTATTCAGGGTCAAGTAAGCAGAAATGATGGAAGGGAAAAACAATTGGATTTTGGGGCCCCCTCTAGTTCCTCTCTAACTTCTCCATCTAAGAAAAATTCAAAGAAAAATCTAAAAGATTGCAAAAATGAAAAAAATTGGCTGTGCTAGTGTATTGTGGGTAAATCGGGCTTTTGGAGTCCAGGCCACACAGGTATGCACGGGACATGTGGGACCCGAAAACCCAAAAAAGGTCACAGACAATGGGAATCGGTGAAATTGAACATTTTTATCCTAAGCGCATCCACACGGACATCAAGACATAAGTTCCCTGCGCAGATCTAAAATGGCTGCATTACATTTTTGTGTGGAAAATCTGGGTTGAAGCAGTTTAGGCAGCACAAGTATGCGTGGGACATTTGGGACCCGAAAACTCGACTTTTCCGATTTTGCAAAGGCTTGCAGGTGAAGCGGCGTCAACGGCCCTCACGGCCCGATCAACGTTGGGACAAGTGGGATACCAAGACCTGATTTTTCTGAAAATACTGATAAGAAAGAGACTTTCGTGTGGAGCAAATATTATTTTCCATGACAGCCAGGACACTGGACCTGAAATAGCCGATATGCCTACATACAAAGGAAAATTCAATGTCTAACCCTCCCGAACTTCAAACGGCCATATCTTTTGATCCCGAGCTCTGATTTTCATAAAATTTGACTTTCTAGAATGAGCACTACATCCTCTAGATATATAAAAGAAATATATTCAGCTCCAAAGTGAATTAAATTTTCAGACTCGTTAAATGATTGAAATTCCTGACATACCCAAAATAGCTACCTACACTTAAAAGGCCATAACTTTTGCATTTCTCAACGAAAACGCACAAAATTGGCACTGTTGGATTCGTGTTTCCAAGCCTGATGCACAAAAATCAAGAAATCCATAATTTAGTGAGGAATAGATGGTTATTTCTCAGAAATTTTTTCCAATCTAGAATAATGATTTTATTTGGTAGTTGGGTTGCATTCAATGGAGCATGGGCTGACATTTTTCGTTGCTGCATGTCATGGGACAATATGGGGAGCCTTTTGTAAGCAACAAAACATCATTTCACTTTATTTACTACATCTTGCAAGTTGTGAGAGGACATATTTTGGGATTTTCATTTTCCCTCTCTCTCTCTCCTCTTAAAAACTAATAAATTAGAGTGTTCGGCCCATTGTAATGGGAGGTAGTTTTGAGTAGAAAAACTCTATCAAAATTGTTTTGTGAAACCATTGTGCTACACACCCTTGTAGTGGACTCCTTGCATGGTGATCCAGGCCCTGTCTTGTAATGAATTGAACTGTGCATACTTATGAAGCAATAGATGCAAGTTTGTGGATGTATCTTCCCCTACTATGTTTGTTTGCATTCTTCTTGCCCTTTCAAACTCATTGCAAAGATATTGTGTCTATTCACACTCTTGCAGGGATTCATTTTATTGTGCATGTATGGAATATTTTTGTGAATGCATTTGCTATATTGTGGAGAACTATTATCACCCCTTCTAGTATGCACTTTACTTCCATTTTCCACACATTGGGAGCTTATTCTCAAACTCTCCTTTTCTAGTGTATCACCGCTTTAGTGTAGGCTTTGTTTTTCATGCACTCTCTCTCTCCCTGGTCCCTTGGAAATTTAGATTAGGATTAGATAGTTTTTGCCTGCATTAGAGTAGATTGTGGCAAGTAGTTTAGGAGTAAGAACCAACTTTCTCTGGAGGTCTATCTCAAGTAGCAAGTCCCACAACTTGGAGATAGTACCCATGTTATCCAATCACAATGTGAGCTCAAGAACACACACTTGTGCAAACTATAGGGTGTTTTGATTCAAAGACAATAATAATATTTATTATTATTATTTAATTATTTTATTTAAATATTCTTTTAATTAATTAAGGAGAACTAGGTCAATCAGGCATTAATGGCACATGATGGAAGCTTCTCAAAGTGGTTCAACCAACTGTAATAAATACATCATGTGCCTTCAATTTAGGAATGTAATTATGACCTTTCCTCTTCTCTCTCACATATTATTCTATAAATTTAAGTTAGAAGTTCATTCCAAAGGGTTCCAACATGTCAGATAGGTTGGAAAGTTAGACATCTTAGGCAAGTGTGTATTTTTCAAGAGTCCTCTCTCTTTTGCAAGTTGTCTTTATATGTTGAGGGAGTTTTCAAGCCCCCTTTTTCAAGACTATAATGGTAATGATTGCCTCTTTTGAGTGTACACTGTGCAAGTTCACATTTCTATTGCAGGTTCTTGGATTTTTGTGCTTATCAAGTGGTGGAGAGTTGCATGTAGTTGAGTTGTGGTGCTTGTTCACCCTTCTCAAGTTCATCCTTCTTCACTGGAAGACTAATAACTTGTTTGTCGATCAATTTTTAAAAGGGAACACTTGCTTCCTACTCTGTGGTATTCTATACCCTCTCTAAGTTGTAGTAGGTGAATTTGACTTGTTGTGCACACACCCTCTTAAAATTAACCCTTCCCGATTCTAGCAACACCCTTTATGTGGTTCATCACCATCCCTATTAGAGTTTCATTTCTGCAAATATCTTTCTCTAAAACCCATGAAAATGTTAGCATAGGTATAGATAACTATTTTGTTGCACTAGGAGTAGTACAACACTTAGTTTAGGAAGAGGAATCCAGCCTTCTCTGGAGGTTCACCTCAAGCCCAAGTCCCATAGCTTGAGAGGTGATCCCATGTGTCCCAATCACACCGAACGTCTTGTTCACATTTTGGCCATTCGAAGGGTGTTATGTACCTTGGGATATGATAATATAATATACATGGGTTGATGGAGATTCTGACATGTGGCACACATCCCCTTAGTTATATGTATGGGTTCACATGGGATATGATAATATAATGTATATGGGTTGATGGAGATGCTCGACATGTGGCACACATCCCCTTAGTTATATGGGCTCACATAGGAATTAATTATATTGGGTAATGGGTCGGCCTACATTGGTATTAGGTGTTACCCATCCTATTTAAAGGATGTGAGTATCATTATGAGGGGGTAATGTATGTATGAGTTGAGTCTTCTACTTGGTAGAGGTATATTGGAGGTGTCCCCCTCAAAGTGGATTCCCATCTTGGGAGATTGTGGAGTTACTCCTTCCTTAAGGAGCATTGTATGGTGTTGCCCTACCTTAAGGGTATTATTCTGCATATATTGATATTAGGGCATCTTGGCCCCCATATCTCTTGTGTTTTATTATCTTCTATAATTTATTGATTTATTATATGCAAGGTTCTTATCAAGTGGTATCACAGCAGTGATCTCGAAAATTTGTGGGATGAAACCCTAATGTTTGTGATTCGTCTATATCTTGAGATAGACTTAGAATTTTTAAGATATTTTTGTGGGGAGTGGATACATAGTTCAAGTGATCTTCCCTCCGAATTTCATATTTTTTGGAGCTGTTTTGCAAAAGTTGTGTCTGTTTTAGGGTTAAAACCCTAATTCTAAGGTTTCATCTATATCTTCTGAATAATGATGAATTAGGAAATAATTTTTTTGGGTTGTTGGTAATATATTAAACAGTGATACCATTGAAATTTCAGAATTGGTGGATCTATTTTGACAGATTTATTTTAGTTTTATTGTTTTTCACTATTTTCCTCCACATGCCGCAATTTGAGGAATTTTCCTGAATTTCTTACATTTTTTGAAATCTTTCAAAATTTTAGTAGGGGTTACTTCTTTTTGGTTTCAAATTTGAGGTTGAATGATTGATGAAATCATCAGGTAAAATATTGGTCAAAGGAGTAAGTTTGTGAAACCCTAATTTTTATGCATCATAGATATACCAATTTTCTATGGTAATGGGGAAATTGACGCAAAAAAATGGTGGATACAATTTAAACAAATGTATTTTGAAGAATGTTTAGTATGGGTTAGTTTTTATCTTCTTCTTGGTGGGAAATTGCAACATTCGTATTCTTATTTGGATATAGATCTATTGGATTGGGATTGGGAGGAAATGGAGGATATTTTCTTAGCTAGATGGGAAACAAAAAAGAAACACATTTTTTTAAAAAAGAAGAAGAAGAAGAAGAAGAAGAAGAAGAAGCAACAACATCAGAAGAAGAAGAAAAGAAAAAGAAGAAGAAGAAAATGTTGATGGTGCAAAAGAAGAAAATGTTGATGATGAAGCTGCTACATAGGATAGTGCATCTCCAAGGAAGGAAGCTTCAATATTTCAATTTGAAGGGTGCATCCAAAGAAAAAAATTTAATTGTTTCATAAACCCTAGCAATAAATATAACTTCATCAATATGGATGTAGCTCAAAATATACATGTGCAAACAAAGCATATCAAGGAACCTCAAATGGATGGTAAGCATATTCAAGTTTTTGAAGATTTAAAGATTTCTATGGATAAATATGTTTTACATTCAGATTTTTATGCTTTAGATATGAATGGTAAGGATATTATTCTCATATATCCTGGTTAGAGACATTGGGAACAATTAATATTAATGTGCAAAAGAAATTCATGAAATTATGGTATAAGAGAAAGAAAATTACATTGTAAGATATTACACTTAGCAAGGAAAAAAGTAATGTAAAATTGGATCATGAAGATGAATTTGAAGATGGTGAAGAAGGGAATAAGGATGAATCAGAAGGAGAGGATGAAGAACATTATGAAAAATTAAAAAACAGCTTTCTACTCAAGAGAAAAAATAAATAGCAAACAAGTTGGAGGAGGAAAAGAAAGTGGAGGAAAAGATTGATAAGGTTGAGCATACCAAGGTTGCACCATATAGACACCCACACCATCATGAGAGTAAAAAATCATGGAGACATGCTAGGACACACAAGGGAAACAATCTATATGGATATACAGGGAATTGGAGGAGTAATAATTTTGGCTATACATGGAATCAATGGAACAATAATTATATGTCATGGAATCACATGAATAATAATTATGGATATGCATGGATGCCAAGGAGGAACACATATGGACCAGGATGGAATCAGATGAGCACAATGGAATATGGAATCATGTTTGGAGTAACATCACCCACTAGGATTTCATATGGGTGGTTAGATGATCGAGCATCGCGATAAGTGTGCAATAATTTAAAGCACACTCATTATATGGCTTCTTCTTATGTTTCGGGGATGAAACATGTCAAAGAGGGAGACAATGCTATGTACCTTGGGATATGATAATATACTATATATGGGTTGATGGAGATGCCAACATGTGGCACACATCCCCTTAGTTATATGCATGGGTTCACATGGGATATGATAATATAATTTATATGGGTTGATGGATATGCTGACATGTGGCACACATCCCCTTAGTTATATGGGCTCACATAGGAATTAATTATATTGGGTAATGGGTCGGCCTACATTGGGATTAGGTGTTACCCATCCTATTTAAAGGATGTGAGTATCATTATGAGGGGGTAATGTATGTATGAGTTGAGTCTTCTACTTGGTAGAGGTATATTGGAGGTGTCCCCCTTGAAGTGGATTCCCATCTTGGGAGATTGTGGAGTTACTCCTTCCTTAAGGAGCATTGTATGGTGTTGCCCTACCTTAAGGGTACTATTCTACATATATTGATAATAGGGCATCTTGGTCTCCCATATCTCTTGTGTTGTATTATCTTCTATAATTTATTGATTTATTATATGAAAGGTTCTTATCATACAACACTTAGTTTAGGAAGAGGAATCCATCCTTCTCTGGAGGTTCACCTCGAGCCCAAGTCCCATAGCTTGAGAGGTGATCCCATATGTCCCAATCACACCAAACATCTTGTTCGCATTCTCAGCCATTCGGAGGGTGTAGTGATTTGGCAACAACACCCTCTCCTAGGAGGAACCCTTTATCGTAGAGGGTTCAAGGGATTCTACTATTTTTATTGATTTGGCCGAGTCAATCCAAGTGATCAAATAAGTACATGAAGGATTTTTGGAGCACACATAAGCGGAATGGTGTTTCTAAGAAACTCGCTACGATTAGGTTGATATTGCCCACCATGGAAGAAGAGTCATGTGATTACGTCAATATGTGTGAACTTTGTCAAAAGTATGGAAACCTAATTCATGCACCAACACAAACTTTGTATCCAATTACAACACCATAGTCATTTTCTAAATGGGGATGAGATCTCATAAGGAAGCTCACTCCTAACTTATTATATGGCCATACACATATCATAATTGCCACTGAGTATTTCAAACAATTTCTAGATGTTTTACATCTTACTTATGTTACCTGTGTACAAATATCAAAATTTATCATGAACAACCTCATCTGCCATTATGGCATCCTCTCTGCCATTGTAGAAGACAATGGTAAATATTTCAAGAACAAGACAATTAAAGCGTTATGTCAATGCTTCCAAATTCATTTAAAGTGGTCCACTTCCTATTACTCTCAAGGTAATCGATAATATGAGGCCACTAACATAGCACTCATTTACATCATGGAAAATATGGTAAGTAAAACAAGTTGTAATTGGAACTTACAAATCCATCCCACCCTCTGGGCTTATAGAACCTCCATCCGCACTCTTGTTGGTGTTACCCCCTACTCACTAGTATTTGGCGCTGAGGATAGTATACCATTGGAGATTGAGCTTCCTTCCCTGAGAATATCTCTCCGAGACTATCTAGACAAGGATCGGGATTAGTAAGTAGCTCAACTAGTAGATTTGGAGATGCTAGATGAGAAACGCATGTGGGCACTTAATCACCTAAAGGTATATCAAAATAGAGTGTCACGAGGCTATAACAAGTGGATGATACCTCACCAGTTTGAGGTAGGAGACTTGGTACTCAAAGAAAATTAATTCAACACCACCAAGGACTGGGAAAAGAAAGGAAATTTTGAACCCAACTGGTTAGGACCATATGTTGTGGTCGTTAAGTGCACTGTCGGGAGCATATAAAATGGCTCACTTAGATGGTGATGAATTAAAGGAACCAATGAATGCAATACATATCAAGTGGTTCTATGCTTGAGTATGAGGTTCCTTAGAAAATAAAGAAAAAAAAAATCAAAAAAACAAAAAATCAAGAAAAAGTAAAAAGAAAATAGGTCATCCAACTGTGAAAACCACGTAATTGTGGCACATTGGGAAAGTCCTTGGGTGAAAACCAGCTTACGGTGCCTCGAGAGGAATCGTTATTCACAAGCATATCTCATATCTATAAGGAGTACACTTGATTTAATTTAGGGCTAGGTTTTCCTAAGTTTGAGATCCTTTTGAACCTATTCTTTATGGCCTTGATCCAATTGATCTACTATTGTGTATTTGTGAGGGGTTTGCCTTTGTATATTCCAACCTAACATTGGGGGCACTTTCACATTTTTTCCTTCTTGCACATAGTGCATGGCATTCCACCCTTATACATCCCATCATTCGTTGGGGCATCCATGATCCTTCGTTTTCGTAGACATAGCTTCAAAAAATAAAAAAAAATCAAATATGTTAGAAAAACCCAAAACATGAGAAAACCTTTTCAGGGAAACAACTACAAAAATAATGTGAACAGTAGCCTTGAAAATTATCTTTGAGATAACACCAAAAAAAAAGTAGAAAAACATGTCAAAATGTCCCGCAAAAACAAAGTAGTGATTTTCTTATTTTTAGTTGTTGGTTTGTATAGTTTTAATTACATTTCTTCTTCGTGTTATATGCTTTAAGTTGAATTTATTTTCTTACTTAGGTTAAAATTTACTTTAATCTATTATGCATTACATTGAGTTCATTTTATCTTGCATACTTATATATAGTTGTGTTGTGTTAATTAGATTTTACTAGTTTGTGCTTGGTGTACATTTGTTTGTTGTCATGTCGTATATCATCCATCATCACATCTATACATAATATATTAATAAAAAGGCTAGGCTACATCATCATGAACATAAAAACAAACGTGTATGCTAAGCTAACATCATATAATATTGCCACGAGGGGAAAGAGGGACCACCTTCTATCCCCCTCAAACATAGACCATAATAAAAATGTGGACAATCATAAGTATCACATGCAAAACAACATGATATCATCTACTGCTATCTCATACACAAAATGTGATAAGTAGAACATGAAGTATCTCATCAAAACATGTGATATCATCTAATGTTATCTCATAAATCAAAAACATGTGATATAATCACAAGCAAAATAAATAAAGCCTATATTATATATATATATATATATATATATATATGTCAAAATATCAATGTGTCTTTGTATATAATCATCTGGATACATAGTATGCCATCATGGGCATCGATAAAAAAAATTCCTTCCAAGCAAGGCATAGCCAAAAATAATACATATACATCAATAAAAATGTGCCTTCATATTGGTGCGTACATAAAAACTCGTAGACACCTCTAAATACATCATGCACAAAGAGTCATGTTTGAATCAATCCCTCATGAGGGCTACCTGCCTCCAGGATGGTGGGGGACCCATCACCTGTAGCTCGTGTTGCACTATCATCTACTCTAGTTATCTGCATGATGCCACTACTCTGTGATACCATGAAGGAGACTTGCTCATGGAATGCTGATTAATTTCAGGAGCTCTTTGTCCCTCTAGAAGACATCATAATACAAAGACTGTAATATGCAGCCTATCCTATAGCTGCATCGAGGTCCATGTGTACATGAGGTGTAATGGCTTCTCAAGTTGTCCGACACAAGGACACCACCTCTACTAAAACCTTGGCCACCTTGACCTGTGTTAGTGCACACTCACTTGAGCTGATCTCGCTCTGTAGTAACCGCCATAGTTGCCCCTACTATGCTAATAAATGAACTCTCTCGGTGGCCCACCGTGTTTTTTTGTGTGGCTAGCTAATCTCTCTTACCCCGGAGATGTGTCCTATCTACCACTACCCAATCCCTCTCAATAATGACTCAATCTCTCTCTGCAGTGACCTGGAGTTGAAGAGATATGACCTGTTATAACTATTGTCATAACGCATCTACCTCTCCTGCACCTTATGGAATCTGCTCCCATCCCCCACCTATGGGACTCTGTGGTGGAGTCCCCCATCCATCTCCTCTGCCTCCTTTAGGGCTATGAGGTAGAATGACAATGGGAACCTTTTTTGGAGGTTGTTATACATGTCCCTGGGGAAGTATCTACTGAAAAGGAACACCTACACCCACATGCATGTCCATCTGGGGCATCTAAATCTATGTATGTACCTATGGATATGCAAGAACCTCGTCTTGGTGCCCTCTGTCCCTGTCCCTACCCCCGTCCATCCCCAAAATATCCATCGGATCCTTCATCATCACTCCCATCATCACAACCACTATCCTACTGGACCCTCCATTGTCCTCTTCCTCTCTCGGAGATGATGCTCGTGGTATCAACACTCCTGTATCCCATGCAACCTAAGGGATGGTCAGACGCCTCGCAATACTTTAGCATACTAAGCAAAGATAGGCTGATTTGATCCCTGGTTCAATGATCTACCTCAATGACACCCATACTAGTGGAACCATCTCAAATAATTGTCTCATGTTCTTTGTGTACGATCAATGGCCCAATGTCAAAATTATCTTGGGCACGACATTCATACCACATCTCTAGCCCCAAAACATTCTCGAACAAAACCAAATGGTTGTTGTGCCCGATCCACTATGTAATACTACTTCATGTATCCACAACTCCCAATAATAAATTGCTCCACTAAGGTAAGGTTGAGCTCCATTATATCCTTTGGTCACCGATAATGTCTATAAGGCCTCCGTACAATCATGTGCGCTTTAATGTCATAAAAGCATGAGGATAAGAATACGTATCTCCCATGTGTCCATGCACATCATCGCCAACATGAGCCCCACAAAATACAAGGCTCATGCAGGAGACCAATAGCTATATGGTCACAGGCCCATATCTATATTAATGTGGTAGGCCCCACAGTTCTCGACTATGGTAAGTAATCAAGTGTAAATCTCAAAGATAAATACAAAAGTATAAACTACCCCCAATAGTAACGCTCTCCAAAGTGAGTAGGCATCGAATCACACTAATCAGGCCTAAGGGAAATGATTTTTCTATCTTTTCAGTAAGAAGAATGCCACTGATAAGGGCCATGAGGTTTATTGGCATGCGATGTAACCTCATATCTATGAAACACTTATGCATCTGCATTGTGATATCCCGTCAAGGAATCTCATCTACACCAAAGAGCTCAATCAATTTGTATGTAATCTATGTGGCATTACTCTCGTACTCTATCAAATGGCCCTGAATCGACACTTGTAAAATCCTCCAAATGTCCTCAAGTGTAATGGTCATCTCGCTAGTCGGGAGCCTGAAACACTAGCTCTCGCTGTGCCACCTCTTAGCTAAGGTTGTAAGGAGACTATGGTCCAAGGTGATATGTGGCATTTGCACCACGTAGCTAAGCCCTATAACATATAGTGTGATGTCTAAATAATTATTCTCACGTTATGAGAAGGTCACCTTGAACTTTTTCAATCATCCGTGTTGCTCCCACACCTTTAAGGAAGGTAGTTGTCTCAGTAGGATCACACAAAGCACTTATTAACCTTTCTTCTATCATCATCTAACACTTGGCCTATTCATCCCTATATTCTTCTAACAACTTTCCCTTTTTCTTCTAAGTGTTTCCCAAACCCACCTTCAATGCATGCGTACCCCATAGGACACATGTGTGCCCTTTTCGACATATGTGCGCTCACCACGCATATGCTCCCTTTCCAACACATACATTCCCCTCAAGATGCATGCACCCACAACTATTTTTCCTTCATTTCTTTACCGCATACGCTCCCCTCACAACGAATAAACGCCATTTTCTGCACTTGTGCCCACACGCATTTTCCTTATCCCCCTCAAGGCGCTTGTGCACACCTTTCGAAAATGTGATTACATGCATACGTAATTACAATGCATGTACCCACACGCACATGCCCTTCTAGCGCTTGCACACACCCAAAAATACATGCACATCCCTTACCTTATCGCCCCCTAAAACACTAATAAATGACATTAAATGCAATAAAAACAATAGATGGATAGGGTAATCATGTAGGGTCCATCATTAAATAACCACATGTACTCCTGAACTATGTCTCCTCACCTCGTATGCCTCTAAACTCATGCCATCTCTCCCGATCACAAATCAAAATTTAATAGTAAAACTGAAAATGTTTGGTAGCAAATGAATATGTCACGATGATTTACCCTCCCTTAAGAGGGGTATATATTGTCATTTTGACCCGCCGTGATGCATTCTCACATGACATGATGGCTGAAATGTGTGATTCAACTTCCGTGATCGCTTCTAACTTCCTCTATTTCCCGCCTGCAATGTTTATCTTTATTAAATAATCATCTTTGGCTCATTTTCTTCTCAACGAGGCATATTTTTACTACTTGGAACCCGTTGCTTCTATTTGGGGATTTTTTCCTACTTTCAAGCAATTCCCTCATATATTTTCTTCTAAAAAATCTAAAATCACTAAACAATACAAAAATCAATACTTTCAAAAAAATTCAAAAATTATTAAAAATCTAAAAAATCATAAAAATCCAAAAATTAGTAAAACATTGGTATGCAGTTGAATCTTGTGTCAAACACATTGTATTAAAATTATATGTTATATAAATTTTCACTTGTTTCGTAACAATGACTCATGGATCATTTACATTTACCCCATTAACAAAGATGGTCTTCCTTCTTCGCTTTGTACTATCTTTGGACAATGAGTTTCCGGTACTATTTCGTAGCACATGATTTTTTTCATTGGACCCTTGTGTCCACCATATTTCCCCTCACATATATCCTTTCTTGGGGCACCATTATTAACCCTTTTGGTTACGCACAAACATTTGGGAACCGTAGCTTTATAACAAAATAGTTGTGCAACTATCTTAGACGCTTTTTGGTTTAAGTATGTGTGTTTTTACTTGTTTCCTATTAGGTTGGCTTGTTTACTTTCTCGTATTGCATTGCATTCTGTATGTTGTATGGAGTTGGTGTTTTAGCAATGGACAAATGACTGGTCATACTATGTATTTTCATGTCATTATACAATTATGTCGTATGCTTACATTTTTAATAAGGACTAATTATGAATATCACTAGCAATATGATGAAAATAAAGTTGTTTAAAATGCACCTTTGGATGGATGTTATCTCAATCCCCTTCCTCATACTTATTTTTCTTCTATATTATCTCTCTCCATCACACTCAGCTTCATCATGATTCATCTACATCTACACACACTGCTGTCAATATAAATCTAAAATATTTGGTGTCTCGTCGTTCAATCAGGAAACTCCCCTCTCAATTCAGTTATTTAGTATGATGTGGAATATGAGCAATGGTAATGAAAGCTAGAGAAATATATTTCATGGGTACTTAGTACTCAGTGTCAACAAGACTAAAATGACTTCCCTTCTTCCCTTCCCACTATTCTACTACTTCACTTGGGGCATCTTACCTCTTCTTCATCTTCTATCTATTTCATTCATCTTTTCAATCGTCGATCGACCTCTTTCATCACCCCATTGACACTTGAGGGGGCATCCCTCACTCTAAAATTTTTTTCTTCTACCCCTATAAAAATTTTAATTGTTTATGCTTGTCTACTATCTTTGAATTGGTGTAGCTTATGCAACCCCAAAGAGGGTAAAATGAAGACACCTATAATTTGATCAAATTCGTGTTATCATTAACATTCCACTAACTATTCTAGTCATTACAAATTGATGACACTTCATCAATTTAGAACTTTTTCCCTCAAAATCCTCTTAATTAACTACTATACATTTATTAAGCCTCATATCTCACATTTGACCAATAAACCTTCTTATTAGCTAACTTTTGCTTCTAATGCACCCAAAATTGATCAAAACCTCCTCCAAATGCTCCCAGAAAGCTTCCTAAAGCTTACTTGGGATTCCTAATTAATCTTAAAAGGTTAATTAGCTTCTAATCCTAGTCAAATCTTTCTTTGACTTACTAAAAGTGCTTTTTGGACTTACCTTTTGTCCCACATGCACCAAAATCATTCCATTCTTGGAATGGGAAACCTATAAATAGAACCCTCCTCCTCATCATTTCTAAGAACACTTCTCCTCTAGCATAAACTATAGGCAATTAGGATCTTGAGAATTTCTTCATTTCTATTGAGCTAATATCTTCACCATTGCATCTTCAACTCAAGCTTGAGTAATATGGAGAGAACCATATGGCCTTGTAGCCATTAATGGTGATACTCCATTATCAAACCTTGAGATCATATTAACAATCAAAACTGATTGCTAAGGATCTTCTTAGGTTTGTTTCAAGTTAGTATTCAAAGAGTAGAGATTCATTTAGGCATGTTAGTTTGATTATTGTCAAAGTTATATGCATGTTTAAAAAATTATCCTCCCTAAGCTCTTATCTTGATGGTTTTTGTTAGGTTAGTTAAGCTTTGAAACTTCTTAAGTGTTATAGTTTCATTTCACAAGATTTCTAATTTATACATGAACACACTCCCATTCTTGCTCTAATTATTTTTCCACTTTGAGAGATATTGTTAGGACTATCATTCTACCTCTTCATTGTTAATTTCACTTCAAAGGATTGTAAAAGTTAGATAATTACTCATCTTCACCTATTTTACTCTTAACAAATAATAGGAAGCCATCATTTCTCATTAATGATTTTGTCACATTAAGGAAGAATATGAAACCTCATTCTTTTTATTTTTATTATTTCAATTTGGGAGTCTATTTTTAATTTTACAAATATGTGAACTAAAAAAATCAGACCTGACATTTTTATATTTTAAATTGAATTTTTTTCTACATATTATTTTTTAGTTTAAGAAATTTTGTGATATCTAATTGGTCACATAGTTAATGATAGTAATCCTTAATGATGTAAGAATTTGTGATCTCTTTTTAAGATGTTTTTTAACTACCATTTTCATTATTTTTTCATAATTGATCTAATATTAGTGAATATGTGTTTGTAGGTGTGGAAATCCAAGAATTGAGTGTCTCTCAAACATATAAAGAACCACTTACATTGACAGTTTGGGATGTTTCACATGGTATTGGCTTGGATGCAACAAAAACAATAGTTTCTAAGAAACATAAATGCATATCTAATCAAAAAGATTTGGAAAATGTTCTTGAGTCAAGATTCAATAATATATAATGTTGTAAAATATCTAGAAAATATAGAGAATCAAGAAGTTGAGCAAGGTTCAAATAGCACTATAGTTGAAACATGTAATTAACTACTCACTTTTTAATTTCATATGATATTTTTGTTGCAATTAGTGAATTTAAATGATTTATTCTATAAAACAATTATTTTCAGCTCTTGATGAAAATATAAACGTATAGTCAAAAATTCAAGGCCAAATACCACAATCTTTAGGTATAGTATCAGAAAATTTAGTTACTTTAATTTTTAAAAATGTTGTAATTGGTATTTTTAAAGTATGTGATTCAATAATTTATTTGTGTAGATCTAAGTAAAAAAACTCTATTCATATTAGATTTTGAAGGGGTGTAAATTTTTCAAGTGAATTCTAAAATTTCCAAATCTTTCCAAACCAAAGGATGTCATTATGTTCCCGTTATCCAAAATTCACCCCTCAAGGTAAATTGGATAACTCACATGATTTCTTCAGGCTGAGCAAGTAGAAATGGCTCGAGGGAAAAATTCAGGTTTTAGAGCTCCCTTTGGCTCTTTTCTAACCCCCCCATCCAAGGAAAAAAATCAAGGAGTTAGACAAAATTGTAAAAATCTAAAAAATGTGCTTCTTTTAGTGTATTGCGGCAAATTTGGGTATTTTTGTTCCACGCGGTCTGCAGGACGTCGGGACAGTCGAGACCCGCAAAGCCAAAATGGATGATTTACAAAGGAATCGAAAAATTTGGGTTGAAATGTCCCAGGCCGCACATGGGAAACTAGAATGCATGGGACCTTCAAAGCTGAAATGGTCATTTTGCAAAGGAATCTCGCAAAGTTGGGTTTTTTTGGCCCAGGCCGCACAGTACACGCAGGACATGAGTTTACCAAAATGCTGAAATATCTGATCACAAAGGGATGTGGTCGGAGCGGAGTCAACGTAACTCACGGTCTAGTAAACGGCGGTACGCATGGGACATGAGTTCACCAAAAACCCGATCTTTCTAAAAATTCCGTGGAAGGAGTCTTGCGGGCGGAGCAGAGGTCAATGGCCCCGACGGCCCGGTCAACCGAGGGATAGGAGGGACATCAAAAGCTGAAATCACCGCACAAAGAGGGAATCGAAGAAAGTGGAGGTTTTTGGCCCAAATCGCACAAGGGACATCTAGGACACTAAGACCTGAAATAGCCGATATACTTGCATACAAAGGAAAACTCAATGCCTGACCCTCCCGAACTTCAAATGGCCATAAATTTTGACCCCGAGCTCTGATTTTCATGAAATTTGACTTTATGAAATGAGCACGATGCCACAAAAATAGGATTTCTTACTTTTGATGAGGGTAGCTATGTGAAAATAAAGGAAACATCTTTGTATCCAGTCAATCAAATTCTCATTCCCGTTAAATTTTAGAAATGACTGGTAGACCCAAAACAACTGTCTACACTTAGAAGGCCATAACTTTTGCATTTCTCAATGAAAATGCACAAAATTGGTACCGTTGGAATCATGGTTTCAAGCCTGATGCATAGAAATCAATAAATCAAGAATTTGATAAGTAAAAATTGTGATTTTGTAGAAAACATGTCTAGTTTAGAATAATGGTTTTATTTGGTAGTTAAGATGCATTCAATGAAGCATGGGCTGACATATTTCACTTCGTAAGTTATGGGACAGTATGGGGGACTTTTTCAAGTAACATAACATCATTTCACTTCATTTACTACATCTTCCAATTGGTTGAAGGATAGATTTCAGGAATTTCATTTTCCCTCTCTCTCTCTTCTCAGATTTTTATAAATTGGAGTGTTTGGCTCATTGTAAAGAGAGGTAGTTTTTTTAGTAGAAAAACTCTGTAAAAATTATTTTGTGAAGCCAATGTGCTATAGGCCCTTGTAGTGGACTCCTTGCATGGTGATCCAAGCCCTTATTCTATAATAGATTGGATTGTGCATATCAATGAAGCAATAGATACAAGTTTGTGGATACTTCTTCCCCTCTTGTTTGTTTGCATTCTTCTTGCCCTTTCAAGATTATTACAAATATATTGTGTCTACCTTATACTTTGTAGGGATTCATTCTCATTGTGCATGTATGGAATATTGTTGTGAATGCATTTGCTTTGGAATGTGGAGAACTGTTATCACCCCTTCTAGTATGCACTTTGTTTCTGTTTTTCACACATTGGATACTACTCTCACACTCTCCTTTTCTGGTGTATCACCATTTTAGTGTAGGATTTTTTTCATGCACTCTCTCTCCCTAGTCCCTTATAAAGTTATATTAGGATTAGATAGTTTTTCTTGTATTAGAGTAGATTATGGCAGGTAGCTTAGGAGCAAGAACCAACTTTCTTTAGAGGTCTATCTCAAGTAGCAAGTCCCACAACTTGGAGATAGTATCCATGTTATCCAATCACACTGTGAGCTCAAGTACACACACTTGTGAAAACCATAGGGTGTTGTTATTCGGTGATAATAGTTCCAAGACGAAATTTACCTCATTTTTATAAATGCATATGTACTAAATTTGAGATAGAATTTTTGTCAGGTTTATGTGACCAAGATGTTAAATATTTAGGGAAGAATATTTTGAAGAAATATGGGGATGGTAAGCAGAGAGATTTATTTTATTATGATGTTGAAATGTGCACAAATACAAATTGTGAATAGGTAAAAGATCTGAATATAGTATGGTCAAATAATAAATCATACGACACTATAAATACCATATTGATCAATTTTGAAATGGTAGAGGTTCCTTAATAAAATTGTTTCATTACACCAATTTTTTCTTTCTCAGACGATATGCAAGCTAATAATTAGCTAATGGATCATGTTTGACAGATCCTGAACACTTTTGAGAATGATGTAAATGATGCAAGATCATTAGTTAAAAAATTGTAAACAATATTGCAATGAAAATTTTGAGCTAGTTTCATTGTAATCCAATTTTGAAATCATTTTTAAGATACATTATTTTTGTGTTGTAAGACAATAGAATTCATTCCAAAGTTAATATAATGTATTATTATTATTTATTTTATAGTATTGACATAACTTTATTTTTTATTTGTTGTTTTACTAGTGTAATTATTAAAATGCTAGTAATGTTTGTCATATCTTTAACTTCAATTACAATGAATTTATTGATTTTTGTAGTTATGTAGGGATGTACTTTTGAAAGTTATTTTAAATTTTTATGTTGTGGATCCTTTTTTCATGTGTGGAACTATTGAATACTATACACTAAAAGTATTATACACTCTCCACAGCTTTTCTCACCAGGGTTTGGGGGTGCAGCCCTCGAGAATTTATTTTGGCCCGAAAAGCATGCCCCGATATCTTGAAAAATGTTCTCTTCTCATATGGGTGGGATTTTTGACCAATAGGTTAATGGGGCGTTTTGGCCTAAGGTTTTGTACCCACAGTATTGTAAATCTCCTTAAACAGTTCCCTATTGATGTAGGGAAGATATATCATTGTAGATATGTGTGAGTTCAAATGTGGATTTAGGAGAGTTTGTTGAGCATAGCTCCAAACATATCTAGGTATTGTATTAAGTGGAAGAGGTGGCTTGTAATAAAAATTCTGAGTAAGTGATTCTTGGCAGATGTAGCCCAAATTGGGTGAACCAAGTTAAATATTGTCTTTGTGTTGTGTTATTTTGTTTTTCCACAATGCTATTTCAGATTTGTAATATCTTTCTACATATTATTTTCTACTATTGTGATTCTGAGTGGGATTGTTCCACATATTTTATTCCTTGTTTCCTATCAATTGGTATAAGATCTTGATTTGGTTTGCTAAAAGTGTTGAATCACAGGAAATATTTAGCTTGAGTAGGAGCTATGGAAGATGATGGGATATCAAAGGTTGATAAATTCAACAAGAAGAATTTTAGTCTTTGAAAGATGCAGATGGAAGATTACCTTTATCAGAAGGATCTTTATATTATGTTGTTTGAGAAAGGGAACAAACCCTCAAGCATGATGGATGCGGAGTGGGATTTTCTTGATATTAAGGCACTTAGAATAATCTAGCTATGACTTTCATCTTCGATATTATTTAATGTTTCAAAGGAAAGGAGTACAAAATAACTTATGAATGCATTAGGGAAGTGTTAGTGCAGAATCACGGCACCCTCGAATGGCCCAATTGTAAAGTGGGGAATTCACAGTGATTTCACAACATGGGACCATCTCTCAAGTTGTGGGACTTATAAAACTTGAGATGGACCTCCTGGAGATAGCCGAGTTCTTGCTTCCTAATCTACCTGCCAAAAGCTACTCCAGTGTAGGTAGAACCTATTATATCCTAATCTAACCATTCCAAGGGGATAGAGAGAGAGAGAGAGGGTGAAAGAGCCTACACTAAGTGGTGATACACCAAAAAAGGAAGTGGTTGATTCACGAGATCCGAATACCTGAAGTGGAGAGATGTGAGCAAAGGAGAAGGTGGAAAAGATGCACCACACCATAGATAAATTTCACGCGTAACAACACTTTGAAACCCATTAAGCACAACTCCTACAACCTACAAAATACATTAGAGTATGCACATTACACCCGCAATGAAGAGAGGTGAGGATAGATAATAAAATAAGCAAAGGATGGACAAATGCATCACAACACAGATTTTATTACTCCAGGAAGTTCACATAGTACATCATTAGTGGGCAAGAGGCAAGGAAATACCATTACAGAGCCTAAAAGGAAGCTTAGACTCCACATTATACCCTAAGGAAAGAAGAGAGGGGGAATATGAGAAAAAACGACCAAAACCTTTGAATATGCCCCCTTCATTACAATATATAGGAAGAATAAGAGAGAGAGGAGGGAAGAATTTGAATCCTGCTTCAACCACCTAGAGATATGCATTGAATCCTGCTTTGAAAGCTCAACCACTATTATTCAATGCCCCTCTCAAATCCACCCCAAATATGTCATGTTTGGTTCCCTGTCTGCTTGGCATGCTAAGGAAGAAGAACGGTGGATCAAATCAAATCCAATCCAGAGTTGAAGAAATTGGATTTTGTATTAATGTCTTGGAAGACGTTTTCCCATTTTTCACCCACTAAATCCTATTAAGAATGATATTTTATGTTTTCATGGTGTAGAGGGTGTCGAGACGTTTCCAAAAAGTCTTCTCCCACCTAAATCTGAGTTTCCAGTCAAAAGATATGGCCATTTGAATATTAGGATTGCGGGAGTGCAATATTTAAGAGTCTATCCATACAGGGTCCACGTGGAGGCCTCACACTTCTTGGAGATTCAACCCCTTCCTTATGCTCTTAAAATCATGCTGAACTCGACATGTGGTGGCTTTCACGGGCTCCTTGGTTTCCTTTGTAATTTTTTCCTTAGTCTCATTGTTTGGCAGGGCCAAAAGTCTAATCCTGGACACATGACAGTTTGGCACTTGTTTGGGAACTACCTTTTGGGGTGTGCCTTTGAAATTGCAATAATGAGACATGTGGCAAGTTGGTGCATGTTTGGAAACTTGCCCCAAATTTTAGTTTTGAAGTAGCGCAGTGTTGACACTTGGCTTCCTCCACTGGCCTATCTTTTCTTGGACTATTCAACAATGACTTTGTCCCATTTTGGACTTGGGACACATGGAAGGCCCGCACTCATTTGAAAACCCACTCAGGATTTTACCTTTGAAGGAGCATCGTTGAGACACATGGTGCCTTCCGCCTGCACTCTTATACTTAACCAATTTGGGCCCGCTCCACTTTTTTACCTTTGTTGACCATTAGTTATGTGGAGGGATGGAGAAAGTTTGAGTCTCCACCTTGGGCTCCCATCTTGAAATTACGTCGAGCCAAAACTTGGCACCTTCCACTGAGTTAAAGACTTTTCAACTGTGTGTGCAACATTTGGGGTTCTCGACACATGGAGGCTCTCGGCGCTTATTTGGGTCTCCCCTTTTGGATTTAATCTTTGGAGGTGTGTCATTTGGACACTTGGTAGCTTCCACTATCTCCTCCATACTTATCCAATTTTGGGGCTCGTTTCGAACCGATTCTGGCCCGAAGACTTTGAACCTTCTCTTTTATTTTTCTTTGTTTCTCTAGTTTCTTTAACATTGTTCTCTCTTCCCTAACCCTGCTATTCCATTTTAGAGCTTGCATGTAGCCTGTTTGTTGGATTTGAAGCATGGGATCGTTCGAAGGAACCATTTTTTGAATTTATTTCCTACACAGGGTCGTGTTTGATCCAATTTTACTGGGGAAAAAATTGAGATAACAATTGGTGACTCATAGGGACATCTACCTGCTAGATGAAAAGATCATTGTCCTTGAAGCATCCATTGGGTATGGAGTCAAGAATGATAGTCTGATACTGATCCTTTTGCTTTGAAAAATTGATCCCTGAGCTGTTGCGAGCCCAATTGCTTACACTTGGTGACCCTGAACCTACCTTGGAAATGGATTTCCTTGAAAAAAAAAATTATTTTCTCTACATTTGTTTTATTTTGAAATTAACAACTATTATAGACAACTATGGGCCTTCTACCATGAATACGGAAGATCCTGGCCTCATGCACCTTTGAATCAATGTAAACAAAACTTATGTATAAAGAAAAAATCATACATGCCTCAAATGAGACATGCAGAGTGTGAAAAAGCACTTCTTCTATTGAAAAAAAAGTCTACTCCTACTTCTACACTACCAGAGAGAAAGAAATCTAAACAAATCCCGATACATGCAGAGAGAAGTAGCTTCCCTTTCTTAAAAGGGATAGGCATGCAAATAATTTGACACTTTGAATATGGCTTCCCGTATGAATGGAAAAATGACAATAAGCCGGTCCTCCACCCAAATCATCAAGGTATCAACATTAATGGGAAATACCTCCTCAAGATGATTTGCATTGGACTCCTGGAGGTGTTGATAGTGACCCTTGGTAATTTGATACTCATCCTCATGCCCTGAAGTAGGCATGAATATTTTTGGATTCTCCTTGGATCCAATGAAGCCAAGTACCTAATATGGCACGATATGATCCTTTGGATGTGCCCTTGCTCTAATTTCAACTCCAAGAATGGAGTCTTCTTGCTGATTTTCCTAGATGGGTGATGTGAGAGGGATGATATCCTCATACTATTTCTCTTCCTCTACAACAGGTGTGACTTTTGGAAGATCAAAATCTTCCAACTTTGATTCAGGAGGCATGTTACAAACTACAGGTTGTGCTTGCACGTTCTCTTCCATGGCAACAGGTTCTTGTGGTTGAAGAATGAATGATGGGGAAGAAAATATTACAATTTCAACTGGCTTCTTTTCATCAAAACATTATTTTAAGTCTAATAGGAAATCAAAATCTTTACTATCCTACTGTAGCAAGGTCTCTCCCCCTTGCATGGTGATCTTAAAATCTTCGTTATCTTCACCATATGAAGCTTCATCTTCAAACATGAAGCTAGTGAGTTCAGCTCTTCCAAAAAATCAAAATTTTTGAGAGGTTGAATGGGAGAGGGGTCTGTACTTTCTTGTGCAACCAGCTCATGATTCAATGCCTATGAATCTGTCTTGGTCACCTCCATATGCTCCTCTTTAACTGGGCTTAGAGCTGGCTATTCTTCTTCCTTCTCTTGTGAAGAACATGGAAGACTCATATCTTCCAACCTTGGTTCTAGAGGGATGTTGTGAGACATAGGCTATTGTTCTTGAATGCCCTCCTTCATGACAGAAGGATCATGTGCTTGGAAGGTGGATGATGGAGGAGAAAATGATGTTTATCAGCTCTTGTCCATCAAAGTAATCCTCCAAGTCAGAAAGATAATTTTCCTCCTTGTTGTCCTGTTACATGTGCTCAACCTCCTCCATGGTGTCCTCCTGGTCTAAAACTTTCTCACCATGGTTCCCACCATCTTAAAACATGAAATTTGAAAGCTCAAAATCCTCTTCAACTTTAGAGCTTGAAGAGGGTGAAGTGCGAGGAAGAACTAAAGTTTCTTCGTAGTTTGTTCCACACTTGGAGTCTCTCGAAACCATATGGTCCTCCTCCTCTACTGCAAACTCAGCCTCAGCCACCATTGATTCTTCAACCTTTACCTCCTATGTTGTCTTGACCATCAAGGGAATCTTTGTAAACCCAAATTTAGCAGCCCAACTCTTCATATTTTCTCATTTCTTCTATGTTGGGCTCCTCTTCTTGTTGTCCTTGACTGGATTCTTGAGTATCTTCCCAACATGGACTTGGGAAAGCAAGAGGAGTGATAGGTTAGGGTTCAACCAACTTTGCAATTGTTTTTGGTGGGGAGGGAGGTGGAACTTCTTGTTTCTTTGGAGGGAATGACTGCTTGGGAAAGAAAAGGGGAGAAGAATTGAAATGGGGTGGAAGATCAAGAGATGGAGAAGAGAAATCAACACTTGGGGCAGAAAATGAGGGGCTTGACTCTTGATCATGTTGAAATGATAAAGTTTGAGAAAGAGAAAATGAAGGACAGGGAGCTAGTGATTGACTTACCCATTGACAAGGTTGTCTCACACTTTTCTCATAAGCCTCAATGTCCTCAATCCACTTTGTGTAAGTTGAGGTAGCACTTCAACCATGAAGTCAAGCTTCTCCTGAGGGTTGTAATGTCTTGGAAAAGGGCCTTCCCATGGACAAGGTGCCCTGCAACAAATCTTGAATGCCTTCATTTGTGTTATGGCCCTTGAATGAACCATGTCAGCCTCCATTTTTGAATCTTCTCCAAAAAACTAGCATTCTCCACATAGTTGTCACCATTGTATGCGTCCCCTTGTTCTTGATAAGATCCATGGCCAAACTAACTTTGACCCTGCTCATATGGGTAAGCATAATGGTCCTAGATCTGATTATAATGCTGATTTGGAGGAGTTGGGAAATGCATTGGAGGTGAACTGCATTGCTGCTGTAAGTGTGAGTTCCATGAAGGGAATGAAGTCATGATTTCACAACTTCATGGAATGAGAGAAAATGAAAGAGATGGAAGAATAAAATGGATGAAAATGAGTGGAAATGGATGGAAAAGGTCTGCAACTCAGAGAATGGGTTATTGACTAGATGGAATCACCAGATGTGTTTACATGTGCCTCAAAAGGTTGAACCCTAATAGGAATAAAACAACATGCTAAGATGAAGTGGTAAGTTACTTCAGGACTGTCCCACTGTGCATGCCAAAATTATTAGTGCAAAATCACAATACCCCGAATGGCCCAGTTGTGAAGTGGGGCATTCGGTGTGATTGCACACCATGGGACCATCTCTCAAGATGTGGGAATTGCAAAACTTGAGATGCACCTCCGAGAAAGTAGGTTCTTACTTCCTAATCTACCTGTCACAAGCTACTCCAGTGCGGGAAGAACCTATTATATCCTAATCTAACTATTCCAAGGGGACAAAGTGAGAGAGAGAGGGATGGTGAAAGAGCCTACACTAAGCGGTGATACACCGAAAAGGAAGTGGTTGAGTCATAGATCCAACTGCTGAAGTGGAGAGATGTGAGCAGAGGAGAGGATGGATAAGATGCACAACATACTAGAGATAGATTTCACATAGAACACCACTTTAAAACCCATTAAGAATAGCTCTCGGAACTGGAAAAAGACATCAAAGTATGCACAAGACACCCTCTGACAATGACAAGAGGCGTGGAGAGACAATAAAATAAGCAAAGGATGGACAAATGCATCACAAAATAGATTTTATTTCTCCAAAAGTTCACACAGTACATCATTATTGGGAAAGAGGCAAGGAAATTCCATTATAGAGCCCTGAAAGGAGGCTTAGAATCTGCATTCTACCTTATGGAAAAAAGAGAGGGGGGGAAGAGGAGAAACAACGACCAAAAACCTTTGAATATGCCCCCTTCATTACAATATATAGGAAGAATAAGAGAGAGGAGGGAAGAATTCAAATCCTACTTTAACCACCTAGAGATATGCATTGAATCCTACTTTTAAATCTCAACCACTATCATTCAATGCCCCTCTCAAATCTACCCCAAATCTATCATTTTGGTTCCTTATCTTTTTGGCGGGAGAAGGAAGAATAACGGCGGATCAAATCAAATCCAATCCGGTAGTAGAAGAAATTAGATTCTATATTTAATGGCCTAGAAGATTTTTTCCCATTTTCACCCACTAAATCATGTTAAGAATGATATTTTATGTTTCCATGGCATAGAGGGTATCGAGACGTTTCCAAAAAGTCTTCTCCCACCCAAATCTGAGTTTCCAGTCAAAAGATATGGCCATTTGAATATTAGGGTTGCGGGAGCGCAATATTTAAAGAGTCTATCCATACAGGGTCCACGTGGCGGCCTCGCGCTTCTTAGAGATTCAACCCCTTCCTTATGCTCTTGAAATCACACCGGACTGACATGTGGTGGCTTCCATGGGCTCCCCGGGATTCCTTTGTATTTTTTTCCTTAGTCTCTTTGTTTGGCAGGGCAAAAGTCGACCACTGGACACGTGGTAGTTTGACACTTGTTTGGGAACTACCTTTTGGGGCGTGCCTTTGAAATTAAAATGATGAGACACGTGGCAAGTTGGCACATGTTTGGAAACCTGCCCCAAATTTTAATTTTGAAGTAGCGTCATGTTGACACTTGGCTTCCTCCGTTGGCATGTCTCTGTTTTGACTATTCAACCCCAACCCTGTCCCTTTTTGGACTTGGGACACGTGGAAGGCCCATGCTCATTTAAAACCTACTCAGGATTTTACCTTTGAAGGAGCGTCATTGAGACACATGACACTCTCCACCTGCGCTCTTATACTTAACCAATTTGGTCCCGCTCCACTTTTTGACCTCTCGTGACCATTAGCCACGTGGAGGGTTGGCGCAAGTTTGATTCTTTTCCTTGGCTCCCATCTTGAAATTGCATCGAGCCGACACTTGGCACCTTCTACTGAGTCAAAGACTTTTCAACGGCCGGTGCAAATTTTGGGGTTCTAGACACGTGGAGGCCTGACACTTATTTGGGTCTCCACTTTTGGATTTAATCTTTGGAGGTGCGTCGTTTGGACACTTGGTAGCTTCCACTATCTCCGATTTTGAACCATTTATGAAGCTCAAAGACTTTGAACCTTCTCCATTTCTTTTCCTTTGCACCTCTAGTTTCTTTGACATTGTTCTCTCTTCCCCGACCCTATTATTCCATTTTAGAGCCTTCATTTAACTTGTTTGTTGGATTTGAAGCATGGGATCATTTGACGGAACCATTTTTTGAATTTCTTTCCTACACGGGGTTGTGTTTGATCCAATTTTACTGGGGTGAAAATTGAGATAACAAGAAGTTATATGAAAAACCCTCGCTACCTCTAAAAATATATTTTTAATGAAATTTGTTTAATATGAAGATGTCTAAGAATATTTCAATAGCATATCATTTGAATTATTTTAATACGATTGTGAATATGCTATCTTCGATTCTGATAGAATTCGATGAATAAGTTAGGGATTTATTAATTTTATGCTCCTTACCCGAGAGTTAGAATAATATGGTAATGGCGGTAAGCAACTCAATTCCGAAAACTCAAAGTTGAAGTTTGAGGACATTATAGGGGTGATTATAAAGGAAGAAATGTGAAGAAAAAGCTTTGGGGAATCTTATACTTCATGGAACGCTTTGGCGGTGTAAACTAGAGGGAGACAGAAGAATATAGGAAACTCTGCAATAGAAAAGTGACATGTGAGCATGAGAATCTACAAGTAGCTCTTCTTTGTATCCAACCTCCTAAGGTCATGTCGAGACAACAAAGTGAGAATGGAATTTATGTGGATACAAAAACTTGTTAGGCAATCTTATATTCTCAACATGCGAATAATGGAATCAGAATCTAAGGTGAGAAATATCTCCTAACCTGAATTGGTGTAATGGACCATTCAGATTTAATAGCTGATCGGAGGCTCCAATAAATGTTGAGCTCTGCCAAGATCCTATCTATTGGCTACTAGATATGTGGAAAGTTTCCTATAGGTGCTTCGTGTATATTTCCGGACAAGGTCATGGAAAGTGGTAATGAGAGGTGCGGTGGATTTATAGAAACTATGGATGGTTTTGGGTCTAGCCCGAAAAATGTTGGATTGATTGGCTTATATTTAATATGGAAAATTGTGTTATGATCTCTCGTGGGAGTGGTGAGAATCTAAACACCAGGTGTTTGTAAACCGATATCAACACTTAACTGATTTACGGAGCCCGTTGGGTTGTGGGACTGGGATCACAACCATGAGTTTGTGGTTGTTATGGACTGTTATGGTCATGTGAAGAATCAATCTCTTCTTCCTCGACTATCCAATGGTCATAAGCCTTTTCAGCTTTTATGTTCGATGCAGGAGTTGTACAATCTTCTTAGAATACCTTACGGAGGTTCTAGCAACTTGCATACGTAACCCGTGTGTCTATGTCGATGAGAAGGTCTCCTGCGTCTGGCTGCAGAACTAATGGATCATAGCCAAATATTTGTTCTCTTTTGGGTTCTTGTATGGTCATGTGGATATCCTATCAAGGCAGTCTATAGTTGGGTTGATTTGACCAAAATGTGTATGCTTTGTCATCTTCAATATTCAGTTGTCTCAATTGTTCACTAATTGCTTGTTGATTTGTTGTCATTTGAAAGACCTGAATCCTAAGCCCTTGATCTATATCCATTAACGTTGTGAAGAGATTCAGCTGAGATACTACCGGTTCGAATACGTATTCCCTGGGCTCTCTGGGTCCCATAATTGTCATGCAAAAGATAACTTAACTAAAATGAGAAAATTAACCATGAAAGCTATATCTACACTATGCTTATATTTCTCTTATTTTTGTATTTTCAATGATGCATATTTGAATGAAATTAAAAGAGCAGCTATTCTAATATATTCAGAAAATGGACAATTAACCTAATAACAAAATTAAAACAAGCAAGGTAGCCTGGTATGGCTATTTGCCTATGCAGTTGTGAATTTATCCTAAATATTTAAATAACTAACTAGTTTAATCAAAAGACTTCCAATCCTACCTCAGAAATGAGGAATGAATCATAGTTTCTCAAAAACTATCATTCCCAAAGCTTCCTGAAATATCGAAAGTGAGCTTTAATTGAAATGAAATAATTTGCTACTCTATTTGATATATTGTAACTATAGCTTTAATAGCTCAAACATGGAGTTTACAGAACAATGGTAAATCCAGTTGTGTCGTGATTTGTCCCCTCAGTGTAATCTCCTCATTCCTTTGTGTTCTCATGAATCCGAGAAAAGTGTGTGTGTGATAGCATCGGTAGAAGAAGATGCTCGAACAATGGCGAGTTTTGGATATAAACCGAATACAATGCAAGTAAGAGAGGGATAATGCAAGTGAACAGAGCTTGACTATGTAATTCCTAGCTGGATTTATTACGGGCATACAACGCAAATATGCTGAGAATTCTAGGATCTATCTCTTGTGACAAAAAAAACCTGCAACTCTAAGATGGATTCTAATCTAAAAGTGGAACTACCTTATGCTAAACTGATTATATGAGACAACAATGAAGCAAGATGCAAGAAAGAAGATCAAATGACCTCTAAAGCGAAAAGGAGAGACCGATATATCACGCAAAATATAAAACTATTAAAACTAATGCAAGAACTTCAAACAAACTGAATAATCAAACACAGAAGGAGAGGGGCCATTTGTTTGAAAGCAAGCTGGGTATTTATAGCATTTGCATTTACCAGAGGGTAAATCCAAATTGAACTCTTCTAATATAAACAAAGGGAAAACACTATTTACTGGGTGGCCAAAACATAAATGCAAGCTTTAGTGGTTGAGGAATGCGGATAGAAATTTTAATTTTTACGTTTGATGAAATCATCGAACATTCTCAAAAAACGCGTCAGGGACCAACTTGCTCTACACATGGAGGTAGTTATAGGACCGCTGCCCTATCCTGGGTGGCGGTCATAAGACCGCCACCCAGGAAGGGTGGCGGTTTTGTAACTTAAAGACAAAAAGCAATGAAAAATGGGGCTTGTATCTATTCGAATACTATTCATTTTACAAAACATGCAAAAGCTATACAAGGCGTTCTAGGGTGCAAATGTACATTCAAATAACTTTTCTAGATTCTAAACACCTTGTGAAGAGATTTGAATCATCATTGGGGTTTCTGTAACCTCTTTCCGGTAGTAAAGTACCTATATTTTTGGGTACGTACATGTTGCCCCCTCGAAGAAGCGTTTTGGCCATGAAGAGGCATAAAATGGTGGGTCTAAGTATGGCATTCCTGAAATGGGGAGTTAGAAGCTATACCTGACACGCCCATGTGTCACAATGTTACCATCCAAATTCCCGCTATCTGCTAAATGAAAAGGGGACTCAAGTGTAGATAGATAAAATAAATCAAAAATAAATACTAAATTAAAATGAAATGAGGACTCACCATTTGCGTGGGGGATAAGAACTTACCTCCTTGGCGCTCCAACTCTGCATAAAAACACTCAAAACAAGATTAGAATACTATATATATATATATATATATATATATATATATATATATATATATATATATATATATATATATATATATATATATAACGAGCTCATTTTACTATTCATTTGCGCGTATCAATTTGGTAATTTTTGAGCTTTGGGTCCATGGTGATCGCTCTTTTTGTTTTTGAGTATGATTGAATTGGAATGGGCTTGGGAATGATATTTTACGTTAGGCTTAGCTTTTTTCTTTTTTTGAATGATTTTGAGAAGAACTCCAAAGAAATTCATAACTAGAAGCAGATCCTGATGGGCCTTGAAAGGGCGGATAGGCATTTCCTTTATTGCTTAGTCTCCATTTTGTGAGGAAAGTATGACGTTTTGGTATTTTGTGCTTATTGCAAGCATTTTGACCATGCCTAGTGCATGATGGCATTGTATGTAAAACATGATTCATATATATATATATATATATATATATATATATATATATATATATATATATATATATATATATATATATATATATATATATCTGTGTGTGTATGTGTGTATTTTGGATCTAGATCTTCTTGTATCTAGAATTTTTGTGATTAGTTTCCCATGTGTATACTAGATGTTTTTAAAATCTTTTTATATGCTTTTTAGAATGTATGCAATGGATGACAAGTGATAACATAATGTTTCTCTTTGATTTTTTTTTATGTAATGTTGATATGTGATGATGTAAACATATTGTAGTACCAAACTTTTGGCTTCTTTGGGAAATGTTCATTGCTTCTTCTTATTTTGGCAAAATGTGATGAATGTCTAGTGATAACGAGATGAACTTGCCCCATTCCTAACTCCACGCAACTAGTAAGATGTGAGGGCTCAACACCAAGAGTTGGGAAGGGCACAAATTATATGAGTTTGACTAAATGGGAATGATGAAAGAAAGACAAGGTATTGACAGAAATCAAATTTAGACCTGCGTACTTACTCTTACTCGAAACTACTACATAGTTCAGAATGCATCTTATTTTCCAGTTTATCTAGACTTAGATCCATGGATGGCAACTTGGTTGAAAAAATCTGGTTTTAAGGATTTGATCTCTTTGGAATTTGGATATTTAGTTTCACTTAACACTTTGCTTTAAAATATTAATATTCACTAATTTGCGTGAATGGACCCCCTACGCCCTATCTCATGCTTCTAGTAGGAAGCATGGGCTCATCACCGAAGGTAGGACATAGGCAAGTAAGGGCACTTATTTCCTTTCTCAACCTTGCATCACCAGTAAGAGATACGGGCTCATCACCGAAGGTTGGTGGGGAAAATAAGTGTGTAAAAATAAAATATTCTATTTGGTTTAGCATTTTTTATTTAACTTAACATTTCTAATTTGTGACTTTAGAGTATTGTTGTTTCAAAGAGATGTAATAAGGATAGATGTGACACCAAGAAGCTTCTAGAATAGACCGTAGGTAAGAACAACTTAACCAAGTAAAAAGAATGAGTATGACCAAGTTTGCGAGGCCTTGGTATGGTTTTTGTCAAGACTTTGTCTATCGAATTGATGAAATGATTTTGGAACCATTTGATGATATTATGAAAACTCGAAGAGATATGATTTTGAATTATTTTGCCAATATTTTCATAAGCTTGTAATGAATTTCTTAAGAATAAGTTATTTGACCACAATAGTTACGAAACGAGTGGACAAAATGAAATAACTAAGTGACTAATGCAATGCAGGTAAATATAATATACAAATGGTGACGTTGATGCCTTATGCGTAAAACTGTTTAAGATGCAAGGAATTGACTATTTCATTGAACTCCTCACCTTCTAATGTACATAAGAGATACACACCATTTCCGTAGTCTTTCATGACTCGGTATGGGCCCAACCACTTGGGCCGGAATTTCCTTCCTTCACCGGTTTTCTTATCAATCTAGTTATCTAGTCTTAGAACTAGATCTCCCTCATATATTTCTCACTCGTAAACCTTTTTGTTATATTACCTACACATCCGGTCTGCATAGGCTCTGTTCCTTTCATTGGTGTTTAGCCTGGCCTCATCAAGGCTTTCTAGTTGAGAGAGGCATGCCTCTCTATAGGATTCTTCTCCCAAAATCCCTTGTAATGAGATGTGGAGACTGGGTATTTTGACCTCAAGCGGGAGAACTACTTCTACCCCGAATACTAATGAGTAAGGGTTGCCCTGTCGGTGTTCTTATTGAGGTTCGATGGGCCCACAAGGTCGAGTATAATTTTAAATGCTAATCTTGTTTATTCCTTAACTGGTTTGAGGAGAATAGATTTAAATGTTTTATTTGTGGCTTTAGCTTGTCCTTTGGCTTGATGGTAATAAAGATAGGTCGTATGATGGTTTATCTTGAATTTATTGCATAATTCACATACCTCATCATTCTTAAAAGATGTGTCATTATTTGAGATAATGACTTACGGGACATTGTACTTGTAAATGATCTGATTTAAAATGAACTTGAGCGATTACAGAACCTGGTACGGTGGTGAGAGGCATGACCTCTACCCACTTGGTAAAATATTATGTGGCCGTGATTATAAAATTATGGCCATCTATTGACGAGGGGAGAATTTCCCTATCAAATCTAAACCCCATGTGGAAAAGGGCCATGGGGTTGCGATTGGTTGCAGAGCTTGTGCTAGCATGTGAATCTCGTGGGAGAATTCTTGGCATTTATGGCACTTGCGCACAAACTCTACTACGTCATGTTCCAGAGTGGGCCAAAAATAGCCCATCCAATGTATTTTGTGGGTAGTGGCATGACCACCAAAGTGGCCTCCACATATCCCACTGTGGGATTCATACATAATCTTTTTGGATTCTTCAATGTCAACGCATCTTAAAATCATTCCATTGAAGGCTTTACGATAGAGCACTTATTCTAAGATAACATATTTAGCAGCGATAATACGTAACCGCCTTCTTTGTTGTGATGTGGCACCTTTTGGGTACGTATGGTCCATGATAAAATTAATAATGTCAATGTACCAAGGGCATGTAGAAATGGGGGCTATAGTTTAAAAAAGTATATACACTCATCGAGAAAGTCCAAATCTACCAGATCACCTCCATCTAACGAATTGTCAGCTAACAAGTCTGCAATGATTTGTCCCTTAATGGATTTCTGGTTTACAAATGTTAATTTGAATTCACCCATTAAGGTTATAAAACATCTATCCTTTTTAGATAAATACCCTTGCATGAGGAATGTTCATAAGTTATCTGTCTTTACAATGACCCTTGTTTCTTAGTTTAACATGTAATGTCTTAAATGTTTTGTTGCAAAGACTATGGCAAGGAATTCTCTTTCTACCTATGTATAACATGTTTCATAATCAAGCAACGTCGACTAATGAAATAGAATGCACGTTCTCATTTATCATTGTCTTCTTGAGCCAATATACGAGGCTAGGGAGACATCGTGTGCTAATGAATACAAGATCAAAGGATGATTTGGTCTAGGAGGCATTAATGTGGGAGGATACAATAAGAAGTTGTTAACTACTTTGAAGGCCTTATTTCATTCTTTTGTCTAATCAATGTTATAATCTTTCTTTAATAAATTGTTGATTTGGTGAACAACAAAACTTAAGCACAGAAATGAACCTTTGAATTGCACCTAGTTTCTTGAGAAATGATCGATACCGCAGTCGTGATGGTGGAATCATTTCAAGAACAGCCCAAATTTTTCTAGATCGACATCAATCCCTCGTGAGGATAAAATGTAACCCAAAAGCTTACCTCCGTCATGCCAAATATGCATTTCTGGGTTTAATGTGACACCGTTTCAATCAATCATGAGAGAATGATACGGAGTACTTCAGGTGATCACATTGCTTCGGGCTTTGGACAACAAGTCATCCACGTAGGATTCCACAATTTTATGAATAAGGTCATGGAATATGTATGTCATTTCCCGTTGGTATGTAGCATTGGTGTTCTTGAGATGAATGGCATGACAATGTAACAATAATTTCCCCAAGGAGTTATAAACATGGTCTTGGCTTGATCCTATTCAGATATTTTAATCTGATTATACCCTGAAAACCCATCCATGAGGGACAAGAGCTCAAAACATGTTGTTGTGTCAATAATGACGTCAATGGATGGCAATGGGAAGTCGTCTTTGGGACAAGCTTTGTTAATATCCTAAAAGTCTATGCAAATGCGTATCTTCCCATTATTTTTTAGAACAGGGACGATATTAGATACCCATTGTGAATAGTCAACTGGTTTGATGAATCCTACTTGGAGAAGTTTCATTACTTCTTCTTTTACCATGAGAGCCACTTTTGGTTTCATTGGTCTTGACTTTTGTTTAATTGGCTTTGCATCTAGTTTGGTGACAAGATTATGTACCGCGATATGTGGTGCAATTCCTGTCATTTCTTTGTAATTAAATGCAAAAGCCTTTTGATGTTCTTTGAGGATTTGAGTATGTATTTCTATCTCCTCTAGAGTTAACGAGGATCCTAACTTCAAAATTTTTGGTTCTTCCTCCGTTCCAATGTTTATGTCAATTGTTTCTTCGATTAAGGAAGTGTTGCCTTCTTCAAATTCAGGCGGGGCCGGAGGTAGTTCCAAACTTTCTCCATTCTCTACCTCATAGATATCGAGATCCTTTTGCGGAGAACATTCTATCATGGGATTTCCAAAATAGGAAGAGGAATGTGGGATTAGGGAAAGATCCACTATGTGATGAGCGAGATGTAGCTCCACATAGGTGTTTAGATATTTGAGAGTGACTCTATCACTATCAAAGTGATCCAGGATAGAAAACTCATTCTCAGCTTCTATATGTGTCAAGAGTGGGTTTGTTGGTATTTTACGCACCAATGGTTCATTACGAAGTGATCTGTGAAATTTTTTTCCAACTCATTGTTTGGAGTGAAATGGGAAGCTGAGGTTGCTATTGAATCTGCGAGAAGGTTCTGCTCTCGTGTGATTGCTTTGATTGATATGAAGTTGAATCCTTTGGTTAGATCCAATACCACCATTTTATAGAGTTGTAAATGCTCAGCTCTAGTTTCATATACCTCAGAGACTTGGTTTGCAACTAGTTGTGAGTCTCCTAGCACTCTAATGTTATCAATGCCCATCCTTTTGGCTATGATGAGGCCAAGGAGGAGGGCTTCGTACTTAGCCCCTGTTGTTTGTACACTCAAAGTTTAACTTAAAGGAAAAAGGTAGGATTTTTCCCTGGGAGAAGTAAAGATCACACCTACCCCAGCTCCAAAGTGACATCTAGCTCCATCGAAGTGGAGGGTCTAATATTTTCTTGGAAAAATGGATGTTGGGACATCCCTTAGGTCTGTTTCTTCTACCTCGGTTACTTCTACCATAAAAAATTTGTCTGATGGAAGGGAACCAATTCTTAGGGTGTATCCCATACCCATAGAATCAAATGGTAGGAGAATGGGTAAATCTTTTTCTAGTAATTCAACAATTTTTACGGTAGTCCCTAATGAGTCCTGGAATGCCCTTGATTGGATTCGTAATTTCTAATTGTGTTATAGGTATCAATTTCTCTTCTGGTTTTGAGCCTGGTTTGTTAAGTTGATTTGTTGGGAGTTCAAACTCAAAGTGAATGCCTGGTCTCTTCTTCAAGTCTGCTAGGTGTATATCAAATGGTTTTGGGTCACCTTGTGCCACAAATATTTTCCCTAGATGCAAAAATATTATTTCCTAGAATAACGTGGAAGGGATTACCTTCATGCAGTGTATCCATGGTCAACCGAGGATCGTATTATAGTTGGTTTCCTGATCTATAATATAAAATTTTGTGAGGACCGTCTTGGGTCCTAAGGTGACTGGAAAAACTATAGTTCCAATTGAAGTGGCCTTGAGGCTATTATAACCTCTTCGTGTATTTCATGTTTTGGAACAATTTGTTTCTCCATATCCTAGCTTTTGAAGAAAAGAGAAAGGGACTATGTTAACTAATACCCCATCATCAATCATTGCACATTTAACATAGTTATTGTAAACCCCTACTTGTAAATGTAAAGATGGGTCACCTCTTCACATAATTTCAGCATTTGTTGGCATTTTCTTATATCAAATATAAATTCAATATCCCTATCTATCTACTCCCGGAGGGTAGACATCAAAGTCTACATGGTTTACTTGCGTTTCCGGAGGATGGTTGATGTTAATTAAATGACCAAGGCCTAATGCTTCTAAGAGAATAGCCCTATGGGCAGGAAAATTCTTCAACAAATCCAAGAAGGAAATATGAGATAAGGTCTTTGTTAAGTCATTAATTAAATCATAAGCACCTATGGGTTTTACCAATGTTTGTTGAATGTTGTCTAGTTCCAATGGATAACTTGGAACTGGTTGAGAAGAATAATCCCGTGTTCTTGTTATGGTTTCTACGGGTAGCTCAGTATTTTACTCTACCAGGCCAACTATCTTGGTTTTCGGTTGAGTTCCTAATTGGGGTGCTATCAGTGGACTTAATGAATTTGAAGCTTCATGATCGTTATTTCCTATCATAACACCCTTGTTCGTTCCACTTAGATCTAACCTTGTTATTGTCGAGTGATTTGGGAGCGGATCGTTAAATATTTTGAGGGGTACATTTTGAGGGGATCCGCCCTGTGTAAGTTTTTGGCATGGGTACTACAAATTTTCTAAAAATATGTCTATGAAGAGTTGTCTTTGGTCTTCGGAAAATGCTACATGAATTTATTATAGTCACAGCAAGTCCTAGTATCATGACCTTGAATCTTGTGGAAACCACAATACAAGTTGGGATTATAGTTTCGAGGTTGTTGATTTGAAACCTGTTGTGGTCCAAAATTCTGATTAGGTTGCTGGTTGTTAGAGTTAAAATTTTAAGGTTGTTGCCTTTGGTTTTGACTCTGATATCTAGTTGGGTTTTAATTTAGACCTTGTGTCTGGATTTTTCATCATCGTTGTTGTTGTTGTTGTCATGATGGACGATTAAAATCCACCACATTGATTGTTGGAGTAAAGTTTTTATTTTACTGATTGTTAATGAGTGGCGAAATGTTTACAACATTTTCTCTTTTAACTTGGTCAGTTACTCCATCTGTTGTTACACCACAGTTTTTGTTAAGGATTTTGGGTCCTTGATTGGTATTTCCGATACTAGGATAGGTCATATTGTTTTGATTGGGAGTGATTAATTTCCCATTTGTTCCGTATGTCTTACGACCACTATCTATTGCCACTTGATCTATTCGAGAGCACTCTCGATTACTTCATCATAAGTTCTTAGTGGGAACTTCTAGACTTCTTCCTTTATCTCTCTATTGAGGGAATGAAGGAATAAATCACATAGTTCCATCTGATCCATGTTTGGAGCACTTACTGATGAGTAGAGAACCGTACGCCATCTTTGAATAAAGTGAGCAGTGGATTCAATATGATCTTGTTTAATATGCAAGAATTCCCTGATTCCTGTTCTTAACAATTTGTTCATGTCAAAAGCTTTGATAAAATCTGACACAAGTTGTTTGAACGAGTGTATAGAGGCTTCTACTATTCTATAATACCAATAAAGGGCAATACCCTCTAAGGTTTTAGGGAATATCTTAGCAACAACCCCATCCTAGGGGAGTAATTCTAGAATGGTCGTGGCATAGGCCTTGATATGTGCATTTGGATCTCCCTCCCCTTTGTATTTGGTTAAATTGGGAAGAGTTCTTGAAACATGACACTCCATATGGTGAAATCTAGAGGCTCTTTTAAATTTTTGAGTAAGTCCCTACCACATAGGTTTCGACTATCGATGGTGCCTTTGAGGAGGGGGGGGTGGAATGGGTTTTTGATATGGCATAGCATATCTATTTGCATGGACATAAGGAAATCCATTTGGTTGAGCAAACATCCTGGGAGAAGAGAACATGTCTCCCTGTGGTGATTTTAAATAAATGTTTAAGTAAGGAGGAGCATTGCTCTGGTATGGATTGTTTGGTGTTAATCTGAGAGGTATCATATTTTCAACTAGAGCAGCATTTGAAAACATAGTTCTGGTTGGTATTTGTTGCTAATATTTATATGACTGTTGAGGAGGCATGCCTAACATGCCTGTTCCTGTAAGGAGGTCAAATTGGCTGGGATGATGTAGAGGGTTAGGGATTCCTGCTTGCCCGAAATATGAATTTTGATTTTCTTGAGCAAGTTCCAATCCTCTAACTTTCTCAACTAAAGGCCGAGATGACCTCAATTGGTGAAGACACAATGTTTTCCTTAATGGTGGTTGTTGTATACCTTGAGGATTTAAAGGGTATGATACCTGCTATGAATTGATCAATACCTGCCAAGCTTCACCGAGAGTATTTCCCATAGGTGGAGGAATGGGGGTGTTTTCTTGGAGTATGGTATCGAGTTGTGTTTGTAAAATTCCTATAGGTGGGTACATGTTTTGGAAGTGTTGTTTGCTTCTAGCATAGCGCGTTAAATACTCCTCATCCAAAAATGGGAGTGATCTGACTGTCTACTGATTTGTGGTCTGAACAAAACCTGAGGAGATGACGTGGATTCTCCAAAATGTCATATTGTTAGAGCCTAAGGGTTCCGGTTGTTGCGTTTATCTGAGTTGATCCAACTCCTCAATTCAGAAAAAATAACTAGAGCTAGTTCTTTGAGGAGGAGTTTGTGATGACAAGTAATTACTTGAATAGTTGTCACCCCATGCAAAAGCGAGGTGACGACGTTGTCTATTTGTTTGACCATAATTTGCTTCGAGACCCGAGAGAGGTCTTCCATATGCATCATATCCCAACATATTCGGGGGTATATGAATACCCACATAATAATGGGAAATAGTAAATATAGATAAAAGAAATAAAAATAAAAGGGAATAGTTTTTAGTTTCACGTCGGGTTCACCGCCAGACGATAGAAAAGTGACATTTGAGCATGAGAATCTACAAGTATCTCTTCTTCATACCCGACCTCCCGAGGTCATGCTGAGACAACTGGTGAGAATGGAATATATGTGGATATAGACAAACTAGTTGGGAAATCTTATATCCTCAACACACAATAATGGAATCTGCGAATCTAAGGCAAAGAAATCTCTCCTAACCTGAATTGGTGTAATGGACCGTTCGGATATAATAGCTGGTGGAGGCTCTAATCAATGTCGAGCTCTGCCAAGATCCTATCTATTGGCTGGATATATGGAAAGTTGCCTATAGGTGCTTCGTGTATATTTCTAGACAAGGTCATGGAAAATGGTAATGAGAGGTGCAGTGGATTTGTAGAAACTATGGATGGTTTTCTGGTCTAGCCCAGAAAATGTTGGATTGATTGGCTTCTATATTTAATACGGAAAATTGTGTTATGATCTCCAAATGGGGTGGTGAGGATCTAAACACCATTGTTTGTAAACTAGTATCAACACTTAACCGACTTCCAGGCCCGTTGGGTTATGGAACTGGGAGCATAACCATGAGTATGGCTATTTTCCTTATCATAACCATGATCATAACCATGAGTGGGGATAATGGATAGTTAATCTAATAACAAAATTCAAAACAAGAAAGCTAGCCCGGGTATGGCTATTTTCTGTGCGATTGTGAATTTATCCTAAATATTTAAATAACTAACTAGTTTAATTGAAAGACTTCCAATCCTACCTTAGAAGTGAGGAATGAATCATAGTTTCTCATAAACTATCATTCCCCACAGCTTCCCTAGCAATATCAAAAGTGAGCTTTAACTGAAATGAAATAATTTGCTAATCTATTTGATATATTGTAACTATAGCTTTGATAGCTCAAACATGGAGTTTACTGTAATGTGGTAAATCCAATTGTGTCATAACTTGTCCCCTCAGTGTGATCTCCTCATTCCTTCATGTTTTCGTGAATCCGAAAAAGTGTGAGTGTGATAGCATCAGTAGAAGAAGATGCCTAAACAATGGTAGTTTTTGATATAAACAAAATACAATGCAAGTAAGAGAGGGATAGTGTAAGTGAACAGAGCTTGACTATGCAATTCCTAGTAGGATTTATTGTGGGGATACAATGTAAATACACCGAGAATTCTGGGATCTCTCTTGTGACAAAAAAAACCTACAACTCTAAGATGGATTCTAATCTAAAAGTGAAACTACCTTATGCTAAACTGATTGTATGAGACAGAAATGAAGCAAGATGCAAGAAATAAGATCAAATGACCTCTAAAGTAGAAAGGAGAAACTGATAATTCATGCAAAATATAAAACTATTAAAACTCATGCAAGAACTTCAAACAAACTGAATAATCAAACACAAAAGGAGAGGGGCCATTTGTTTGATAGTAAGCTAGGTATTTATAGCATTTTCATTTACCAGAGGGTAAATCCAAATTGAAATCTTCTAATATAAACAAAGGGAAAACAATATTTATTGTGTGGCCAAAACTAAAATGCAAGCTTTAGTGGTTGAGGAATGCGGATAGAAATTTGAATTTTTACGTTTGACAAAATTGTCAGAACGTTCTGGAAAATGCGTACAAGACTGCCGCCCTACACAAGGAGGTGGTTACGTGGACCTCCCCCTGTCCCGGGTAGTAGTCACAGGGACCACCGTCCAGGTAGGGTGGTGGTTTTGTAACTTAAAGACAAAATGTAGGGAAAAAGGGGTAGAGACTAGAACAAAACATGCAAAAGCTAGATAAGGATTTCTAGGTTGCAAATGTACATTCAAATGAGTTTTTCGGATTACAAAACCTTGTGAAGAGATTTGAATCATCATTGGGGTTTCCGTAACCTCTTTCGCGAAAGACAAGACTACCTACATTTTTGGGTACGTACAGATACCATGGAAAATAAAAAAATCGAGCACGGTCAAAATCAAAAAGAAATATGGTATTTTGGCACTATGGAAAGTGTGGGCATGTAAATAAGGACTATTGGTAGATTTGGGATAAGAAGAAACAACAAGAAGAAATGGAGGTGAATTTGGCAACATGTAATGTTTTCCAGGATGCTTTGATTCTTTCTTTGCAAAATATTGTTGAATCTTGGATTTTAGATTTAGGGCTTCTTTCCATGCTACTCCACATATGAATTATTTTTTTGATTATGTTCAAGAGGATTTTAGGAATGTTTTTATTAGTGATGATGAGACTTACAACATAGTTGGAAAAGGTTATGTTCAAGTTAATATGTTGGATGGGAATACATGGCTATTGAAGGATGTTAGAGATGTGCCTACATTAAGACAAAACTTAGTATCGATGAGGCGGTTGGGAAATAATGGTTGTCTTGTGATATTAACAATGGACTCTTGGAAGGTTACCAAGGGTGATCTTGTGGCTGGAAGAGGTAAGAAGGTTTGAACCTTGTATTTAACCATTGGTAGTACTAATGCTTGTGATATTGTGGCTTCATACGTAAATATAACATTGTGGCACTATAGAATCAGTCATATAAGCCATAAGGGCATGTGGATCATAAATAATAGTTTGCACAAATTTACAAAAACAAGTTTCGATTTCTATGATAACTTTGTATATGGGAAACAAAATAGAGTAATGTTTCTCAAGGTTAAACCTACAAAGAAAGAGAGTAAGTTAGAGTTGGTACATTCTAATGTGTAGGGGCTGGTTTAGGTATCATCTTTTGGGAGTTAAAATTATTGTGTTACTTTTATTGATGATGCAACAAGGAAAGTTTGGGTATATTGTATAAGAAACAAATATAATGTATTTGACACTTTTGTTAAATGGAAAGCCTTGATAGAGAATGAAGTAGGTTTTAAGATAAAATATATCAGGTCGATAATAGAGGGGAGTATTGTAACAATGAGTTTGATGATTATTACTCTATGAATGGAATCCACGGGTAAAATATGGTTCTGGAACTCCACAATGAAATGAGGTGTCGAAAGGATGAACAGGACAATAATGGAATTTGATAGGAGTATGAGGTTACATGTGAGACTACCTCTTTCTTTTTGGGAAAAAGCAAAGTGAGCACAACTATGTACTTGATAAACAGAGGACCCTAAAGTTCCTTGGATGGAGCCATACCTAAGGAGGCTTGGTCTAGTAAGAAATTTGATTACTCATTTCTTAGATTTTTTGAATGTGAGGTGCTTGTTCATATAAACAAAGATGATAGGACCAATATAGATGCTAAATTAGAAAAATGTACTTTCATTGATTATGATGGTGATGACTTTGGATATAAATTTTAGAGCATTAAGGAAAAAAATCATCCGATCTAAGAATGAGGTTTTTAATGAGAAAGTCATGTATAAGCAACATTTGTAGGAAAACAGGGAAGAATCTAGGAAATATTATGCGGTGGTAGAGGATCGTCTGGATGGGAAAGTGATAAATGAATTAGGTCAAGATCCTACCCAATATGAACCCTAGACTCCTATATTGAGGAATTTTTCTCTACGAAAAGAAGAAAACCCAAAAAAATTCTCCTTCTCTTTATTATCTATTACTCACCGATAGTAGAGATCCAAAGAGATTTGATGAAGCCATACAAGTAGATACCGGAAGAAGTAGGAGGAAGCCATGAATGAGGAGAATCGGAGTCTCTCATGGAGAACCGGACTTGGGATTTGGTGAAGCTGCCCAAAGGTAAAAGAGCCTTGTAGCACAAGTGGTGTACAAATTTAAAGAGGAAGAAGGAGGCAAGAAAATATATAAGGCCAAGTTTGTGGTCAATGGGTTTACACAAAAATAAGTTGTAGATTTTGATGAGATTTTTTCTCCTGTAGTAAAAATGAATTCTATTAGAAATTTTCTTGGAATAGTGGAAACATAATACTTGCACTTATAGAAGATATATGTAAATACTACATTCCTCCATGTTGATTTGAAGGGGATCTATATATGTAGCAGCTAGAGAGCTATGAGGTCAAAGGTAAAGAGGAGATGGTTTAAAAGCTCAAGAAGAGATTGTATGGCTTGAAACAAGCTCTGTGTCAATGGTATAAGAAATTTGATAGCTTCATGATGGAGAAATATTATATTAGATTTCATTAGACCATTAGATATATACAAAGAAATTCCAGGATGGCAATTATATTATCTTGTGTCGTATGTGGATGTCATGTTGGTTGTAGGAAAAACATGAAGGAAATAAAAGTACTCAAGAAGCAAATAAGTGATTCCTTTGATATGAAGGATTTGGGGTAGTAAAACAAATCCTTGGTATGAGGATATCTAGGGATAAGAAGGAATGAAAGTTGAATTTATCTCGGAAGAGTACATTAAGAAGGTCTTAGAGAGGTTTAATATGCATGATGCTAAATTGGTTGGGACTCCTTTGACAAGCCATTTCAAGTTAAGAAAGGAGTTGTGTCCCAAGACAGAATAGGATAAAAACCATATGTCCAAGGTACCTTACTCATCATCATTTAGAATTTTGATGTATGTCATGGTGTGCACTAAGCCTATTAATAACCATGCGGTGGGAGCGATGAGTAGATTTATGATTGATTGAAGTAAATATCACTAGCGGTAGTAAAGTGGATCCTTCGGTAATGAGAGGGCCATGGGGAAAGTTTTGTGTTATAGTGGATCGGACACCACTTTGCATGGTTATGTAGATTCAAATATGGCTAGAGATGTAGATAGCAAGAGGAGCACAACATGTTATATTTTCATTGTAGGTGGGACAAAAATGAGTTGGATTTCACAACTACAGAAACTTGTGGCTTTGTCAACCACTTGAGGATGAGTATATTACTGCCACAAAGATAATAAAAGATATGATTTAGTTACAAGAATTACTTGAGGATTTGGGGCATAAGAATGAGGAAGGGAAGTTACATAGTGATAGCCGTAGTGTTATAGACCTAGCTAAGAACTCTTCTTTCCACTCCGGGATGATGCATATACAATTAAGGTGTCTTTTCATTAGGACAACTTTGGAGGAAGATAATTTGAAGTGGATAAGATTAATTCCAGTCAATCTAGTAGACATGATGACCAAGGTGGTTACAAGGTAAAAAATGAAGTTGTTTTCATCTTTGGTTAGTCTTCACAGATGATGACAGCTTAAGGGTTGAGAAGCTTGCTCGGAGGAAAAATAGTCTCTAAGTAGGAGATTATTATGTTGTGGGGCCTGTTTTCATGTGTGGAAGTGTTGAATATTGTACAATAAAAGTATTGTACACTCTCTATAGTTTTCTCGCTGGGGTTCAAGCCCGGGTCCTAAGTGAGGCCCCCGAGATGTTTTTTCACCTTGAAAAATTTGTTGGATAGCTCGGGAAACATTATCTTCTCATATGTGAGGGGAATTTTGACCCATAGGTTTATGGGGTGGTTTTGGCCCATGGTTTTGGTACTCATAGTATTGTAAAACTACTTAAACAATTTCCTATTGATGTAGGAAAGATATATCATTGTATATATGTGTGAGTTAAAGTGTGAATTTAGGAGAGTTTGTGGAGCACATATCCAAACAGATCTGGATATCGTATTGAGAGGAAGAGGTGGCTTGTAATGAAATTTTTTGAGTAAGTGATTCTTAGTGGACATAGCCCAAATTGGGTGAACTGCGTTAAATATTGTCTTTATGTTGTGTTTATTAATTTTTCTACACTTTTATTTCAGATATATAATATCTTTCTGCATATTAGTTTCTACTATTGCAATTCTGAGTGGGATTTTTCGACATATTTTATCCCTTATTTCCTAACAAAATTTACTATACATCTTGTTATTTATGCAATAATATTACATGGAGTTCAACTTTTTGATGTGGTTGTTTATTATATTAATCATTAATATAATCTCTATAATAATGTATATCATACATTTGATTTTAGTTGCAAGGAAATTGTTGATATTGGGAGTAGAAGGATTGTTGTTCGGAGTTTCAAGATATTCTGAACTAAGCCTTACAAATTACAACATGATTTTAAATATGCTTCATATACATATTTCCAAAGGATTTATTCTCCTAATTTATTAGAGGTTGCAAGAGAACATTTTGATCTTGCTTTGTGGTTTACATTTTTAGATAACAAAGAAGTACATTATTTTCTTGCACACTTTACTTGGTTATGAGATACAAAATTTTTGTTCACTTGGGGAAGAGAACATTGTATAATATCAAATACATTTAAGAGATCTCAGAGTGGAAATTTGAAGCATGTATATAATAAATTTTGAAGGATATTATTGATGTATACAGAGAGATATATGTTGATTCTAACATATTATTCATTGATGAGGGGAAATACATATTTGAAGAGTTTGGAAATGCTAATTACTTTAAGATCCCACATAGTTGGGATTTTGATGGATCTTATGAGAAATATGAAATTGTAAAAAACCATCTATGTACTTGGGTTAAATATGTGGGGCCTCTAAAAAAGTTGAGGCATTCATTGAGAATTTTCAAATGAACTATTGATGATTATTAATTATAAATGAAACTTAAATTGTGAACTTCTTTTTTCTCGAGTAAAATATATTGAATGTATATGTTGATTTTCTTGTGTTTATAATAATAGTGCTGACATAGATATTATAAATAGCAATAAGGTAAAGAGAATTCAACTAACAAAATGGAAATAATTGATTTAATAGTATTTTTTACTCAATTTTGTTTGTATGAGTAAAAATAATATGGAAATTGCACATGTTGAACTAGATGGCCTCCTAATCATCATTTAAATGAACTAATCCTTAAGTGAACTATATGGACTCCTATTATATCAATCTAAATATAAATTAATAGAGAGAATAAGTGGATTCCAATTTCCTCAAATATCAACCAACAATTGGAAGTTCCAAATATATTATGAAAAATCAAATTATTAAACTAGATGACATCCTATTATCCATTTGAGATCGAAATAACCATGAAGAGGTAGAATGTGTGGCCTCTCATTCTCATGCAATGTAAACACAATTGGAACATCTTGGAAGCCTTCTAATATGGGTATAAAAGGTAATATATTTACCTCTCAGTCTTTTTAATTAAAATTATAAAGACAATAAATTTATTATCTATTTTTCCAATCGATAATTTAATTACCATTCTCCCTCATGATTTAATTAACTAAAAATTATAAACCAATAAAGCAATTATTAAAGACCAAGAACACAAATATTCAAAACTAATAAAAACATTTTTGAAATCCAAAAATTAATATTTAAATACAAAAATTTAAATGTAAATAAAATGATAATGAACTTCTTGGAAAAAATATTGGACTAAAATTAGTCTAAATGTAATGATTTTTTTCCAATGTGAGTGAAAATTAATAGGGAAAATGGGTGGCCCCCATCATACCTCATAATCAATTAATAGCATTTTTGAAAACCAATAATAACATTTTTAAATACCGAAATTTAGATGTGAGTGTTAGCTTAATACATCCTACACGCGTCCCTATGTAATACATGTGTCCTTGTATAACTGTTTTATAACTGTTCTAGGGCTTTATATTCTTCTTTTTTCATTGTTCTATTCACGCATTGAATAAACATTGTCTCCTTCCATCATTGGTATTAGAGATCTGTGAAGATGGGAGCATGGGAGTGAGAAAGTTGGAAAGAAGGTTGCAGTGACCAGACTGTGGAGTGTTGGTGAGCCATGAGGAAGCACCACCATTCTCCTGAGTTAGAATGATTGTTTCCCTTCCTGCATGGGAAGTTGTTCGTGAAGAATCCAGACCTGCATGGAAACCAGAGTCTTTGAAGGGTCTGATTGGCAATTTGTCTAGAGACCTAGACGTGGCAACAACCGATATGCTTGGCAAAGATTGGGAAAAAGCATCTGTAGTTAAGAGAAAATCCTGCAGACCTGTGAAGATAGATGTGTCAATGTGGAGACCCTGCATTTCAAATTAGCAGTGATTTGACTTTGAGGTGCATGGTAAGGAGTAGAGCACTGCTCTCTAGATGAGCATGGAGTCTCCATTATAAACCTGGTTTGGCATAAAAGAAGAAACATGGCTGTTGAAACCAAGAAATAAACTTCTTTGATCATAGTGGTGCGGTCATGAGAAACATGCAAAGATATAGCAAGTCTTGGTGGTGTGGAAGTCTGGAGTGACTTGCAGTAAAAAATTTTGCAGTGAACTCCAGCAAAGCTTGCAAATTGCAAACCGTGTGGAAAATATTCGTCTCCATTCTCTGAGGTACACACGCGCTCTCGAAATGAGGTCACTGTGTATGTCACAAATTTCGGATGCAAAAAGCACCATGAGAAATGCACCAAATGTTTGGGCATTGAGTGACAATGAAGACACCGCTGGACTATTCTTTTCTTTGGTCAACGAGCTCCACAACACTAGGAATATTCTCTTTGATGAGATTGTGCACCAAGGACTATTGGAGTATTTTTGGTTCGACATTCGATGTCAAGCATGGTGGATTCATGTAGAACTTGAATGTGGCTATGATGCAGATGATGAACGCAAAGTAGAATGCCCACAAGAGCATCTACGTCTCACTGCACGAGCCTATAGAGCCCATCTTCGAGATAGGTTCCTTCAGTAAGCATTGTAGCCATTTTTGAAAAATAAATAAATAAAATACAATTTTGAGTTTTTGAAAATGTCTACACCTCACATTCTGTTGTCGGATGCCCAGTTGCTCAAAGGGCCAAATTTCACTACATGGAAAACCAAGATGTGGATGATTCTTCAGTTTGAAGATCTTTGGGGGATCGTTTCTAGCAAAGACGCCCCTCCCACAGATGCTGATCTATTGGCTAAGTATGAAAAGGCCGATGCAAAATCACTAATGCTTATCACTCTAAGCCTTTCTGATGAGGTTCAACCTTACATTCGGAAGCAACCACTTCCTCTCAAGTACTTCATTGTGTACCATTTATGAAGCCAAGAATCTAACAAAAAGTTACATCTTCAGACTAAGCTTCACACGATGAGTATGCATGATGGCGAATCAGTAGAAGCCTTCTTGCAGCGTGTGGCCAAGTTACGTGTAGAAATCTCTACTCTTGGTGAACCGGTGGACAAAAAGTTGCTATTCCCACTCACCTTGCGAGCTCTTCCTTCCCGGTTTTGGACACTAATCACCACATTGACCATCACTCAACAGGAGGTGAGTTTTGCCACACTGGTTAATTATCTCTAGCAGAAGAAGCCATTCAAAATGTTCAAGAAGCCTTCAAAGATAAGGCTCTCATAACGAGGCAAAAACATAAGCCTCGGAAAGGGTAGTTAGCCCCCGTAATCGAAGCGGCATCCTTAGTAGTAACCTTCTCAGCGGCAACCACAATGGCCACCCCAAAAGCAGCAGAACAACAAGGCGGATCGATGGTGCCACATTTTCTCCATGGATACGCACACGACTACGAACTATTATTACAATGGTCACAAGTATGGAAACTCTAGTGAAGAGAGCACTTCTGGCCAAGGATATTCTAAGAAATTCGATGGTGTGCTCGTAATCAGAGGCAAAAGGGTCATATTACTGCTCAGCAGATGCCACCTCCGATGAAGAGGTTCTAGACACAACTCATCCGGACATTGTCCTAGTCTCGTAGACTTCGCAGCCATCAGAAAGTGTCTAGTTGATTGATTCGGGCACCAGCAAACACATGACTGGCAATAAGAAGTTATTCCATACCCTGAGTGACCAGCCCACTAGAGATCGGATCACCATCGCAGATAATTAGGAGTATATTGCGGCGGGGATTGGTGATGTCATCATTCCTCTTGGGACATGAATATTTACACTAACGAAGGTGTTATATATGTTCCTCAAATCTATTTTCTGTGAGTTAACTTCTTAATCATCGAATGTAGGTTGAATTCTTTGTTGAGAAAGGGGTCAAGTCCTACATCATTTCCTAGGGAGACTCAGTTATTGCTCGAGCATTTATGAAGGGTCATCTATTTGCACTGGATGTGGTCACTTCATCTAACATTGCTCTCTCTACTTCAACGACAGAGTCCACTGCACTATGGCACTTTTGATATGGTCATCTTTCTGTCAGGGCTCTACATGAACTCAGTGCCAAGGAAATGGTAAGAGGGCTTCCTCCACTCTCCCATTCCTTACTTGTTTGCTCAGGATGTCTTGTGGGAAAACAACACAGAGGTCCATTCAAACAAATCTCTTATCATTCTATGGAGCATCTTTAGGTTGTACATACCAATCTGTGCAGACCCCTGCCAGCTAGCTTCCAAGGTTTTAAATACTTCCAGCTCATCATTGATGATTACTCACAGAAAATGTGGGTATATTTTCTCCAAAGAAGAGTGAGGAATTTTCCAATTTCCAAATCTTTTACCAAAGAAGCCACCAGGTAGTCTGGGAAGCCTCTTCTTCTCCTCCACTCAGATCGAGGGGGAATTTGTATCAAAGAAGTTCTTAGCATACCTGAAGCAGCATGACATTCGTGCAACATCTGATTGCACCCTACACTCCCCAACAAAATGGGATTTCTAAGTGACACAATAGGAATGTCATGGAGATGGCTCGTTGTATGCTCTCCACTGCCAAGTTGGAGGAGTAGTTTTAGGCGGCAGTCACCCATAAAGATCTTACGAAACAGGACACCGAAAGAGGTATGGACTAGTTGTAAACTTTTTATTCATCATTTGATAGTTTTTGGTTGTACTGCATATATGCATGTTCCAGATGAGAAAAGGAAGAATATCGATCCAAACACACTGCCATGTCTTTTCTTGGGGTATAGTACTACCTCAAAGGCATATCATCTCATGGATCCTGAGATGAAGAAGATCTACAAGAGTTGAGATGTGGTGTGTGATGAATCATCCTTTGACTCCCTACCACACAATGAAGATCCAAGACTCGACCTCATCACATAGATTTCTCACACATCCAGATGATGGGCAATATGATTCTTCTTAGAGAGAAGAAGAGCTGAGTGGAGACTTGTTCATTGATCTAGGCACACTGGAAAACACATCTTCACATCAGCAGCACCACCACCAATGTCTAAAATGGATCCAGAATACTATTGGGGATGCACACCTGAACTCACTTCTTGATACTTCTATGGGATTCAAAACACGAAGTCAAGCCGGACATGAGGTAAATTTTTCACTCATGAGTTTAGTTGTTGATAAGCACTCAACCCGACACTGCTCATGAGGCATTACACAAACCACATTGGAAATAGGCTATGGATGTTGAATATGATTCCCTAATTTAGAATCGCATGGGAACTTGTCAATCGCCTTCCGGTAAGAAATCCATTGGCTGCAAATGGATTTTCAAAACAAAAATATAAGGCGAGATGGTTCAATCGAAAAACACAAAGCATGACTTGTTGCAAAGGGTTATGCTCAAGAAGAAGGAATTGACTATGACGAGACCTTTGTACCCATAGTGTTTTTCTCTCGAACGGTGATCTAAAAGAAGAAGTATACATAGCCCAACCTGAAGGGTTTGTAGACAAGCATCAACCACACAAGGTATGTCATCTGATAAAGTCACTTTATGGACTCAAACAAGCACCTAGGGCATGGTATATAAAAATTTATGATCACCTATTGAAGCATGGATTCAATCGTAGCCCCTCAGATACAAATTTGTATATCAAGAACGTAGGAGCAGAGATTGTTATTCTAGTTTTGTACGTAGATGATCTTGTGATCACAGGAAGTTCTGACAATCTTGTGGATGATGTAAAGAATGATCTAAAGAAATCCTTCGACATGACCGATTTGGGGCTACTTCACTACTATCTTGGCTTAAAGATATGACAAAAGAAGAATCATATCTTCGTCTCCCAGATGAAATATGCCAAGACACTTACGGAAAAGTATGGAATGTTAGATTGTAAACCAATGTCCACACCTATGGAAAAAGGTTTGCAATTATCTAGATTCCAGGATTCACCACAGGTAGATTGCACTCACTACAGGTAGCTTGTGGGGAGTCTCATTTACTTGACTTATACCAGTGCAAAGCTTTGCTTTGCGTGAGCTATCTCGCGCGATTTATGCGGGAGCTAAAGAAATGTCATTAGATAGCAGCAAAGCATGTGTTGAGATATGTTCGAGGTACATTGACTTTGTCTGTGCAGGTATCGAAGAACACTCAGTTCTTCTTATAGGGATATATAGACTCAAACTATGCAGGATCCGTTGATGACAGAAATCCACTTCAGGATATGTTTTTCATCTCGGATCTAGACCTATCTCATGGATTAGTAAGAAGAAAACTGTTGTTTCTCTCTCATCCACTGAGGCTGAATACCATGCCACACGAGGAGTTGTGTGTGAATCGATTTGGTTACGTCGCATTCTTGCAGATATAGGGATTCCTAAAGAGAAACCTCCCATCATTCACTGTGACAATCAAGGTGTGTTGAAGCTTGTGAAGAATCCTATTTTTCATGAACGTACAAAGCATATTGAGGTTGAATGTCACTACATTCATGAACAGGTCTTGAACCACCAAATTCAGCTCCAGTACTGCCCTACTAATTTTTAGGTTACAGATATTCTCACCAAGCCTCTCGGTAAGGTGAAGTTTGATTTGTTTAGGGGTACATATGTAGGAACAATGTATTAAGGGGGAATGTTAATTTAATACATCCTACACACATCCCCTGTAATACACGTGTCCCTATGTAATCTGTTTTATAAGCTCGCTTTGTGGATTTATATTCTTCTTTTTCACACGTTTCTATTCACGCATTGAATAAACATTGTCTCCTTCCATCGGTGAAGAAACTGATAATGAACTTTTGAAAAAAATCTTGGCCTAAAAATAGTCCAAATTTAATAAAATGGTGGTTTTAAGGGGAAAAAATGTTTCTAGGTTACGTTTATTTTTTTGTTATATAATCTAACATATATAGAGAGATTATAAAATTCGTGAAGGCCCAAAGAATCACTATGAATATTGAAATGATTGATCTTCTATATTTGAATCACAATTTATGATTATTGTTGAGTTGAATGATGTTAAAAGTTTACTAATGTAAAAAATTATTGAAATAAAAATGGCTACCTTGCCCTCGGCCTCACAAGAAAACCCCGACTTTTACTAATAGGTTTGACACCCATTAGGAATGAAAGGAGTAACAATGTTGGCACATCGAGAATATTATGTGGTGTGAGTTATCCTTAGTGGTGTGGCATGCATGTTTCTTGAACCTTGAGAAATTTTTCATGGAAGCTACATAAGACATGGCATAGATATGTATGACACCATGTTTGATGTACTCCATGTCAATTATGTCATTGTAGAAGTATGTGTAATATCTATTAAAAATGGATTGATGATCTTGGAGGTACCACAAATTGTCAAACAAGATTTACAATTAGTACAAGTTGTGAGAATGGGCTTAACACAATATGAATAGAACCTTTTTGGAGAATCCTTGTGAATCATAAAAATGCATGTAATTTGCCATTTTAGGGTTTTCAATTTCTAACTTCTTTCTCTATTGAAGTTTTTTTGAATCATGTAATTAATTATAAGCCACTCTTGTTTCAAATTTCTTAGTACTCTAATATTAAGCCACATATAACCCAAACAATTCTTAGTAGTACATTATGTAAAATATAACCCACTAATAATTTTGTATATATTTTATTACACTAAAATTAACATTGATAGGATTAGGAGTTGCGTCTAAGCTTTAAATTTTATGGGCACCTAAAATTGTTGAACAATTTTTTTGAGATGGTAATTTTCATATATTACCTTTTAAAATATGTAAAATAATATTAATTATACAATAATAACAAAAATATAAAAACACTCTTAATTTATTTTAACAATTTTTATACATTTATTTATACACATCAATATAATTTTTATACAAAAATGTATAAAAATAATGGTTTTATTTTATATATTAAAATAGAAAAGGATGGTAATTTCAAAAGTTTACAAGTATCTTACGACTAAATATTCAAAAAGGGTAAAAAAGAAGGAAAATAATAAAAATAAAAAAATTCAATTTTTTAAAAAAAGGGGTAGAAAAGAAAACTCATACAACAACCGTCAAATTCAAACTTTCGACCAAAAATGCAAATACCTAGTACATGTTGTTTTCTAAAGTTTTAATCTCATAAAAACTTCAACATAAATCATGTTCTTGTGATAGACGACCGAACCCATGACTTTAATACCAAAGTGGCGCCTTTTCCTTTTTCACTTTTACTGTAAACAAGAAGGGATCATATGAGGGTGGAGGTATTCTATGTTATTATAGATAACTTAATAATGGAATTATCAAGAAGAAATGAAATGTATAGTGTTTTAAATGATAGATTTGGATTTTTGAGAAATTTTAAAGATCTGGATAATGAGACAATTTTGAAATGCTCTAATTATTTAGTAAAAAATATATAACACTAACTTGGAGGCCACCCTTGACATTGAATGCATCCATTTCTAGGCATTAACAAGACATGAAAACCTGATGAGAATATTGTCAATGTCACACTACTTAAGAAAAATGGCCTAGAAATTATGTTTCAAAATCTAGATGTTGCAATATGAATGTTTCTTTGCATTCCTGTTGGAAAATACAACTGTAAGAGAGTATTTTCCACTCTAATAAGAGTAAAAAGTAATTTAAGGTGAACAATGGGGGAAACTAGATTAAATAGCCTTTCCATTTTGACAATGATTGAATGCAACATCACTATAATAATAAATTATGATAGTGTTATTGATAATTTTGTTATGGAAAAGGCAAGAAAGAATCCTTCCTAACGTTAATTGTATGTGTTGTTTAAAATGATTCTAATTTTTTTAAAATCGATGGGCGGGTAGATGGATAACTAGAAGGGAGGGGAGCATATGCTCTGGAAGTACTACCTAAGGAGGTCAAAAATAGTAATTCAATCCTAACTTACACGAAACCATGCCTTGTTTTGCACTATAAATCTATGGAGGAAACAAAACTATATAATAAGGATTTTGAAGTCAAATATTAAGATGGAGATAAGTTAGGTTATGAAAAACTAATATCACTTGAAGCTATGAAACCTATGCACATTGTAGAATCTCTTATTTTAACAAAATTTACTTCACTAAGTGTTCAAACAACTCAATTGGAATTGCGTCATATATTCCACTATCCGAGAATAACTTGTATAAGCTCATGTCAACTAAGAATGTGCTTGTGGCATTAGTGAATATTATTTTGGAATATTTGTTCCTTTAAAAACATTTTTGACTTTCATTCATATCCTATTGGTTTTTACCAAGAAAAATAGGAACCGCAATTTTATTTTCCATTTGAAAATTATGTTTTATAAATTATTTAAATTCATTGGAGATTTTTGTTACCAATACATAATTATACCACATTTTCTTAGTATGTATAATTTAGACATTGAAACAAAAAAATGTAAAGATTAGTTGCCACAAGATTTTTGTTTTATGTTCCTATCAATACTATTAATATACACATTAATATATACCAATAAATAATGATGTGATATACAACATATAGTTTCTAAATAATTTATTATAATATAACATATCAACCCATATTTTTAAAAACAAAAGTATATGAAATGAAACCTCAAATTCTATTAAATTATAATGTAACATATAACATTGAATTATAAAACAAAATAAAACAAAATAACATATCAACATATATTTTAACATATAAATATTTCTAAATGACATTTCAACGTATATTCATAATTATGAAGTATTGAATTATTTAACACTTTGATATAAAATGATATATCAACCTATATTTTAAAAAATAAAAAAATACATCAAATGACACGTAAATTTATATTTAATTAATATTACCAAAGATTTTAATACTACTATTACGTCAATGCTCTTAATATTTTTGTAATTTTTAAAAACTAATTAACTTATTTTGTATGAGACTACTTGTGATAACCGATTCGTAAAATGTGTTAGAATTTGAGGATTATAATAAAGACGGTTTAATCAACTTATATATTATATAATGTCACAATAAATATTTAAATAAACACTACATCATAAATAAATAAATAAATAAATATTTATAAAAATAAATAACACAGTGACACGGTGTTTATAGTGGAAAACCCCAATAGGGTAAAAACCCACTTTGAAAATAACATTTTACTTCAGAGAACTTACTTTACATCTAGAAAGATCACCTCCTCCTTACAACCCTATTTACCAAGGGTAAAACCAAATCACTTGATCTACACACCTTTGATGTATTTCCCAAATATATCAAATGAGGACATAAAGTCCTTTTTATAGAAGGTGATTGGGTATGTCTCCCAACCCACCTTTTCAACGTAAAATGGTTGACACATATACCTAGGTGAGTGTATTTAATAAATATAAACATAAATGATTCACATGTTTAAAAACTTACCTAATGTAAATTACCTAGACCTATGAATATTTAATAATAGAAAAGTATTTCATATTATTAAATATTTAACCTATATAATAGTGATGGACCCATATTAATTAAGGTTTTTCCAGACCACGTAATCAATACGTTCCAACACTCCCCCTTAATGTTAAGTGGGATAACATATGTCAATAGATTACTGCTCGTGGTACACTACAGGATTTATAATCCTTAAACCATAAATTTTTTAGGCTAGCATATCGGGTGAAGGAATTATAACACCTTCATCATACTCAAGTTACCTTTTGGTACAAAAGGATTTGGAATCCCAAATATCATCCCATGATTAGTGGTTAAGTATGATTTGTGAGTTTTACATATTCTCATAGGTTCTCATAAAAGGTTATTGAACCCAAGCATATAGGATCCTTTTATAACCAAGGACCTCCTTAATAATATGTTTGTACTGGATGTTTACCAATAAACTCAATAACACTAAAGAGTTTACTAAAGACCGCCTTTAAGATCTTTCTACACTTCTTTCTAAAAAAGAAGCCGAGGAGGTATACATGCCCGAAGGTCTTTTTACACTTGCCCGAAGGTCTTTTTTACACTTTCCCAAAGGTCTTTTACAAATTCCTAAAGGTATTTTTACAAAAACTAAGTTCCATTAGGAGGTGAAATTGTCATGCACACTCCCCTCAATGACAACTCCGACAATCCAAGCTTTTCATAAAAGTGACAAAACTTTGCAGCACTCGGGGCTCACAGAATATATCAACAACCTACTCTTCAGTTGGCACAAACTTGAGATCTATCTCACCACTTAACACTTTCTCATGGATGAAGTGTATATGTATCTCAATGTGCTTCATCATTTGATTTTATATTGGATTATGTGTAAGAGCTATGGTTCTTTGGTTGTCACAGAAACAAAGGAACACTACGTGGATCCTTCATCTTTATCTCATTGAACAACCTCTTTAGCCATAGAGCCTCTTTTGCAGCTTCCATTACACTTCTATACTCAGCTTTTGTTGAAGAGATAGAAACAGTTGGTTACTTTTTGCTTGCACCAAGTAATGGCACCTGCACCAAATTTAAACACATAACTAGAAGTAGATTTTCTATCCAATACATCACCAACATGATCAGAATCACAAAATCCATATAAGTTAGCATTTTCATTCTTAGTATAATGCAACCCATAATTGATTGTACCTTTAATATATCTAAGAATCCTTTTTGCAAGATTCCAATGATCTCTATAAGGTTCCTACATAAACCTAGAAGCAATTCCTACTGCATAGGAAATATTTGGTCTAGTGATAGTTAGATAAATCAAACTACCAACTAACTACCTATATAAAGTAGGATCAAATTTTTCACATGCAGGTTTAGGATCAATTTTAAGTTCAAATTCCATAAGATTAGAAATTTTTTTACAGTCAATCATGTTAAAAAAAATTAGTACATTGGTTGTATATTGTGCTTAAGAAACAATAATAGAATGTTTATCTTGAAATACATCCATGCCAAGAAAATGATGTACGAGACCTAATCAATCGTTTCAAAGTATTGTTTCAATTTTTCTTTAATTCTATAAATTAAAGCAAGATTATCACTAGTCATATGATTTGATGCACCTGAATCTAGAATCCATTCAAAATTAGAGGAAGAATACAACACAACATATAATGCAATAGTTTTAGGAATATCATTAGAGCTATCCTTTTTCCTTAAATTGTATTTAGAAGAAACAATTTATTTTTATTTTTATGGATAGGTTTATTAGTTTTGCAATCTTCCTTTTTATGACCAAATTTACCACATTTGTGACATTTACCATTGAATCTAACACACAACTGATCATAAGAAAAACTTTTCTTTTCAACAAAAGAAGATTTAGATCTAAATTTCTGATCTGAGAAGAGCTTGCAAGGTTTAAACTTTTAATTCTGAGCAAGAAGTGCATGAGAGGAATTCTCCTTAGAATCAAATTTCATCATCACTTTCTCTTCCTATATCAAAAGTGAACTCAAGGTATTTCAATTAGGTAGATCATTTTTGTTCTCATATTTAGAGTTCAAGATTGAAATAAAATTTCTCTATCTTCCATGTATATTTAACTGAACAATAAAGTAGATTAATTTTTCACCAATTAAATCACAATTCCATCCATCTAATTGTGCTTTAATATTTTTAATTTTGGCTAAGAAATTAACTACTTTTTCATCTCCTTTCATAGGAGTTGTAAGCAATTCTAAAACTAATTTAATAATTTTAGATAAATGCGTACCTTCATGCATAGATTCTAGTTGTGTCCATACCTCTTTCGGATGTTTGATATTACCAATGTGTAGAAGGTACTCATCGTTCACATTACACATAATCATGGAAAGAGCCTCCTACATTCATTGCGAGAATGCATTCATGTTGTCTACAATTGCTTGATGACTGGTGGGAGAAACCTCAGATCCAGAAACAATTGTCCAAAGTTTCCTTGCCATAAGTTCTGATTTGACCCTGATCTTCCAAATGTTGTAGTTGGTTCCATTCAGGATCTGGGTTTTATCAAGACAAAAATAGTTGGATGTCATTGTTTACACGAACCTGAAAAACACACCCCATATAATATAAAATGTACCATAGAGTTAGATACATATTTATAAAAACAACACTTTTAATATAATCATATCTAAATTTTATAGATCTACATAAACTATTTAATCATAACTAATTTTGTGATTACAATGCATATTAATTAACCTCCCATGATTAAAATAATAACCCGTAGTATAAAGGGCTTTGGATTATACCCCAGACTTATATAAAAAAAAATTCCAACCATATAGAAGTGAAGAAAAACCCTAAGAATGTAAAACAACTTCAAATTTCTGGAAAAAAATAATGTAGAAAAAGATCCGGCTAGCTTAAATTTGACGTCTAAATGACTGTCATTATGACTTATTTTTGGTTTATCATGACGGTCATTTGACCATCAATTTTAACACAATGAAAGTTTCTTGGAACCTACAAGCTTAAATTTGATGTCTAAATGATCGTCATACTGCCTTATGTTTGGTCTATCATGATGGTCATTTGACCGTCAAATTTAATGGAGTCAAAACTTGTGTATTTCCAGAATGTAAAATTCCATAATTTCTTCTTCGTATAATATTAGGGAGGTTATATTTTAATACATTATATTAACCTATTATAATTTATAATGTAAAAATATATTCACTTTTAAAAAAGAGGTATATAGTTTATATAATGTAAATAAAAAACAACATATAGAGTATACAAAATTATAAACTATAGTGTGTGTGTGTGTGTGTAATTTTTAAAAACACATACAACCATTTTTACAAGGGGGCCTCATGAAAAAAAGATTTAAAACATTTACCGAGGCCATGTAATTTTAAATTCTACATAAACCTTAGAATTTCTTATCTTGGACATTATATTTCCAAATTTTCCATCTTATTACCTTGACATGTGTGGACATTTTTATAGCTCAATAGCTTGCTTGTTTTAGCTTAATTTCTATATTTTGGACATTTTCTTATTAGATGTCATTCGTGGATACTTTAAATGGATGTGATTTTTTCATATGATGTCATGGATACTAATTATATTGTTATTAATGAATACTTAGTTGTTGCATGTTGGGATTCTATGGTTATATGTTACTCTATCATCTTGTCTAACTTTTGGAACATTGAGTATAATTGTGCACCTTGTCACATTTTGATTTCAGTAGGATGTTAGGCTAGTTTAGAACTTATTGATATCTTACTGTGTCATTGTTTTATATTTTATCAGACATGTATGGTTAATGTGTGCAATGAGTGTGTAGGTGACAGGTTTACAGGAGAACGTGAGATTTAGGCCAGCTACACAATCTTGCACAAGCAGCCCACGGGATGAGTCCTAGCCATGTTCATTGTGTGAAGCCTTAGTATAGGAGATTATTATTTTGGGCACTATGAGTGACCCCAATTTTTGTAATGTATTGTGCTTTGAATTATTAATTTTGTTTAGGGTTACTAGTGGAGTTGTAAACTTGTTTTGGGAATTAATAATCCCACTTTCATTAAAATTTTGATTTTGTTTAATGAGTCACTTAATCACAAGGGTTTAGGGTCACATGTGAGACCCTTGGGTGGTCCCCACACCCTCTACCCTTGTGCCAAAAATGCAAAACCCGAAATTAGGTTATTTTGGGCATTTTTGGGGACCCCTTTTTAGCTTGGGAGTTCCCCTAACATAAAAATGAGCCCTTGGACCCTACCTAATGGGTAGGGGGCTTATTTTCAAGGCTAGAGGGAGTTTTCCCTCCCTTTTTACCTCTTGTTTGGTCACATCCATGTAAGGGGTGTGGATTGGAGTGCTTATTAAAAGTTTCACTAATTTTGTCTTGCTAACATTTAGGGAATTTGGGAGAAGAGGGCAAAAAGACAATTTTACCCTTTCTCTCTTTTGTTTTGGCATCTTTGACCTTGAAGAAGGAGAGGGGTGACACATGTCACCCCCTCATTTGTGAGGATTCTTGCTTGCTCCTCTTCAAATTCCCATTCATGGGAAAAGAGAGGGAATTTTTCTTTTGAACTTCTTGCTTGGATGCTTGGGTGATTTGGAGCTTGTGATTTTCTTGAGTCAAGAGTGGAGAAATTTGAAGTTGGAAAGCTTTTTGGAGAGCTTTCTTTGAGGTAGGCTCTTATGTCTTTTTGCATATGTTGTATTCATCTTAGTTGTTAGTTTGACTACTTGAATTTGTCTTTGTTGTATGTGGATTTTGGTTGTTACTTGCTTGTTTTACTCCCTCCATCATATGGCATGATGGAGTTTTGGAGTTTGTGGGGGAAGAGAGGGATTTTTCTCCTCTCAATCCTCAAGGCTTGATGGACAAGCCTTGTAGGGTCTTAGTGCTTCCCCTCAAATGATTGAGGTGGGGAAGTTGATTCATTTGGCTTGAATCTCCTTCCCCATTCTTGGTAAGGAAACCCCTTGGGGTTTGAAAATCCTTTCAAGAAGGGATTGGTGAAAGGGTGGAGGGATAAGGAGGGTTTTGATTGAATTTAGGAGCAATAAGGAGGGTATGGAGATTTTTTCTTTGTGCATGTAATTTTGGAATATAACTTTTGGAGAACTTTCTCCTCTCTTCCCCACCTTTGAGGAGAACATGGGTACTCCTCCTTGTAAAACTTGGAGTCTTGATTTATGCTTATTTTGTTTTCCATGTGAATGTGTTCTTGGTTGCTTCACCCTTTTTCTTGTGTGCAAGTTGTGGTTAGTTGTCCTCTTTCCCATGGGCTTGGGGGAGACTAGCATGCATCCCAACCTTGGGAGAGACATGTAATGATGCCTATGGTTGGGTGGAAAACAAGCTCTTTCTCCTTGTTGGTTTTCTTGAAGGCATAAAGTTTGGAGCTCAAATTGGTAGTTGGTGTTGTTGGAGTCCTGTTTGGCTTCTTTTCTCTCTTTGGGGACATTGCTTCTTGTCTCTTGCAAGGAATGGTTTAGTAGAATCTTCATTGTTGCAAAACCTCTCCTTTGTATTGAAAATTTCTTTAAACAAGTGTAAGCCACTCTTGAACAACCTCTCTTCTCAAGCTTGTAAGAAGCCTTGTAATAAACTTGAGAAGCCATGTATTGGTGTAAAAGGAAAATTTCAAATCTTGAAAAAGGAAATGTTATACTTTTTGTTTCTTAAATATAAGAATCTGAAATGTAATCTCTTTTGAAAGAAAATGTATAAATTTGAACTTATGTCTTCTTATAAACATATATATACACACACACACAATATTTCATCTTGTTATAAATCACAAACACATCTAGTTATTGCATTTGAAACAAACACTATAACTTTGTAGAAAGTCTCTTTTCATAGAAATTTGAACTAATACATGAGCATTACCTTTTTAAAAATATATGTGTGTGTGTGTGTGTGTGTCCTTTTGAAAAGTTAATTCTATTTTGTTATAAGAAATTTGTTATTTAACTTTGGAAGAAACTATTCTTTTTAGTAAAATACACATCTCCTTATATATTAACATGGTTTTAAATATGTTTTTTTTTGTTTTGTTAAAGAAATTAGGCTTGGGAATATGGTAGTTTTCTTGATTTTTGTCAAAAAAATGACAATATAAATGTTATCAAATTAAAGCTTTTAAAACAAGTATATATATATATATATATATATATATATATATATATATATATATATTATATATATAATATATATATATATGTATTATTATGTATATATGTGTATTTGTGTGTGTGTGTGTGTGTATATATATATAAATTTTTTTATAAATAAATTTAATATATTTATATTATATCTTATATTATATATATGTATTCACCAATATATATATATATATATATATATATATATATAATATAATATAACATAATATAATATTATAAATTATATATGTGTATTACATTAAAAATACGTTTTAATAAATATAAATAAACAAAAAAAAAAGTTTGGTGGGGGTTCGGCCCCCACACCTATGCATATGTTAAAAAAAAAAAAAAAATAAATGTTGGTGGGGGCCGAACCCCCACCCTCGCTGCTTACCACGGGGGAACTTCCCCACAAACCCACCCTGCGCTGCTCCTCCCTCCTTGGTCATTGTCCCGGCCTCCCCACACCCCACTTCCCCCTTTCCGCGCCTGCGCCTCCGCCGCCCTCACCGCCTACTGCCCAGTATCATGCCTCCCACACCCAAGCACCTCCTCCTCCATCTCTTTCCCAACTTCCCTCTCCGATCCGCCTCACCCCCTAAAAAAGAAAATTTATAATAATAAAAATATATATATAACACGCAATACACACACACACACAATTTATTCCATAAAATAATAATAATAATAAAATTACTAATATATAAAAATAAAAAAGGAAAAACTATACTTATAAACCTCACAAAAAAAAAAAAAAATATAAAATAAAGAAATACTTCTTTCATGGTATGTATCATTAGGACAATGAAAGATCAAACAACCTCCATAACTCCTCCAACACAACAAAGAAAAAAAAAAAACAAAGAGAAATAACATGAGAAAGAAAAAAGAGAAAATGATAAAGAAGTTAGGGCAATTTTAGGGCTTTTTCAAAACCAAGGGTAAGATGGATTTAATCCTAGGGTCATCATTAAATGACCATATTCACTTTTGATGGGGTTTTTGGGAAATAAACTAAAGATAAGTGAGTGGAATTAAATAATTTAAGAAAGGGATGAGTAATTTTGTCGAGTAGGTAAATCTATTTAAGAATAAGTAGTTATTGTATCATGAATTTTAATTGTGAAAATATTAAAGGTGTGTAAATAATAAAATTAAATAAATAATTAAATGTTTTAGGCTAGTATTTAATTAAAGTAAAAAATCAAATTAGAATAAAATTAGTTATTATCGAGAAAGGGCTAAGTGATGGATCAATATTAATTCAACACTTTCAAAAAAAAATTACCAAATTTTAGTCACGTTTGGTTGTTTTCTTGTCCCAGGAGGGCCATGACATTTGGTATCGTGAGCGAAGGTTCGCACACGCGACACTTTGGGTATTTAATTAAGATAGTTAATGATAATGTTAATAACAATAAATTTAATAAATGAATAAAAATAATTAGTTAAAAGTCATCCATGACCATTAAATTTTTAATTAATAACTCCTTCGCTCACCTCATCGTGCACATGATGGCGCCCAGAGGGGATGATCAACTAGAGGATTAGGGCATGGTGTACCTACACGCGGGATCATTTGGCACCCAAATTTGGGCCTTGGATATTAGAGGCCTTGCACTTTGGTGATAGGCGTTGTGGAGCGCGTCTCTACCACCACCACCACGAGAGACGTGAGAGGAGACACCATTAGGAGATGAGGAGCCGATAGGTGAGGATGTGCATTCAGAGCCGCCAGAGCATGATACACCGAGGCGGGAGAGGTCACGAAGCCCTTCCATCCATCCATCATGAGAGGGTAGCCTCATTTTTTCGTAGCCGCTCACACAGTCTCGAGGGACCATTTGGGGATAGGTGACCCCCTTCACCTGTTGGACTACATTGCTAGGATCGAGATACAGGCAGTGTGATCAGGGACCTTCTTCACTTATAGCCACCCACTTACACCGGCTCTACAGATGGCTTTGGGGCTGAGTCATGGCTCCTTAGCTTGGATAGTTGCTTTGGCTTGCACTCTTACGAGAGCAACGTCAAGGTAAGGTTCGTTATACACCTCCTCCGAGATGTAGCAGGCGTTTGGTGGAGGAATGAGGAGCGTAAGCTCCATCTGACTCAGAGACAGTGACTTGGGAGATGTTTGAGGAGTGTTTTAGGGCTCGTTATATGTCAGAGCATTTCGTGCAGAAAAGGATCGATGAGTTTCATGACTTACGATAGGGATCTGCACAGTAGCACAATATGAGAGCAGGTTCTTGGATCTCCTACAGTATGTGGACTACCTGCAAGATGAGAAATTACAGGTTAACAGGTTTATTTGAGGCCTTAATGTAGATATAGCAGGAGTAGTTAGGATGTTATCTCCTCCCACACTTGAGAAGGCCATTGAGAAGGCCTACTTAGCTGAGGAGAATAAGACCAAGGCACAGGAGCACCGTGATAGAAACAAGAGCAAGTTTCAGGAGAGGATATAGGCCTTTCAGAGTCAGAGGTCACGAGGTACTGCACCACCCCTAGAGGAGGATTTTGGCCTCCGCCAGCAACCACGAGGGCTCCACCACACCCGCAACCATGCAGTGACAGACACACAGCAGGGCCACCCGCAGCAGGGGGCTAGGCAGACATAGGGATTTCAGAGAGGTGTTTCTAGAGGTGGTTTTGGTGGAGCCAGGGATAGGAGGTAGGGCACTCAGCAGGCATAGCCAACTCACACACAGCATAGTCTGCTAGGGTTGGACCGGTAGGATCAGTACACCAGAGTACAGGAGGGACCCCATCTCAGAGGGGTGTAGTAGGATGTTTTATTTGTGGATCTCTTGATCACTATGTGCGCATGTGCCCGCACAAACCCAATACCATGGATGCACAGAGAGCTGCTAGATCCGAGTAGATGGTGGGTGATGTGGGACGTGCCCATCGTGTATATGCAGCGGTTGACAACCGCCAGGCTGAGCATCAAGCCACAGTCATTGAGACGATAGGTACTATCAGGGGTATTTCTGTCTCAGTACTTTTTGATTCAGGTGCTTCAGATTCTTTTATATCACCTTCTATAGTGGACCAGTGTGGGCTAGTGGTGGCTAGGCAACCAATAGTTGGCAGGTTGAGTTGGCCTCTGGGCCAAACTCGTTGTGGACTCATATGTGGAGAGTTGCGTACTTGATTTAGGAGCCTTCTCCACTACTCTTGACCTCCGAGTTATCCCTTTAGGATCCTATCAGGTAGTTTTGGGTATGGATTGGCTCGAGGCTCATCGAGCTAAGGTGGATTGCATAAATAAGGTCATTGAGTGTCAGGATGATCTTGGGAGTGCAGTTGTGATATATCAGGAATGCAGAGGCCTATCTCCTTTGCGCATGATATCGGCTAAGCAACTCAAGCGGAGCATGCGTAAGGGTTGTCAAGTTATTTTCTATCACTATCAGTGACCGATCTGAGAGCACTCCAGAGCACTCACCCTTAGATGATCATGCAATTTTGAGGGAGTATGCAGATGTGTTTCCAGGTGAGCTTCAAGGGTTACCACCCCACGAGAGAGGTGGATTTCACCATTGATTTAGTACATGGATCTGCACTTTTGCTTTCTAGGGCACCTTATCGGATGATGACTCCGAGCTTCAAGAGCTCAAGATTCGATTAGAGGAGTTGTTAGATAAGGGTCTCATTCACCCTAGTGTATCTCCTTGGGGAGTTCCAGTCATATTTGTGAAGAAGAAGGATGGTTCTCTCAGGCTTTGTGTAGACTTTAGACAGCTCAATAAGGTCACAATAAAGAACCGTTATCCACTCCCTAGGATTGATGACTTGTTTGATCAGATGCGGGGAGCGAGAGTATTCTCCAAAATCGATCTCAAGTCAAGATATCATCAGTTGCACATATCAGATGTAGACATTCATAAGACAACATTTTGCACACGTTATGGGCATTATGAGTTCACAGTGGTTCCATTTGGTTTGACCAATGCCCCATCTATCTTCATGAGCCTCATGAATGGAGTATTCAAGAACATTTCTGGATCACTTTGTTTTAGTGTTCTTGGATGACATATTGATTTATTCTCATTCCAAGGAGGAACATGAGGAGCATTTGAGGCAGGTACTTTAGGTTTTGAGAGAGCAAAGTTATATGGGAACTTGGAAAAATGCAGCTTCTTTCAAATAGAGATTCAGTACTTGGGTCATATCATATCAAGTGAGGGTATCTCATAGATCCCTCTAAGATACAGGCTATCTTGGACTGGCCAACACCCACATCAGTTACTGAGGTAAGGAGTTTCATGGGTTTGGCAGGGTATTACCGCAGGTTTGTACAAGACTTTTCTAGGATTGCTCACCCTATCACTTCTCTTTAGAGGAAAGGGAAGAAGTTTGATTGGTCAAAGAAGTGTGAGCAGGCCTTTCAGTTGCTTAAGGAAAGGTTAACCATGGCGCCCATCTTAGCAGTTCCAGACCTGACAGAGGATTTTTTGTTTGTACTAATGCATCACTAGAGGGTTTGGGAGTAGTTCTTATGCAGGAGCATCGGGTTATTACTTTTGAGTCTCGTAAGCTCAAGGACTACGAGCTTAATTATCCTACTCATGACTTGGAGCTTGCAGCAGTTGTTCATGCTCTAGTACGTTGGCGACATTTCCTTTTGGGTAGACCTTTCATTTTGAGGACAGATCACCGAGTTTGCAGCATATCTTCTCACAGCCAAACCTCAACGCTCGTCAATGGCATTGGATGGAGTTCCTATGTGAGTATGACATGGAGGTTCAGTATATCAAAGGGAAGGAAAATGTTGTTGCAGATGCACTTAGTAGACGATGACATGTGCTTGCTTCTTTGACACTTCAGTCAGATTTGAGAGGTAGGATTCTTGAGCACCTTCCAGAGGACAAATTTTATGAGGGAGCTAGATAGATGTTGGAGTCACAAGGTTCTTTAGAGGCATAGATATTCTGGGTGTGTTTTAGAGGCAGATGGTTTGCTTCGGTTCCACAGCATCTACGTGCCTAAGTCAGGTGATCTGCGTAACTTCATCCTCACAGAGGCTCATCGAGCCCCATATGCGGCACATCCAGGAGTAAAGAAAATGCATGCCGATCTGAGGGAGTTATATTATTGGCCAGGTCTTCGACGGGACATAGAATATTTTGTTACACGTTGCCTTGAGTGCTAGAGGGTTAAGGTAGAGCATTCACATCCCGCAGGACTTTTACACCCTCATGATATTCCCAGTGGAAATGGGATGTGATCTCCATGGATTTCATAGTCGAACTTCCTATGTCTTCTTATCATCATGACCATTATGGTCACCGTGGATAAGTTGACCAAGGTAGTGCATTTTTGCCAACCAAGGTCACCTATAATGCACAGGCCATTGCCAAAGTGTTTATGGAGGACATTGTTAGGTTGCATGGGATTCTGAAGACCATCATAAATGACAGGGATACCATCTACACTTCAGTTTTCTGGACTTCCTTTCAGACCGCTCTGGGTACTCAGATTAATTTCAGTTCAGCTTATCATCCAGAGACAGATGGACAGACAGAGAGGGTTAATCAGGTGTTAGAGGACATGTTGAGGATGTATGTGATGGACCAGCAGAAGAAATGGGAAGATTATTTGCATTTAGTTGAGTTTGCTTACAACAACTATCATAGTTCCATTGGTATGGCTCCTTACCAGGCTTTGTATGGATGACCTTGCAGGACACCTTTGAGTTGGGATAGACTAGATGACATGATTATTCTAGGACCAACTTATCTTTAGGATTTAGAGCAGCAAGTTGTGCTGATTAGACAACGTCTTGAGCGAGGCGAGCACGCTAAAAGGCGTATGCGAGACACTAAGATATTGATCGTCACTTCTCAGTGGGTGACAAAGTCTTCTTGAGAGTTCATCCGCATAAGAGTCCTATCCATTATGGAAAGGGTTCTAAGCTATCACCTCGTTTTGTGGGGCCTTTTGATATTTTAGAGGTCATCGGTCCAGTTGCCTATCGCCTAGCTTTACCACCATGCCTTGCACGGGCCCACGATGTTTTCATGTTTCTGTACTACGTAGATATGTACCTAATGCTTCT